>VZRU01001146.1:532260-616395 GCA_013398155.1 Pedionomus torquatus
AAAGACAGGCTAGGTTTTTGAATTGATACTTTGCCTTATTTTTGATCACTGTGTTGCAATTGTTTCAACTCTTGCCTTCTGCCCCTTGGAGATGATGCCACAGTGGAACCTGTTTAATGACCTGAGGGGAATGCAGTGCTACATTGTGAGAGGCACCACTAGTGGGAGAATAAATGAAGTGAATTGTCAGAGCGTCATTCAGAGTTAAGGTAACAACCTTAAAGTTAACTCCTTAAAGAACTAGCGAAGTCCTCCTGCATTATCAAACACTTCCAAGCCGGATAGGAGTTTGGGTTTCCCAGCTTCAGAAGAGAGGAAGTGAAAGAAAAAAACAGGTTTTTTTAAAGATTTAACTGGAACTTGGGAGGCGGGGCATAAGAGATTGTGGATAAGGATGGGTGGAATTTCCCATTTACTTTTTCCACAGCACCTTAACTTGTCCAACGATGCTTACTGTCAACTATCTTAGACTGAACCAAGATACAACAATGATTCCAGTTTCATCGATGCTTGACTTCTGAGACCTGATGATACTTTCATAGAAAGACAACATTGGAAATAACCTCATCGATCAGTGGTAGCTATCCTTCCTAGGCTAGTCCAAGTGGGATGTAATGCTGCCAAGTTTTATAATCTCATTCACAAACAGGTTAAAAGTGGTTAGGTTTTGGGCTGGTTTTTTTTTTTGTTTGTTTGTTTTGGTTTTGTTTTTTTTTTTTTTTTTTTTTTTTTTTACTTTTGCCCCCATTGTTACTAATATATTTTAGTTTTACTTTCTGTATAATACATACTAGAGAATTTCTCTAAATAACATATCCATCAAGTGGCATTATAACCTGGCGTTTCTTATAGGTAGAGATCCAATCTTGATTTAAAGAAATCCGTAATGATAGAGAGCTCCCTCCTTTCCTGAATAAACATTTCCAGAGGTTAATTGCAAAAACCAGCCAACCAAGCACAAACAAAAAGCTGTATGCCTAAGTTCTTGCCTCATTTCATCTCACTTCAGTGTCCAGCCTTGGGATTTCCTCCTGCCATTTTTGAATGCCAGAGTTGTGTAACATCAGAAATCTCTTCACTCTGAGGTACTTATGTACAGTGCCCAGGTCACCTCTTAATCATCTCTTCAAATAAATAATGGATTGAATTGCTTGAATTACCCCACAAGGCATTATTTCTATATCAGTATTTTACCTCATATAGAGCTTTCCAAAGTATTAACATGGTTCCCTTTTCTTGTGGTTCTCTTAAAGGCAAATTCAAGACCTCACATAGAGCTTTTCAAAGTATTAGCACACTCCCCTTTTCTTGTGGTTCTCTTAAAGGCAAATTCAAGATCTATCTATCGTAGTTTATTTATCACCACTGTTTAGAGGTGAAATAATTCCCTCTTTCTGTGTTAAAAGACAACTTGCAGAAGAGTGCCAGTTCCACAGTCCCCTGCACTCCCAGCATCTCAGATTGCTGGCACATGTGAAGAGAAGCCCTTACATAAGATGACAGCCAAGCAACCAGGAGAGGCTGATTTGTTGCAAATATAAAGTGCCAGAGACATCCTCCATGTCAGAAAACATTTTGCGTAGAACACTGCATTGAAGAATCAAGGCAAGCAAAACAATGGCATTACATAAAGCTAAGGTAAGGTTTGACCTTCAGACCCTTCAAAAAGGAGCTCACCATATTGTTATAAAAGAAAACCTGCCATATAGAATCTACCTCTAGCTATCATAAAGTCATAAGACTCTTTGGAATATGAATCATAAATACCCTGGGTTAGGATGTATTTTTGTTTCCAGACATGAAAATCAGAAGATTCTTTTTCTAAGGCAGCCCAATGTCAGTGATACTTGCTTTACTTTGTTATGTCCTTTGAGTTTTACGTGACAATGTAGCATTTCGGCTGGTAGATTGCTTCAGAAGAGAGATGATTGTCCTGACAAATGGTAATCATAAAGCATTAATGGGAACTATTAGTACAAGACCTCTCCTTCATTGTAACTTTGTTCTTTCTTTTGATGGGTACCTCAGATACTACCCAAGAAGCTTTAGGGGTTTTGTAAATACAGAAAGTGTCATCTGTGATTGTTATAGATGCTTGCAGTGAGGCACTTGACGTCAGATTCATTCTGACTGATTGCAAATGTTTTTAATGCAAGTCCGTCTGAGCTAGTCACATAGGGACCAGTTTGTAGTCAGTGGAAGAAATTAGCATTCTTAGGGCACATCTAACCCATTTTAGTTGTTCACCGCAGGGTAAGTGCTGATACCTTTCCACTGACTAGATTTTCGAATGTGGTCAGATGCTTTGACTGGCTATTAGAAATTTGTGACAATATATGACAATTTGTGGGGGTCAAAACTTCCCTGTGTTGCCATTTAGTTTTTATTAACCTAGGAAGACCAAACCCAGGTGAAGTGTTATGTCATTTTCCTGGAGTGCTCCATCACTATAGACATCACGCTCCCTCCTTGTCTGCTCACTGGTTTGGTGACTCCATCAGAGTCACACTGCAGACTCTTTCTGCTGTTTCTTGAGGAGCCCGAGGACATACCTATATGGACATTTTCTTTTGACTCAGCAGCTGCTTTCTTCCTTGGAATCTTTATCTAGGCATGATGACAAATTGATCAGGGCCATTTTTGGCTCAGTTCTTGCCAAGGTCCCTTTCTCAAGCTGTAGGTCTGGTAGAGAAAATGTTACTCTTCACAACCACCAAAAGTACAGAGATTGGCCAACACTAAGTGCATATAATAATGCATCACTCTGGTTTCTGCTGAAATAGCCTTTAAGGTCTACAGCTGGTTTTTGTCCTGCAAAATCTTGCTATAGAGCTGAATTTTATACCTGTTCCAAGGGACTTAGAAGTTTTTTCTTTGTTAGGAACCCAACATCGGAATAAATTTGGTTTCTTTGCTGTGGCAGAGTTCCTCTTTTGTCTGTGTGGAAATTTTTCCTCCCTCTTACTACCTAAATAATATAGAATATATGTGCCAGCCAACCAAGGCACTTCACTAAGTGACTTTCCTCTGGGTAGTTGTAACAGCTACAGACTAACAAATCCTATAAATAAAACTGTTTTTCAGCCAGGGAAGACTGATTGATAAAGGTCACTAAATGCTTCCCTACTGGAGTGTGAAATCAATGAAAAGTTTAATCTGTTATGATTTGGCAATTTGTCAGGTTTAGAATAGCCCATGTGAGCTAAGGATGTAGGACACAGCAATGAGACGAGAAGAGAAGAAATAATACACAGACTCAGAAACCACTCCCAGGCTTCAAATAAAGAAATAGAGAGAGGATGAACTACTTGTTCAACTAAATAATAGCTATTTGGGTTTTTCTTCCACCATCATATTTCTTATTTCTCTCTTCTGCTAAGTAACATTTCTCAGAGCAGTTAAGCATGATAGACTAAAATCCCTGATTTTAGGTATTTTGCTGCTTGCCTGCTTTCCTCTGGATGATGGGTTGGCTGGGATTTATGAGGACATACACAGACTCCAAGAGAGTGTGGAGTTCTGAAGTGTTTAAAATAGGGGAAATCCTTTGTCCTCCAGTGGGATCTATTCCAGCTGACTCCTAAAAACCACAGGTTACTGATGAAGCAATAAAAATCCTACTTTTCCAAAGCTGATGCCACACATCAAAATGGAGATATCCAGACATTAGTTGGTTTATGTGAACCAGAAGTGGGTACTGCCTTTGAGATACCTGTCGCCTGCTGAAATTTGGTAGAAACTGCGAAATCGGTAAGCTGAAAAGTTATTAAACAACCAGAATGAGCCACACAGGTGTGTACACAGAGCAGGACTCAAATGCTTTGCTTGCAGTTTCTTAATGTTACAGTTAAGCCAAGCAGCAAAGAATGATGCTGCATACTGCAAGTCATTAGGGTAGTGGAAGTTGCAGACAAAGTTTGATGCAAAAATATCCTAAAAAAATTGGAAAAAATAAAAGACAGAAATTTAGCACTAAGAAAGATTTTACTCATGATAAAATTACTCTTCTCTATTAATTTTTAAGTTCTTTGGGGACCACTTTTAGTTGGCTTTTTGTATAAGAAATCAGACTATGAATTTCTCAGTCTCTGTCAATGTGACTGCCTCTCTGTTATCCCCAAATAACATTTGAACTACTTAGCCAGCTTCAACAAAGTTAACAGAGACATAGAAATCTGAAAGAAAATTAAGTTCTTGTGACTTTTATGAAAATAAGCCACCAAGCTGAGAGCAGACCCTTTTAAAGTGCTTTATCTGAGAGAGGTCCTGCACCACTATTAGGCTCCAGAGACTAAGCACGGGAGAAAGGACCTTATAAATATTCCAGCAACCACAAAAACTTCAAATGGACCTTGAAATGAGCCATGAGACATACAGTTCATATGGACTTATAAGTTCCAGCACACACAGAGGTATTTATCTCTTTTTTGGTGGTGTTTTTCACAGAAGGCAGAGACTATCCGAGTCTTGGTCCAGGATGGGCTATTAAATAACTCTGACTTACTGGATGTGGGCACAGAAGCTGATTGCAAAACACCTGATGAGTGGAGTTTCCTGTAGGTTTCCCATTTAATTAACTATTTCTTGCACTATATATTTCAATTACAAGTAAATACTCAGTTCTGGTTGTTGTAGTAGTATCATATAATTTTGTTTATTGTGATATAAATGTAAGAACCTCTCATAGGAGATTCATTTTCACTTAATATTTTTATTAACTGTCTAACTTCAGTACTATACAGCTAAGCAGGGTTTAGGAGGAGATTAATTTTACATTAAGGGGGTTTATTTCTTAAGCAGAATGAGCACTCATAGTCCAGGACATTCTGTGGAGCTGCGAACCTGTTCTTTATGAAAATTAGCAAAAAGCTTCCTGTTATCTTCACTGGTCTTGGGACAGGGCCCTCAGAGGTATGGTATACACAACACGAGTATGGTTTTTATCTCTTTGGGTTGTTCTTTTTTTTTAGAAATTTAGCAAAGATGCACTTTTTTCCAGCTCTCAAACTAAATGACCAGACTTCATAAACAGTTTACATAATTTTTTCTTATACATTGAAAATGCTGTAGTAGAGCTGTCCTCCCACTTCCTGACCTGTTAGTGTAACACCACTCAAAACAACACATGCCTTATTAAAGCTCATGCATTTTCAATAGCAGCTTTTAAAAAGACAGTTCAACATGCCAGCTTTTATCGCATTGCTCCCACATTAATTTTCTATTGTAAGAACAGGGAAACTTTTGGCAAATTGGATATAACGCTGCAACAACAGCTAGCATCCTATGATTATTAAGTAATAATGCTAGCATATTACTGTTGCAGAGTACATCCATTGAAAGCTATCTAAGTTTCTTTTCAGGACTATTTAATTCAGTATCATGTAATTGGTTTTGGTAATAAAAGAGCGGAGAGATGATTAATGTTTAGAAGCTATTGTTGGAATATGAAAGAGACACGAACCTTTTTTTCACACAATTCTGAATTTAATTTGCATATTTAAATGTTTTTCTGGAATTACAGTAGTGTAAATGACCTTCCATTGATCAAAGAATAAAGAGGCAGTAAAACTATTGCTTGCTGAGGAAAATGGCTAAAAGGGGAAGCACTTATTGAAAATAGAAATATGTAAGTTTTGTTATTTGGGTCATTCCAAGATCTTTACAATAATATTTTAACATGCCTGCTAAAGTTAATTCACTATTATTTCATAATGCCATCTACCAGCCAGAGTTCATTACATTCCCCATCAAATTATTTGTCTTTCATTTTATCATGTTTTGCAAAGATGCCCGAGTACTTCACTGGAAATTATCAGATTACAGAAAAATTGTGGTGATATACCCATTATTGATGTATGCAAATCTTGCTTTATGAAACACTTTTACAATGGTAACTACACCACCAGGACATAAAACCTGACTGTGAACACATTTCTCTAAGAAACTGCATTTTACATTATCAGTAAGGATTTTTATTGTTGAAACTACTAAAATTAATTATCCCTCTTTGACTGTAAGCACAATTTTGCTCAAAAGTACAGTAAAGAACATAAGTTACTTGGACAGCACTTAAGAATGGAAAAAATTACTAGATAAAGGCTTAATGGCTTTTTCATTAAAAAAGTTTAATGAAAACTGTAATCTGTTTACTTGGACAGATGCAATAGCTTGCCTTTTTATTTTTTTTTCCTAGTCATCTGAAGAGAGATGTTGTACAGTAAGTACTTACTGAATAGAAAAAAGAGCAGCAAAAGTAAGGATCAGTCACCAAAAACTGTGGGAATTTATTCAATTACTTTACTCCAAAATTATGCTCCACAAGTAAATCAATGTTTTGTTACAAAATTGTTATAACATGTTCTCTAGATTTATCACATACAGAATTATGAATTATTTGGTCTACATCTAATCCCTTTAATGCTGTTTGTTAGCAATATCTGATAAACCAGGCACATTTCCAAAACACCCAAAAATGGTTTCCTCAATGGAAGCTGAGAGTTGTCACATTTACACTGTTCCAGGCCAAGGGGAAGAAGTAAGTTCTTAAGTCCAGTGATCTGAAGACAAGCTTTCTGTAAACTCAGAAGCATCTGGCCTGAATTTCCCTGCAATCTCCAGCACTAGTACTGGTGGACCAGGAGAGATTTATTTCAGTAATAGTGTCCAGAGCCAGAAATATTTAATCAGCCGAACACAGTCTTCAATTATTTTCTTCCAATTGTCAGTCTTCAGTCCTGCCCCATAAACATCTCAGTGTGTGTGTCATAGTCTGGCCAAGCATCTCTCTGTTCCCAGTGCATTATTGTGAATGGAGCCTGTTCCCCAGATCCATGTGCTTCCAGGTCTGTCTAGAAGGAAAATTGTTGCTATTACCAGCTCCAGGCCTACAGAACACATGTGTAAGCTTAGAATAACTTTCTGACAGCTTTCCCTAGACAATCAACCTTCACAATTACCCTACCTAATCCTGAACTCCTAACCCTTCTCCGTGGTCTCTTCAATGTGCTTCTCCAAGGTGTCAGTGAGGTTTTCAGTTGAACTGCTTAGGGAAAAAAAATAGGGAAAAATTAAGACATACAAAAATACTTGGGAACTTTCTTAACTGAAGTCATCATTCTATTCTAAAAATAACTCCTATTAATCATTAAAATGTTAAAAGATTCCTACCTTTTTAAGAAATCCTCTCTCCATATCTGATTGCACGTTTAGTGGGAGTGGCAGGTTTGTGAGAATCCAAACAAACTTGAGTCTCTCCTCTCCATTTTCTCTTGCAGTCTTGGACACTTCAGTGGTCCTTCCTTCCTCACCTTCACTGAACATAGCACGTGACTAATAAAGGATCTTTCTCTTCATCTCTTCAATTTCTCCAGAACTCCCAGTGCAATATCTTAGTAATGAACGATATGTAAATAAATAATTTTCTAGAAAGATGAGCTGATTATTTTGGGGGTGAATTTGACTTTTAATTCTATATGTTGGGTATCAAGTCTGAATTACTGGAGTATTTGCACTGTAGGGCCCACTGCGATGGCTCTATGGTGACAACCACCACCAGAAGGTCAGGCATTTCATCTTCAGTCTAAAAAGTGTGAAGGGCTTGTCAGAGTCAATGTACCTTTCTTGGTTTTCAGTAATGACAAGCACCATCTCTAAACAGTCTGTCTTCCTTCGTGAAAGTAAGAAATACACATGGCAAGTACTCCACTTCACTATTTCATATAGACCCACCCCTGTATTCTGACAAGGGCTTCTGAAATTGCAACAGATAGAAGGCTACTGAAACAGAGGGGTACTATTTATATGATTTTTTTTATCCACTTTCTTTTCTAACGAGGTGCTGGTTAGCTTTTTACATATCTATTCACTTCTGGATGGGACTGGGATTGGAAGTCCAAGCTAGAAAAATATAACTTTGTGTTTATATGCCCAAACAGAAGGGAAATAATTTTATTTTTCAGCACAGTTCTATAGTCAATGGGATGAAAACATATAGCACTCATTGCCCTTGTATAAACTAAGTCAATGATATTTCATCAGTTAACGGTGTGGTGGGCATATCACATTGTGTTGTATTTAAATGACTGTGTGTGCTGAGGACCATTTTAAGATTAAGAAGTAGATAAGCAACAGGGTCTGGCTATCTGTATGTCTCTCTAGAAAAAGAAAACCAATCACAGCATGAATGTCTCTACCTCAAAGCCCAGGGACAAAGGAAAACTTGAGAACTTGTATTTGTACTGGAAATGATATAAATATAATTCATACACAATTCATGTCTTGCTGCCACAGCTGGAAGAGTATAAAAGGGTTATAGTGGAAATGAGAAATAGGGATTGTGTCGTTTAAGAAGAGATGGTTTAAGAAAGATAATGTATTCTTTTGTCTCATTGTTTAAAGCATATTATAATGTGTATATCATTAAATTTTCTATTACAGCCCAGACTCTAAAAGTGAATCATAAAGGAATCATAAAATTAACAATAGAGTCTTAAAGGAAAATTACATCAATTATACAACAAGGGGAACTTGAGTCTAAACCACAGAGACTTAATTGAATTGAGGTTTTACAGAACTCCTCATAAGAAATACCATAAGCAAGTTGGGGTTTGTTTGGGTTTTTTTTTTTCTGAATATGAGATCATGCATGTGAGATTTAACTAACTAGCACTGTTAGAAAAGCAGCTCAGAGATAGAAGACAGAGAAGTCAAGCACTAGCAATTAGCTGATCTGAGCCTTTATTTACACAGGGCTCATATTCCTCACATGAAATCAGTAGAAATGGGCCAACATGCTGCTACCAGCCACATTGCTCTTTCCCTGTGCCTCTTGGAGCCTATCTTCTACCTGTGTCCTTTTGAGGCTCACAAACAAGGCATATTGATGCACAGGTGGGCATCAAAAATTGAATTCATTGCAGATGCTGCAAAAATAAAAAGTTTATGCGTTAATCTAAATCCCACTTGAATCCCAGTTAAAAAATAAATCTTCTGAACTTGCTTAAAAATAGATTAATAGTAACACATCTCTCAAATGTCTTCTCTCTATATGAGAAACAGCGCTCCAATTTTTCCAGTTTTTTGCACATAAAAGTATTTTTGAGGATCTGTTTATGGCAGAAGTTCTCAATCCAAATAGTTACTGGCCTGAGTGGAGATACTCTTTTTGCTTTCAGTAGTCTTTCCATCAGGAACACTTATTCAACAATTTATTCAGAGTAAACTGAATATTACCTATGAGAACAGCTGTTGCATTTGATCATGTGCTATTAATCATGGAGATATAAACGGTGAAACAGACTAACACCTTCCACTTCTTTCATGTTTGCAAAGCAAAAAAAAAGACAGCACCGGGCAGACAGTCTGAATGGGAGAGGTTCAGAATCAGCTCTTGGGCTGAAATCATTGCTGCCACTCTCGACTGAGTGCAGATGGAGAGCAGTTATTAACTCGATTAGCCACACAACTGAGGAATGGGGCTATTTATGTCAGGATACCCAACTAATCATAAAAGACGTCGCGTCCCTGTTATTTAAGAAAATTATCTATATTCAGATGAAATGGAGTGACCATAAGAGTATCCAGCACCATGATTATGGCTCTGGTCCACTGATGGGAGTCTTCTCTGTCTCTCTCCTTCCCTCCCTCACCTCTACTGCTAGCCTGCTTTATATCATGCATTCATCACTGGTTACTCCTCCACTGCATCCCATGCTGAGCATTCCCTACTGCTCTGATCTGTCTTAATGCATAGAAATCACAAACGGTTGGTTGATTTGTTGTGGTTTAGAGTAGCTGCTGGGCAGAGATCCACCGTAAGGCTAAGGAGCAGTCAAAGTAAACCAAAAAAAACCTCCCAATAAAATGCACAGGAAGCATATGATAAAGTGAGGGTGTAAATGGAGAGTTTCTTGGGTTTTTTTTCCACTTTGTTTTTACTCAGGCAAACCCATCGAGCTATTTGGAGTAGCAGCTTTTAGCTTATTATCAAATGCCATGTTTCTTTCTTCATCTGATTCCATACAAAAAAAAAAAATTCACTGTGAGCGTTCATAATAGAAATGTATTTCTTGACAACAGGAAGCAGCCCCCGACTACCACCTGCAACATTCTGATTTCTGCATTAAAAAAGCATTCCCTAGATAGAAAATACAGCAGATCACAGATGCATGTTTATGTGACATTTAACTCTTGTTAAACAGCTGTATAATAGTGCTGCCCAGTAATTTGCAGTGAATTTGTGAAGAATGCTCTGGGAATGCTGCCTATTACTGGCTTCCCAGCAAGCGGACAGTCACCCTTATTTCAGCTAATTTTTGACACACAGAATATTCCCCTGTAGATTGTGTTGGGAAAATCTCCCCTGTTTCTTTTATTTCAGTTATTTATTCTCCTCCTTCTGGAGTGAATGGTAACCCTCTGGGTTTGTGGCATTTTTGGAAACAATTGAAAACTGGCTCGAATTGCTGTCAGCCTTCAGACTTCCAGAGGGAGGTGTCACCTGCTCCATGGCCTTTTCTCCGGTAATGGGTAGAGCAGTACTTTCTATTCTGCACAGGCAGAGCAGAATAATAGCCTGTGGGAGAAGGAACAATTTGGTAAAAACTGTGTGAAACAACTGTGCAAAGCCATTGCAATTATAATAGGTTTCTTTATGAGAAACTTTAACTTTCTCCAGCAAAGATGGGTCAGACGAGCTTCCTGTGCAGCAAAGGTACATCACATTGCTGCCTTATGCACCAACCTCATTATAAAGACAGGGAAATCAGACTATGAATTGGAAACTTTTAGAAGTACTTTAGTCAGCTCCACTGTCCTCAGCAACACAAGACCAAGAGTAGAGGGTCGGCTATTTTTCTTGAAATGTCTTCTGACTACCATGTACCATCCACATTTTCTTTATCAAAGTGGCCATTAGTGATACAAAAGCAAGCATGAGATCCTGAAAGTAAGAAGTACTAACACTGTCCTATGAATTTCTTTTGTTGTTTTGACCAAAATAGCAAACCTGTTCACCTTTTAACTTTCCTCTCTTAAAAGCATTTTTGCCAGCACTGGCCTCTGAATGGGATAGGGAGCAGAAAGTGAATATGGTGTAACACGAATGTTCCAGAAATCTTCTTTAATGTTTGCTTGGTGTTCCTAGAAACTGTGTATTAAAATTTTTGAGGATAATGCATAGGTACACAGAACAGAAAAGACGATTTGAAAATACATGGCAAAGAAGGGCTTGGGGAGAACACTACTTCAGTCCCTCTTGAAGTCAGCAGGCAGTGGGTATGTGGGTGTTCCTGAACATATTACCTTGCCTGGCACAGAATCAACAGTTACACTATAACATGATGTATTTTGGGCTTTCAGTGATGGATTTGCCTGACAAATAAATTTCTGTTTTAAATATGTTGAGTTAATAGGAGACGTGACACTCTCTCTCCAGATGTTCCTGTTGAAATGGGTAATTTGCATTTGGAATGGCACACTTCCCTCCCATCTAATTAATATTAAATTGTAGTAATTTACCTGTTTAGCTGACAGCAGCTATCTTTGCAATCTGTTGCAAGAAGGAGTCAAAGCCTCAGCCCTTAAACATATGAATGTCAGGCTGGAAACTTATTTATACTGCAGGACATGTTCAAAAGTTGCAAATGTGAAGATGCACATGGGCAGTTACAACAGCTGTAGCTAATTCTCTCTTCTTTTTCAGGGACTTTTTTTTAAGAAAAAGCAGAAGCAGCTTAATGGCAAAAGTAACAGAAAGTGATAAATTTCAGCAGCTTCAGCTCTTACATCGTAATCCACAGGGGCCATGCAAGAGGGTGCCTGAAGGCTGGCTGACACCTGGCACAACCACATAGCCCTGTGGGTTGTCACTGTAATTTACAGGTAGAATTAATCAATATTTCTGTCTCCCTTAGCAGAAAATCTTCAGATATGTCTTGCTGAAATATTTTTTTTTCTAGGGGTTCACAGATAGCACAGACCATAATATTCTGAAGTTTCAATCTGTGTGGATCTATCAACTCTTTCATTTATTCTGGCCTCCTGTGTCTTGCCTCTCATCTAGGGTTCACTTCATTCCTGAAGTCAAGTTTGCCTACATCTTGTCTGTCATTTTTAAAGCTCTGTTTTGCTCACCTAGAGTAAAAAATAGATTAACAAATTGAACAGGGATGAGTAGTTAGGAAAATGGATAATATATTTTAAAACAGATTAAAGAAAGGGCAGTTTGGGCAACCTGGAAAAAATGAGGACTGAGAAGGAGAGGCTTACATTTGGGGGTTAATAATAAAAAGTAATACAAAGTCAAAGAACAGTGAACTTAGAATCAATCTTTCTAAACTGAATATTATAAGAGAGCCATAACAGCAAGGGAAATTCTGTAAAAAGGTCCCAGATGGTCATGGAGATGAGGAACTCAAATTATTACAGTGGAAGTGATTAAATCATGGAAACTTGGGGTGCAATTTGTTCAAGGGAAGATTGTAGGATAGGAAAAGGATGAGATAGAATCTTGAAATTAAACTGTGTGATGTCAGGATAAGATAATTTGTTTGGCTTCCCAAAAAGGAGATGAAAGGAGACAGATCATGGTGAGTTTGTTATGCTCTGTTCATAACAATATTTAATTAGCTGACTGTGTACTTCCTGGGGTCTACTGTTGCCTGCAGGCAATGGGAAGAAACATTATTTTCTTTCTTGATGTCTAACTTTCCTTTTGGGAGACAGAGAAAATTGCTTTTCTTCAGAAATATCAGAGATTAGCTACAGCTGGAAAAGGTCCCCCGGGGCAGAATATTTTGTTGCATCAGTGGTGGCCAGAAGCTTTTCAATGCCCTTTTAGTGGTGTCTCATTCACATGTTCATGGTTATACTCATGTCTCAGCTTGAGGTTGGAAAAAACTTTCCTCTAACCAAAATGGCAAGGACCTTAGGTTTCTTTACTTTCCTCTCTGTGCAGGGCATGATCTGCTTTCTGAGAGTCTGTCATTTACAGCAATCACACAGCTGCAGAAACCTGGCATTGCTGATTATCCTGTTTTTTCCCTGGAGCACACAGTGGCTTCGGATCTCAAGTTTGTCATGCCTGTGGAGAAACAATCTGTGCTTTGTGGTAGGCAGAGGTTGGGAACAGTTCATATGGACCTTTGAAAAGTTACTGGCTATTAAATGGTAACTTCTAACTGTGTGGATGGGTCTCAGGATCCCTTGATGCTCTCACCCATCTCTGTGGTTTAAATGTATTCACCTGCACGAGTTCATTCAGGATGAGCATTCTGTATCAAAATTTAGACAAGTAACATACAACTTTAAAGTGGTGATGAATTCAATCCATCATGCACAGACCCTGGAAAGACTTTATTTGTAGTTTGTACAGAAAAAGGCCTCATCTACTTTTTCCATTGTAGCAAAGTAGGACCTTGATCAGACATATACAGGAGAAAAGGTAGGTGACCGCTTGATCGCCTGAAAGTGTTTTTGGCTTTTTTTTTGTGTCTAGTTTATTGTGTTTTTTCTCCTGCTCTTTCACAAAATTTTCTCCTGAAATCACAGTTATAATATTTTATCCTTGTCATTAAAAAATCATTATCCTCTCTTTACTATCTACTAATAGCAAGCAAATAACCAGGGAAATGGATAACTTTCTGCTTTTCCAGCTGGTTTGTAACACCAAATGTAAAATCTCTTGTACAAGAAGAACATTTGGGTTCATCTTTCTTTTCTACTGACCATAACATTAATTTTTTAGGGAGCAAATGCTTCCAGTTTACTTTTGTATCCTTGGTATAGGCGATACCATTAAAGCAAAACAGAATGCATGACGAATTTGCCAGATGCAAAGTCCTTTCCTTCCTATGACTTACCAAAATGTCCATGACACCCACAACAAGGAAACAAAAAAACTTTGAACATATTTTCAGCTTAAAATAGGCACACAGAGACTTACATTTTTGTATGGTTGAATTGCCATGTTCTCTCCATTAGCAATGAGGGGAATCAAAGGTGATTATTGTTGAATGGTAAGATTCCTTGTTGAATGCCCAAGTCTGAGCTATTGGCTGTCAGTCTTCACCAGCTGTATTTTCTACCTAAACAGTAGAAACTGTTCAGGAGAAAAAATGTCATTTCTTTCGGGTGTCTGGTGGGGCAGGTATGATCAGGAGTGACCCCAATAGGAGATTTTCAATTATCATAATCTTGGCCTTCCTTTTTGGGACAGAGCACAAATAATCTCTATTTAAAGCATTCATGGGCAGCGGTTGGATTATCCCTTTAGCTTTACTGCAAGCATCTTTTCTCTGTGGGATAAGAAGAAAGTAGATCTGCATGTACTTATAGGCTCCAATGGGCCTTGACACTCAAAAATACAGAAATCTAACAGCATATTTTACAGTGGCCTGTAGTTGTGCTAAACTCACAATGATCTAACAAATTTTAAAAGCAGCAGTTATAATTAATTCTTATTTTAAATGTAATCAGCATGACATTTTCATTTAAATAAATCTCATGAGACAGAATGTGTTATATTGAGTTAGCACCTTTACAGGCTATGTGCTTTTTAAAGCAAGTACATAAATTAACAATATTCCAAAGGACCATATTCTGCCTTCCTTGAATGAATAATCTGAAACCTTATTTTCCAAGGTTTCCATGGCACAGGTGATTTTATTTTATTATTATTTTTAGTCTGAGAGAGTTTGATTTTCATATCCCTTGTCCATGGAGGGAAGAGCCCTAATACATTTTAGCGAGTCACTAAACTCTTGCAGCTGCCTTTGACAGCTCTAACTTTTGCTGATGTCCATCATCTTTGTTGTAGGCATCTTCATAGGGTCAGGCTCTGTAACTGCCAGGCTGCAAGGCCACCAGTGCCTCGCAAATTTGTCATGAACAAGATGAGAATAATGTCATAAGCTGACTGCCATATTTGTTATTGCTAGATCTTGGGGTCTTATCCTTAGTACTTGGCCATATGTGGATGGATATGACAAACAGACTTGTGAGGTGAGGGAAAAATGGCTTAAAAGCCAGAAACAAACATTTATGGTCACAATGGAAACACACATCTCTTGGGCCTTCTGCATACCAACACAAAGTTTCTTTCTGAATTCTTTGTAGATCTGATTTGTTTTCGTGGCTACTGTAAGGCAGGAGTGGTTTCATTCACAGTATGTAACAGTTTAGCTGACACCAATATAGACATTTTCCACAGTCCATCTTCTCCTTGCTGTTTGCAACCTCAGTGTTGTCGAGGTGTAGGTGGGTTTCAGGGAGTGTAACCACTCAGACAAAAAGCTCATATGATCCAAAGGTATGTCAAGTATGTGAAGTCACCTGTTTCTGGTCGTTTATGTATTATTATTCTGCTTTCTTTACAAAGCATTTGGAATTTTAAAGGTTAAATATATAGAAAAAAATAGTCTATCATTATTTTGTTCTTTTATTCATTACCAAAGAAACTAGAACCAGCACTTTGCTATAAGATTTAAAAATCTGTTATACTTACTTAGCCATTCTCTGTCATCTTTTCTTCTTTTGATGTTAATCACAAACAGCTAGAACCAGAAGATAATGAAGAATTAAAAGATTAGAGATATGGAAAGTTTACACATTAAAAGCAAAGTCAAAGAGCAAAGAAGCCTCAATGACTGAGATAATGAGAGTGAGGAATATAATTCCTCTTCAACTAGTGAGACAGGAAAATATCCCCATGGCACTTCCACCCAGGAGGAGATAGTGCTGCTTACCTCTGGAGCAATAAAAATAGCATCTAAACTGTACTGCAGTCTTAAGAAATTAAGCTGGACTACTTTTGGGCAAAACTTAGTGATCTTCTCCACAATCTCTTGTGGGGTAAGTGTTTACTGAGAAGAAAAAGAGACATAAAGGTCCCAAAACAAGTGGCAAAGTAGCACAGCATCCAAAGATCTTGAGTACTAACTCCCACTGCCACATGATGCTAGAGTCCTCTGAACCTTTAGCTGTACTAAAGTTAATAGACCTAAATGTCTACCTGTAGATAGATGAACAACAAGTAAAAGGAAGGAGTTCAGGTTGACTAGTTTAGACAACCAAAAAGTGACTTGGTGCTAAAATACAAGTTTCTGCTTCCATTTTTTTGGTGTCCCAGTGGCTTCCTACCACATCCCCAGAAAGGCATTGGTGTCCTCTGCATTTGACATCACAGCTGCCAGCCTTGCCCATGTCTCATCTACTTTAGAGCATCCACAGTAACTCCTGATGCTTAGACATCATTAAAGGTCCAGAATATATGGTGAGCTGAATCTTATGGAGCCCAGCAAAGCAGTCCGTTGTCACCATGGCCCCAAAGGCTTATCTTCTCTTCTTCCTCCCACACAGGATGCTGCTATTTAGCATCTCCAGGAGGAGCTTTTTGAACTTCAGGCACAAAGTGTTAGTGAGGGAGGAATACCAAAGCCGCATGTCAGTGTCTGAAAACACCAGTGTGAAGGTGAAGATCCTGCCCTGAGTCTCAGGAGCATAATCATGTCTAATACACACTTAGAGTCACTTTCTGGAGACTTTTTTCAGCAGCTGTATAAACTAGTAAGAGGTCAATAAAATGGTGGGAAATACTCATTGTCTGATAGTGACTTTTAAAATATTTTTTGAGGAAGACCACAGGTGAGTATTGAAATAAACTTTTTGAGCAAAACCAATGTATTTTTAATCTGCTTCTTTTATTTCTCCTCTTTTTCCACATGCTGAGCTTGGTTAGCAGAGGCAGCCCTGCAGAGCTTTCGTTTCAGGCTTGCTGTTCATATGTTGGATCTATTACATTGTAGTGGCAATAAATCATGTCCAATCAAGCTTAGAAATGTGCCTCTCTTTCTAACCACTGTTATCTCTGGGAAAAACAAAGGTAGAAAAAAAGATCACAGACTATCTCGTTCTTGATGGAAGGGCCAAAAAGGTGGCACTTGTGTTGTTCAGTCATGAAGCTGCCACTTGAGTGAGCGGTGATCACACCTGCTGCCTTGCTGTTTAGCAAGTAGCACTACTTTCTGGAGTGAAGACAATTATGTTTCTTTTCTGTGTAGAAGGATGTTTTTCAGGCTGATAAGTTCTGGAAAAATGTGTGGAATAAAACTTTAAAAGACATCTACTTGCTGTTACTGGTATTTCTACCTGGCAATTTTCCACTTCATAAACAGACAAGTCTTTCCAAAAGAATAGCTGTTGAACAATAGTAGCGTTGTTTTTCATTTCCACCACATATAATGCAGCTATCTTACTGTGAAAGTTTGAGTGCTGTATTCCATTAGCAATCATCTGTACCACCCAGACTATGCAATAACTTCTGTTGTTGCTGCTGCTGAGTGACATTTTTAATCTCAGTTTCAAGCCAGAAATAACATTTTGGGAGTCTCTTGAGTACACAAAGACTTTCTGGTACAAGTGTCAGAGAAAATAGACTTAATCAGCAGAAATGATTTGCAGAGGTCTGTGAGTCTATAAAATAATGAAAATTTTATTGCAGTTATAGTTTAAACTTGAGAAGTACAAAGCTGGCCTGCCAGTCATATTCAAAATATCACACTCCTATAAAGATTTGAAAGTTTCACCAACATTTAAGAGCTTTAATTAACCTTCTGTGTTTCCTTCATATAGTAAGCTGTACTCTTACTACAGTACTAATGAACATAAATTTTGAAGTCTCCTTGACCAAACCGGATTTCAAGGTATTATAAATTTCTTGGAACTCAATTATTGCCAATCTATTTTGAGAATTGCCAAATACTTAAAAGTACTTTCCAGGATGATATAAGTCCTTTCTGTAGATGTTTGTTTTCAAAGAGCTATATCTGGCAAGCAAACAGTAATAGCTTAGCTAAAACACCACTGTCATTCCAGGGGAAGAAAAAAACAACCCACCAAATGAGCAAAATAACCCTAGGGGAAAAAAAAAAAAAACCTAAAGAAAAAGAAAGAAAATAACCAGATATGATCTCAGAAAATCCAGAGGGTGAACATATAGGTTAGATACAGTCCAACCATGATGATGTCCATCACTAGTGCATATTTCATTGACTTAATATCTGCATATTTGCAAAGGCAAGTCAATAAAAGGTACACATTAAAGCTTATCAGTAAATGACTGTTATTTCACAATTAGTACAAACTGGACATATCAAATCTCCTCTTTTTCCATGCACTTAGTGAATGCAAACTGAGTACGGTTACTGTGGTATTGTCGCTGGAAGAAGAATATGAAACTTCTATTTTTTACACCGAAGGTATTTTCTTCTTTTGGATGACACAAACAGCTATTTGAGATCAAGACACAAACAGTAGGTTTTCTTGCTTGGAGATCCTAGTGAGGGGACTAATTAGGCTATATCCTTTGAACTATTTTTTACATGTTCTCCAGAATCCACTGAGACTGCCATTAACAACTCTGCTAACCACAGGATGGAGACTGCATGTATCAAATGACTTTCAAATGACTTTTATTTAGGAGAATAATTTTTAATTGTGTTATTACTTTTTAATCAGGTAAGTATGATTTAGAAAGAGATTTTTACAATGAAGATCATATTCCCAGAGGTCTTTATTGTAATCCATCAGATGAAATCAGGAGTACATAAATAGCTCTCACTTCAGAAAATCAAGCTGGATTCCTACTTCCCACCTTTTAGTGTATTAGAATGTCCAGTCCTTAGAAACTCTAACTCTCTTGACCTTTAATGAAATAGCCTTGCTCAGCAAAGATGTTCAGGGGTCTCATTCACATTCAAATCATCAAATGAAGTGAATGTAGATAAAATTTCTGGATTCGTCTGGATCCAGGACTCATACTTTTTTATTTTGGAGCTTTCAGGTTTTTTTTTTTTGGTATTTTTTCAAAATTGATAATAACATGGAAAGATTATTCAGAGAAATGCAATGTGTAGAGTAACACCTGGAAAGTTAATCTTTCTTGCCATTCTTAGAGACCCTAAAATTTATCAATGCTTCCAAACACTTGGCTGGTTTATGTAATTTTTTTTATTTTTTTTTTTTTTTAAAGTAATAGTCCCATAGTCTACAGAAAACATTTGGGTTTTATTCTGTTTTTCACACAGTGGATATTCCCTTCAGGGGAATACCAGCTTTTGCTGAAAGAAAGAATAACTAGGGTTCAGAGAGATAAGTATTGAAAATGCACAAAAGACATTTTAATATGAGATTCCACAGCAAATACACATTTGTAAAGCAGTAATTACTTACATTTCTGTGAAAAGACAAACATGGAAAAGACATAATCAGTTCGAGGGTTTTTCAGTGACAGTTTCTAAAAATAATTTAGGAGTCATAAGTACAACCTACAAGCAGCCTTCTTCATCTGTCTGACAATTTGCAAACACCCAAGGGATTTCTGGTGATGTTATGCCCCAAGCTGTTGATCATCATCCTAGTATGAATCAGATCAGCTCATTAGAAAAAGCCCATAATCCAGGGGGGGCACCAAACTATAGGATGTGTTCATTAATTTTGACAGAAATACAGAGTTTACATCTATGCCGTTAAGATGATGTCAACAAAACCTCCTTCCATCTGAAGCAGGGCAACAGGAGGGGAGAGCATTGTTTGATTTTTTTTCTCAAGAATAGCATATTTTCTGAAAAAGTAGAATAAACAGGAATTCTAGACAAATTGGACAGAGAATTCTGACAAATATAAAACATTTAAGAAAAAAACATTTTGTTTCTACATATTTTGGAAACAGATTCACTTTTCATTTTGAAACACTCTATATTTTTACAATATTGCTTGACTTTATCTTTTGAAGTGTATAAAAAAAAGCTTAGAAATT
This sequence comes from Pedionomus torquatus, assembly GCA_013398155.1. Taxonomy (NCBI): domain Eukaryota; kingdom Metazoa; phylum Chordata; class Aves; order Charadriiformes; family Pedionomidae; genus Pedionomus; species Pedionomus torquatus. Next base: position 552,074 of record VZRU01001146.1, read on the forward strand.
AAGACGTCCTTTGAGGTTGTCCAAAATTGATTGCTTGGGGGATCATTTTTTTTATTATTATTATTATTTTTTAAAAAAAGGAAATGCAAGAATATTTAATTTTGAATTAATGAGGTTTATTGGTTGGTTTGTTCTTTTCTGAAAATCAACACCTTACTCTCGAATATCAGGTTCTGTGCTGGGGAATGTCACATGCTTCCACTTTGATTACCCATTTTCAGGAGGGTGGCATACATGTGGACTAATTCAGATGAAGGCAAGTGTACTACTTGTAGCAGATGATTCCTGATTTACAAGTTTAGAGAGAGAGAACGGTCATGTTTTGCTCTGGTGTGTTTTGTTTTCTTTTTTAATGCAGAACATTTAGGTAAAAGTAACAGTTGTTATGATGGCTAAAAATGGGAGGAAAACTGTAGATCAGCAGAGCTGAACATACAGCTGAATTTTCTAATCGCAGGTTATGAATGATACTTAGTATTTATACGATTAAATGGAATTTAAGTGCCAAAAAGCTATTCTTTTCTCCCTCCTAGTGTAATAAGACTCCTATTTTTCTCTCATCAGAGCAGAGAGAGGAACTGATAATATGTCAGTGGTTAATGAAAAGGTCTTGATAATGAATAATTTACTATTCTTGGCAACGTTTATGAAAATTAAGTCTCACCAAGGCTATAACTACAGCAGCTCAAGTGAATCAGAAAATAAACTGGTGTAAGTAGTTTTAAAATTTGGCTCAGAGCAATGAGAACTTTCTTTCTGGATGACAGTTTGTTTAACATAGCTAAAGGCTGTCATTCATGTTTGTACTGAATATAATTGAGCTAAACAGCAAATCGCACTAACAGGATGACAAAAAGATGGAGAAGACAACACCTCCATCACTGGGAAGGTAAAACATGCTTAAGAAGTCACAGGTCCACACTAGTGATTTTAAAAAAAACACAACACCCTATTGATTTTGGAGGCCTTATTTACCAAGTATTCTGCTTCTGAAAAAGTGGATGTAGGAAAAGTCAAGGTGCCCCTCATTTTTCAGAGAAAGTAGACCCTTGAAGGTAAGGTCTGTTCAAGACGTTTTAAAATAGAACTCCAGTTAGATGCTCTAGTGGGAGGTGTCCCTGCTCATGGCAGGGGGGTTGGAACTCGGTGATCTTTATGGTCCCTTCCAAACTCTAACCATTCCATGATTCTATGCTGAAAATAGCCCTATGCTTTTGGAATTGCTTAGTGTGGACAGAGGTGGGTCAAGTGGAGAGCATCCCCATCTGCCTGCTATCAGGGCAGATGTGAACCTGGCAGTGGAGCTACTGCTGTGTCCCTGCCCAGAGTGATGAAATTGCAAACCCGTGGTGCCCAAAGAAGCAGGGAGGTGGTGATGAAGAAAGGGAGAAGCAGCCCAGGTGTCACCTGGCCTTGCAGATAATGCCATCATCAGGGACTGAATGCTCAGTTGGTTCAGAGCTCAGCAATTCACTGCGGGTGTTGGAGCAGGTGACTCTCCACTGCTTCTGACTCAGTCTCAGCCTGTACTTACACATGTCCATAAACCACAGCCCAGTAGCAAGCACCAGTAATGCCCTTTCCTGATAAAGCCAAAGGGGAGAGACAGTGAGCAGAACAGCATTCAGCAAGGACCCCTGCTCCTGCTCTGTGAAGCAGGTAAAACGGCAGTGCTGCTCCTCTCAAAAGGCTCTTAAAAGAACCATCTGGTCTATTCACAGCCATTCCTCTGCTTTCCATTGCTCATAACTTGAGTTTGAATAACTTGCTGTTTGCTCCACAGACGTCTGATCCCTGCCTGCCTACACGAAGCCGATGTTGGGACCATGATTGCAGGGAACTTGCCAGGTTCCTTCTCACCAGCTTCTGCATTGCAATGAAGTTTATTTCTTTTCTCCTCTGCTGAAACAATAGTTCTCACCCCTTTGACTTTAGATCTTTGCCATTAATTCTCCATCTAACTTTTTCCCCCCCTTGAGATTCTTTTCTCTGCATGACCATGTTGAAAGTTGAGGGTCCAGAAGTTCAGGAGGTGAATGAATGGCATTGTGTAAAACTAACAGCTCCAAGGCTTTTCTGATGCTGTGCAAGATGTACATGACACCTAATGTGAGGAGTGTAGAAACAGTCGCTTAAAGAGATGGCTTGGCATCTCACTATAAAGCTGAAATAGTCCAATTCATGCTTCCTAATCCACATGCACCAACATTCACTCACAGCAATTTACAGTCTCTTTCCTATTTCTCTGAAACATATCTCTGTACTATAAACCTGAATTGCTTACAACTATTACTGTGCCTGCCAAAAAAAAACCACCAAAAAACCTCCAACCAGATTTATTAATGTCATACGAAGCACCATAAATACTCTCAAATTAACTGCATTTCCTTACTGTGCCTGAATCATAACTATTCATAAATGCTTCACCTTCATTCCTTTAAATTGTGTTTCCTTCCAGTCATAAGATCTTTAGACTAAAATGTCTGAAATCTGATTCATTTTCCCTTTGTAGGAATTAAAATTCAAGGCATGACCTTAGAGGACTCTGAAAATTGCTTCCTGATTTCATCTTTAAACCAGCATTCTGGCTTTTTAATCTTTTGCAGCAATATCTAAAATAGTGTGACTGTTGATAACATATGAATAATATGGGTTTCACTTCCATACTCTTTGGCTTGCAAAAGTAGAAGATTTTGCTTTTTAACACAGAAAAGTCCAATCTGTCACAACTAAAATAGTTACAAGAAGCAGAGGGAAAAAGCTTTCCTGTAGTGTAAGTAAAGGACAGCCTTATCTTCTGTCTCACACAGCAAGAAAACTGTTGTTTAGTAACCTAGAAGGTCTTCAGTCAAGAAAGAGCAGATGTTAAGTCTGAAATTAAGGGAACTGTTTCATCCCTGATGAATATGTGGCATCTGCTTCAAGTGGAAAAGCCTTAGCGATCAGTAACAACACTAAAAAAAAGGAAAACATCTCTCTCTTTTCCCTCCCTTTCTCTCTCTCACATGCACTGACACGTGCTCTGAACAATATCTCAAACGACTAAGAGCTTTGACAAAGTTGGATGTAATGCAGATACTGGACAAGCTCCAATGAAAGACATAGGTATCCTATGGTTAGAGGCTACAGATTCTGCCTAGTGTAACTGGTGGGATTGATAGTGGCACCTGAGAACATCAGGTCCCTTTGCCATTCCAGGATTGACCCAGGTTTCTCAGGAGAAGATAAGAGAGTAGTTAAACCAAGTGAAGAACTGCTGAGATGTCCTGGCAGCAGACATTAGCCCCAAGTTTAAATCCTAGGCTTTGATTATTTCTGTGAAGATAACTAGTGTTGGGTTTTCTTTCCTTCCAATAGCTCTTTAACATAAAAATATCTACAGGTGTTTCTCAGCAGAGGTAAGACCCTAGACTTATTTCTCCTCTTGGCACCCTAGCCACTATGGGTTTTGGCATGTTACCTGGGCTCTGGCAAATACCATGAGCCAACTGTCACTCTTTGGGTCACAGAGAGAATCATTGCACAAAAACTCCATACACCTGAACATCACTGAGAAACAGATCCCGTATTCATGTAAGAATCTACAGAGTAAGATCTGGAGAGCATGTATAAAAAGCAAGACCCATGGGAGAATAAAAACCCTTTTGGCACAATGTGTGAGATGGTATATTCTAGTCATCTTAATTAGAAAGCTTTTTGAACAACAGAGAGGTGTCAGAAAGACCATATCTGATGGTTATGGAGAACTTCAGCTTTCTTTTTGAAAATTTTGCAGCATGTAATCAACCATCAAGTTTTGAAATGTACTAAAACCTTTTTCCCTCACCTTTTTTCCCCTAGGAGCTAAAGTCAACTAGAAGAATGACTATTTCAGCTTTCCTTCCAGCTAATTAGGAGGAACTGACTGAGGATCCAAAGGTAAATGGTAACCTGAGAGAAAATTACTGTGAAGTATAACATTCACTACCCTAAGGAATGGGAATGGGTGAAAAGGGTAAGTAGAGTAAGACTAGGAAGGAAATTATTCACTTGGTAGGCAAGGAAGTAAGTGGGATCTCTGAGGAAAACAGTCCAATTCAGAGCAGGCAGGTGATCTGTTATATGTTGCTACGAGCTGTTATAAACCCCCAAATGCACAGAATGGGTAGGAAGCAAAGTATAGTGAGAGGTGGTTATGGTTTGAATGAAGATCCCTTAGAAGGTTTGAAAATAACCGTATTTAAAAATTGTATAAAATGTCAAAATAAGACCAGATGACTAAGAATGAACATAAATGGATAGCACATGGTGAGAAGAAAAAATAATGGAAAAATATAGAAAATAAGTTACTCCTAGTGAAGGAAAGAAAAAAAAAAATGGTATAAAAACTTTTGAAGCAAGAATTGAAAAAAAATAAATAAAAACAAAAAACAAGGAAAACAGAAATTAATTACCAAAGTAAAGAAAATCCTGTCAAAAGACTAGTGACACACAGAAGGCTATAGTGGTGTTTGCCTGCACTGTAAGGCCCCATTACAAAGTTGACATATGGCCCAAAGTCACAATTAGGTTCAACAAAGATAGAGTGAAGAAAGAGAGAAAAAGCATTTAAGGAATATTTAAGGAAGACTGGTATAAAACAGCTCAGCAGTTCAGCTGAAATTCATTCTGCAGTACCTACAGGAGTAGTTCTTAATCACCACATCACTTGTTGGCATCTTCACTACCGCGTGAGGGATAAATGACAGTGAGAACTGAGGAGGGACAAAGATCTGATTTGTCTTTAAAAAGAGAGAAAGATCTCACAGAGAAGTTCAGGAGACTCAGCCTCATTCAGGCTGTTGGAATGAGACTCTAAAGCATCACTATTACATAAGCATTAATAATAATAGTAATAATGATAATAATGATAATTTGGTCCAGACAGCATGCAGTTTTCAAAACAAATCAAATCAAACCATTCTAATCTGTTGTTGTGGGAGGAAGACAAAGGAGGCACAGATAGTCTAGATAATTTGCATTGCAGATAACTTTTAAAATTGAATTTGTAAAGGTTTAACACTGTCTCCTTTTGTATTCCTATAAAACCACAAGAGAAAAAGGTTCTAGTTAAAAACATTGTATTTGCACAAGTGGTTGTTGAAAAACTCTTGTAGAATATTTTACCGGGAGCTTACAGCAAATTGAAAGGTTACTTTGCTCAATTTGTTTATGTGTGTGGCGTTTTTAGAATCAAGTGCAGAGTGATGCGGAATTGGAATGACCTCCAAATGAAGTGAAGATTANCGTGTGTGGCGTTTTTATTCCTAAGTGCTAGAATCAAGTGCAGAGTGATGCGATATTGGAATGACCTCCAAATGAAGTGAAGATTACACTGTGCACAACACCTTGCATTGGAAATTTGACCTCAGCTGATAAAGTTACACTGGTCTAAACAAGGCAGAGTTGATTTCTGTGTGGCATTAACAGCTGTGTTGCATGTGAAAAAAAGAAAAGGGGTAAATATTCCCCTTGACTCAATGTCTCTGAGGCCCCAACTGTAGTACTGGGAGATCTCGGTGCAGAATCTGGAAAGGTTAACACACTTAGCTCTGTTTGTTAAGGGAAAAGGGAGGCAGATGCAGAGCTGCAGAGCCGAATCCACCCTCCTCACTTTGCCTAAGGCAGACTATATCTGTCCTCTTTTTTGCTAGAAGATTAAAATTGATAAGGATACCACTGATTTCCCAAGACATTTATTCAATTTCTCCGTTGTTTTTAATACTATATTTTCTCTTAGCCCCCTTATCTTTAGGTTAAACCCCATTTATTTCTCATGTAAGCCTTTTTCATGTCTCTTATCATTCTTTTTGCTCTTCTTTGAGTTCTGTACAACTTCACTAAGCACATTGCCCAGCCCTGGTTATCCTCCTTAATATGCATCTTTTAAGATACTGTCGGTTCTCTCCAACAATTTTTGGGTAGAATAGCCTCCCATAAAATATAATCTGTGAATTCTCTGAATGTATTGAAGTCCACTCTCTTGTACTCTATTGTTTTATCTCTTTTCATAGTCTAAGGGTTGTGAAATCTGTCATTTCGCCAGCTCTCTTAATCTTTTCATTCTTCAATCCTTATCCCTTCCTTATTAGAAATGGATCTGGTAAGGCCTCTATTTGCTGTTTTAAGTTTCCATACTGAAAAAAACTCCACTTTGCAGTTCATTCCAAGGATCGTATGGGCTGATTTCTTTTTCCAGAAGCCCTCTAGGGTATGAAAGTTTGTGTTTTTTAATCAGATCAAGCTCTTTTGTCTGGAGAACTTCACCAGTTACTGTGGATTTCACATTTGATACCCTGTACAACATTCCCTCTATGACAACCACAATATTCTGCTCCTTTCTTAATTACTCATACATTTTCAGCATATCTAACCTGCTACATTTATATTCTGTATTTCTGAATACATAAAGATACAATCAGAACCTAAAAATATGTGGCTCCTCAAATAGGTAAATATGTGGAAATCTTTGCCACTTGGATAAAAGTGATTGTGAAGAATGTGAATGCCTCCATTTTTCCTTAGTTTCTAGGCTGTCAGTCACAGCATCATTTTCTTTTATTTACCCTTTGAATGTTTCATGTCAACACATCCTGTGTGGAAACTCTTCTCCAAATTTCAGCAAGCCAGAGCTGCCCTTGGTTTCTTTCTGTCTTTCTTTCACATGACATATTTCATTTTAATTAAAAGGTTAACAGGTAATCATCTGGGGCCTGAAGAAGCAGAAATGTCAGCCATCTTCCAGTATAAGGAGAACAATGATAAATTATTCCATGTATCCAGTAAAGGAGAACAAGAAATATTTGGATGATTTGTTCAGTAAGAGAGATACTACACACTAGAAAAATAATTCTGACTTTAAGACAGATGAAACATAGGGATGGATTTCTTATAAAACGGTTCACTAAGAGATTGAAAAAAATGGGTTGGATAAACATCTGTCGGCAGTGATCTAGATCTATTGGAAAGATTAATATTGTTATGATATATGAATACAGAGTTGCATAAAGTTCTTCAAGAGCATATCAAAGTGCTGTAAATATGTGCATATTTAGAGTTCTTCATGTCATGCCATTTCAAAAAGTAAGTAGCCTGCTAAAAAGCAGATGATGTTGCTTCTTCAGCATAAAAATGTTGAAAGAAGAAACAATCCTTTAACATTCAAAAGAGACTCCATTGTTGTGATAAAGAGATTTCACAAAGGGTAGTAAAGAAAATGTGAAATGTCAATACACCAAATAAAATGGTCCATGGTCTATTCACAAAATCCCGCTTGAGTTTGAGCTCATTATATAAACAGTACCTTCAGCAGAAAGCAGGAGCCTGCACAGAAATTATAAGTAAAAGAACATTCTGCTGTTATTAATAGCTCTAGAGGGCAAGATCATCATTGTACTCGAATACAATATTTAAACTTCTTAAAGTTTATGGCTAATGAATAATGGCTGAATGAGAGTTTCTTCAGCTTATTTGGAATTTCAGTTCTAATATAGAGGAAGAAAAAGCCTAAGACCTGAAAAAAAAAAAAAAAAGATGTCGAAAGACTCTTGTGAATATATGGCAAGGCTAGAACTGGAGCTTGTTTGCTCTTCTTTTTTAATATCCCACTGGCACAGGAAAAAATATAGTTAAGTGTATAATGGCAGGGGAAGCAAATGACTTGTCAGATTACAAGATGCCTTTCTTTTCCTCACAATTTCTATAGTAAGAATAGGAAGATACCAAAATATTTGGAACTAGATGCAAAGCCAACATGAATTGTAAAGAACAATGACTTTTTTTTGTTTTTCAGCTTCTGGATTCAAAACAACTGATCCATTAATGAAGTAGGACCCTGCTAGTTGATTTTCCGAGTCCTTTGATGACAACCTACCATCAGACTGAAAATCACAAGTTCTGAGTATAAAATCTGAATGGCATCCAGAAGAAAATAAGCTGTTAACTTTTTTTTTTTTTTTTTTTAAGTAACATATATCAATATGTGCTTTTATTTGCTCTCTGCCAAATGAATTTCTCTACCCTGTTATGAACAAACCTTCATCTTTAGCCCTTTTCTCCTTCACATTTTGTTCTTTTCTAATATAGTAATATATAGACATACATGTAATAGGCATAGAAGTATATGGGCCCCATGATACAGATCTAAGTTGTAGTAATGTCCTAAGTTTCAATGTTATTCTACTTGCATAACTTGGTTATAGAATGTCAGCATTGACTTCAGCAACATTAATCTAATTTTACTGGATGTTGCAAAGGGTGTGATTGAACTCCTGCTTCCATAAGAATGGATCTCATTGCCAGGAAGTCACTCATTAATAGGACTGTTAGGGACAGATGATGTTAAATGCATTGGTTATAAGCAGTGTATGAAAAGAACTTATTTCATTATTACTTAGCTAGGGATCCTTTAGAGAATATTGAATGGGAGAAATCCAGTCTTGTTTTCTAAAAGTTGGAAAGTATTTTAAAGTCTGTTCACAAAGTAACGGCCAAAACATTGGGTTCTCCATGTACATTTATTTTTCTATCCAGCCTTTTGCATTTTAGAGCCAACATTTAAATCATCTTGTTGATTACATGGAATAATGTGTGCACTAAATTGAATGTTAATGTTGTTTTCTGTGCTTGCTACGAAGAAATGGTTCCAGACACCTGTCTCATTTTCTCCAGACACATCTGGGAAATGGTATGATTTGTGGAACTGTGCTCAGAGGGTGATAAAGAAACCTTTGGTTAAAAGTAAACTTGACAAAGTACATGAAGTGGTTGTTGTCAAATCAAGTCAGGTTGCTTCTGGTTTTTTTTTCAGGGGATTTTTTTGTTTGTTAAGTTGGTGGCGTTTTTTAAAGGAAATGGGCAAGCACATAATTTAAAATGGCTTTCATTTCTGAGAAGGTGGACATCAACAGAAAAAGATAACTTGTGACAACCCTGGGCTTCCTACGTGACTGAGAACTGATAATTACAAAAGTAACTCAACCACTGGAAACTGCAACAGACTCATCCAATTCATGGCAGAATTCTTGGAAAATCAAATATGCACGTCCAAATAATAATGCATCAGTTAATATCCATATACATGTATATCCCATTGAGGATGCTTTAACCTTATAATCCCTCAGCATATACATTGACCTGCTGGAGAAATATGTGCAAACTTCCACTAAAGCTGGTGTCAGAAGTACTACTTCAGCAGATAGAGCCTATGGACACACACCATGTTTCTGTGGTGAGAAGATGGGAATGATAAAGCGTAAAGATTCCTGATGGTTGTGGAGGCTCTCCAAAGTAACAGTGACATCCCATGTTGAAATAGAGCTGGTGGCTTGTTGTGTACCAGGAAGTCTGAGGAGGCTTCTGGGGAAAATACCTTTCCAACACGGGCGTAGGAAGATTTCTTGTGCCATCCTGAATAAAAATCAACAAATAACATAAAAAAAAGTATCAGGGTGAACATGGTATTTATTTCCTGTTTAGTGAATAGCTCTGAGTACATTGTGACCTTGAATGCATCTGCTGCTTGAAATATAAGGTATTTATGCAAAACCAATAAATATTTGCATTTTAAAATCCTGGCTGTGATTTGCACTAATGAAATGATTAGCTAACTTAGAGATCTCTTAGAATCACAGTTAGATGAGATAAAATAAAATACATAGTACATGTGTTTTTACATATTTTATTTAATATTAGTGGCATTTGCATTAAAAAGAGGAGAAGAATTTCTTTTAAAATGCACCTGATTTAAACTGTTTTTCCTCTTCTCCCCCTTCTCTCTGAGTATAAGAAAGCCATGTAGATATTGAATGGAAATTTCTTCCTGGATTTCTCTGTTGCTGATATTTTATTTATGTAATTTCATTTCTTTATATTACATCTTGCTTGACTTTGATAGTTTTATAGCCAGTTGTACCCAGTAAACTATTTGGAAATAAAGATTTCAACCTATTCCAATTCAGTCTATATGATGAAAAACTGAATATTGGCTGGAAATACTTATTGCCTCTTTGTTAATATAGCATATCTCATCACTGCCATAGATAATTTGAAGTAGTCTGATGTGGTATAACAAAAGATGAACGTTTCAAGGAGGATCAAGAATATCTTCACAAATTGGGTGCAAATGTGTGTAGAACGTGATCCTTATGGTAAACATTAATAATAATGTGTCACAGCAGCTATCATTAGTCACTTTAGGCAGCGTCAGTTCGGATAAGACTACGTTTATTTGGTTTGATGGAAAAGTGAAAGGACATTAAAAGGTATTCTGAAGGTTTTGCCAAACTAAAGAGGCTGCAAACATAAAAGACAAAAAGAAATTCCTGAAAGAATGGTGAAATCAATAAAAACAATAGTCTCACAGCAAAAAGAGAACATTAAGAAGGAGTTTGTGAAGAAATCTCAGTGCAACAGGCTATAGAAAAAGCGATGTGTTGTAATGGGCCATGGTGGTCAGGTGGGCTGACAATTGGGCTAAAAAGATAGCGCAGCAGTTTCTTTGAGATCTGTTCAGAGACTAGATTGCTGTTCAAATGGCAGGGGTCCAATGGCATCTCTAGGAGAAGCCTCAGGGTGTCTCATACAATCTCAGGACTCATGTGCCCAAACAACCCAGGTTTACTTAAAAAATAAAGGAAAATGTAAAATGTTTCCTCTTCACACGGCACTACTAGGGATGCAGCTTGATTTCAGCCTGCTGTGGATTGTGGGACTGGCCATCAGAGGCATACAGTTCTAGAAAAAATGCTAGAAAAGTCACAGATAGAGAAGAGGAATGGGCAGAGAGGGTTTTCAGAGCTACCTCACCAGTTTAGTTAAAAACTCACAGAATATTAAGTGTTACATAGTCACAGAAATAGATGTTGTTGCAAACCTATGCTTGCAGTCACATGCAATTGATAGGAGCTTATTTTATGTGAAAGAGGGTATTTTGATCTACTCTTGATGTTTAAAATCCATGTGGGAAGGAAGAAACAAAGACAGATGTGGAAAATATTCCTGGTGGCTTCTTTACCGGAAGCTCACATTTTGTTTCTTGTACAAAAGAGTAGAATACCAAAAAAAAAACCAACCCCAAACCTCTCAAACCATTTGATTCCCTTCACTGTGGCAGGGCTCACGCTGGAGCAAGGAGAGGGGTGAGGAGGGAGGAACAGTCCAGAGGGGCTGCCATGGATGGACCCCAATACCCATCCCCAGCACTGTGCTGGGGCGGGGAAAGGGGTTGGAAGTAAGGGGGCACGTGCATGGGAAGAGGGTGTTGCTTTCATAGATATCTTTCCTTTTCATCAAAAAAATTTGATTTGAATTAGCAATAAATTAATTTCCCCCAAGTCTGTTTTGCTTATGACAATAATTGGTAAGTTATCTCCTTAGCATTATCATGATGTGTTTTCCATCCTGTTTTCACTCCCATCCAGTTGAGGAGAGGAAATGAAGGAGTGTTGAGTTAACGTCAAGCCACCACAACATTAATGGAAGCTACAAGATGTGAGAAACAGTAGCTGCTTCAGCATAGGCAGATATGCTGCTGGGACCTGTAAATCTGGAAGTTAGCCCATTAGCATTAATCATGTAAGCCACCTGTGATTTCATTATTTTGGATGATGTCACCACCCACTCTTCCTCTTCTTTTTGGTAATAATTGACAAACTTCAAATATGCTAGTTGAGACATAAAGTTTGTTGTGGGACTGAAGAAACCTAGCCAAAATGACAGCATAAGGAAACAAATGCATTCAGTATTTCTCTGTAGATTTCCCCTTTTTTTTAAATTCCCCTGCAGATGTGGAAGCCAACTTAGAAGTGCAGCATTTTTATGAAGTACGGTGTTGACTAATATATTTCACAGCAGGAAAAAAAAACAATAAAATATGCAGTCTCTTTGAGGTAAGCTCTCAATGAAACCATTCTTGTCTAAATAGTGTTTATTTTAATCTCTGTTCTCCATTAACTATTTTAAGGGCAAAAGAAGAACAGAAATACCCAATAGACAAACAAACCCCAGCATAGAACAAACCCACCAAACTGAGAAAATCCAGAGATAAAGGAAGAACTAAAGTGCAGATGATGAAATTCAATGTATATGACAGGCACAGGTAAACATAAGATTCAGTTTAGTACATATAGGAGCTAAATTCTGTAATTTTCACCCATTCTAATGTCCATTAGAAATCATAGCAAGATTATAAAATCCTGAGCTATTATCTTAAGTGATGTTATGAAAACACCACTGCCATGATTAAAAAAAGCACCAAGCAGAATTTAAAGAGGCCTCCTTTATTAACAAAGTGGTTGCATAACTTGATTCAATATCTACTTAGCCTGTCTAACATTCATCATTAATATTGTTCCTTATATTGTTTTTTTTCCCTGTGATTATCATTACATTTGCAGTTTAGGTACAAATCACAGCAACCATCTACCATATTGCATTAAAAAAGGGATTTATCTCATCTTACTTAATGTGTCTCTAGTGCTGTTATCTTTGTCAGAGCTGTCTCTTCTAGTAAACAGAGGTGGAGGAGATGCAATTAATGATGTTTCAGGAATGTTTCATCACAGGAAATGTAAGACACACACACTTAAGATAAAGAAATTGTGCCCTGAATTTCCCTGCTTAATTTGACAAGCTCTCTGCTTTGACTGAGGGGGCTCGGTGCTCAAATGTATTTTGTACAGACATATTGAATGTCACCTTCTCATGGTCAACTGTGAGTCTCAAGTTCATCTTTGGGAATGTCTTTAGACAGGTAAACAACTGCATTGCACATAGTTGGTACTTGTTTCATCTTCTTTGCAGGGTACCTGTACAGGCAGAAATTTGTTTCAGTTCTCCAAACTGTGCATTACCCAAATAAAATGACTGGGTTGAAGCAATTTTTCATAGTGCCAAAGTTCCACAAGTGACCTTCTGTGTCTAGGAAAAGGGTACCTGGTCTCCCTTGTGTTAGCCTTCAAAGCAAAAAAAGAAATGTCAGAATAGAACTAAAAAAGGTTAGCACAAAAGATCAGTAAGTTTTTCTTCAGATTCCTCTTTCAATCTAAGTAGCAAAGAATCAGAGAGATCTTGTTTTCTCTTGTAAGCTGTAATAATAACCTACCAGATAAAAAAAAATCACCTTTGTCTTAGTATGAGAAGCCTGTGTATCTTCAATAAATCAGGAATCAGGAAACACATGAGTTCCCTAAGTCGTGCTTGCCTGAAATTTATGAGCACAAATCCTCTGTTTTCATCTCTGCCTCTTCTGCAGTCTACTCATGAAGCACTCTTCCGCATTGGAGCACAATATAATCACTGGTGTGGTCAAGAAAGACAATAAGCAAAGCAAGTAGGTAAAAGCTCTTTTTCTCATTCAGTTTTTAGCACTGTCTTGTAAGATGGCTATCAATAAAATAATCTCAGTTTTAAAAAGCAGGTAACAAGTAATATGTAAATATAAGATTTTTTTTTTCAGAAAATTAATGAAGAAATGATATATTCCCAATTCATTATGGCACTTCTTTTTGTATTTTGGAGACAATTTTTTTTTCTTTCAGTACAAAAAAAAATCTCTGTTAAAGACACCTAATCTTTCCAGATACCAGCTTCTCATCCTCAAATTCTGTTAAGAATTGACCATTCTCAACATTATTAGCTACTTGAATTTACATCCTTAACCATTCACCCTTCTTCCTAACTTTTATCTCATCACTCTCTTGGTAGATTACACATTAGGAAAAAACACTTTACTGTGAGGGTAGTGACACACTGGAACAAGTTGCCCAGAGAAGTTGTGGATGCCCCATCCCTGGAGATGTTCAGTGCTGGGTTGGATGAGGCTTTGAGCAACCTGGTCTGGTGGGAGGTGTCCCTGCCTATGGCAGGGAGATTGGAACTCGATGATCTTTAAGGACTCTTCCAACTCTAACCATTCTATGATGATTCCATCATATAAACCCATTTTCTTTGTCCCATAAGGTCATCAGCATAGGACCCTTCTTTGACTAAATATTATTTTACATAAAGATGAAACCTTGGGATAAAAAGGGCTCACTTTTTTCCACTCAAAAGGAATCTGGAATTAATTCACTTTAAAATTCTCAGTTGTTTTTATAAATAGTAGTATATTTGATTGTCTTTCTTAAGTTTAGATTTTTCTTTAACGTTCCATCCATTTCAGTATCTTCTATATGCCCTTTTTAACCATCAGTTACTCTTCTCAGCACTTGAAATGAGCTGTTCTACATTAAAGAACTGGGCCTGCCTTCTTCTAACTCAGCATAAAGTTCTCTTGTAGAAGACAAAGTATTATGTGAGTGTTAGCAAGGCTGTATTCTTCAGGTATCCATAATTTAAATTTGATGAAGGATGCACAAACTTGGCTGACTAGCATTCAAAAAACTTCAGTACTGTAGTTTAAGCAACACTCCTGCAATAAGTACCAGCTGTAGAATCTGAACTCTCAGCACTTTAACATACAGGATCAATAAACAGTGATGGATTAGAGTGAAATCATGAAGCCTAGAGTTTCACTAAGCAATAAATTCATCCACAAAAAAACATAAAAAGGGATTTGGACTATGTTCAAGGAAAATTGAATATAGAGAACAGTTGCTTGTATGTGAATGGAAATGTCAAAATGGAGCAACAGAAAATATACATCAGAAATGAGATTTACTTAAGACAGAAAGCAGACAGCGGATGCTGTGGTTGCACAGTATTTAAGGAAACAAATCTTAAACATGACAAAAAGTAACAAAGCAGGATAGAAATGCAGCTCACAAATCTGGCTTTAGTGTATTATTCAAAATCATATCATCTTACTTTATTAAAATAAGTGGTTTTCAATAGCCTTGAATTTGGTATTGCTACAGCTCTAAGAGAATGACTTAGAGTCTTGTCTGCCTTAGTTGTCATGGAAACCATTATTTACTTCCATATGGATAATCTTTATCATTATGGACCTAAAGCCAGTTGAAAAAGTGAGTGAATTTCTATGATTTCTGTAATTAAAAAAAAAAAGGAAGACAAATTACCTAGATCCTACTATGCTGACATTATCAGGGCAATTGTGTTTAACCCAAGATTAGGGGGGGGAAGTCAGACTGGTCCATTATTTTCTGAATGTTTTCAGGTGTAAATTCTTTTATCATTACTCTAATTTAGGATTACTTTCTTTTGATTACAAGATGTACGGTAGCAGTGAGTTTATCCCTCCTTTAATGAACCTAGTGCTGCGTCAAAATCAGGTCACCTGAATTCTGACAGCCCACAGATGTGTTTGGTTAAGATGTGCCACATTTTCTAACCAACAAGGACACTCTTCAGCCAGAGTCAGAAAAAAGGTTCATATTATGCTTCTGAACCATAAAAAAAGAAACCTTTTGTATAAGAAGCCTCCCACAACTAGCTGGCCATCTCCAGCAGCAATACAATAAGAATGTATAAGAAGCCTCCCACAACTAGCTGGCCATCTCCAGCAGCAGCTTTGCAGAAGCTGTAATGCATACACCTCCACAGGGAAAAACTAGTGGTACAACGAGCACAACCTGGAGCTCATCTCATGTTGTTAGTTCTGCAAGTCGACTTGTCAGACCAGACCTCCATTTTAAAAGGCAGCATTTTACATTCTAAAGTGAAACAAATTACACTTATCACCATGTAAGATATTTCAAGCGCGTCTGTTACGGGCTGACATGTAGCGGATTAAGGAAAAGTGAATGCTCTGTTTATGTCTCTGCAGAACGATATTGCAAGAGTCACTTATTGACTGAGCAATCTTATCAGGAAATAATTTGATTCAGGGACTGTTCCTATTAATTTCCATTGTAAGTCAACCATCTGGATCAATGGTTGTCTAATTCAACTCTACTCCAATTGAAGTAAGACTGCTAATTCCCTGTGCTAGTGGGTAAATACGGATTGGTGTTTTCCAAGACATAAGACAAACACAATTTTTATCCATTTAGAAAACAAACAAACAAATTGAAAGGCTGGTAACTGAACAGAAAGACAAAAAGAATTTGTTCTTTAATTATTTTTTAAGAGTTGCCTGAAGATGCTGAATGCAGATATTCAGTCGAGGCCCTTGCAGTGTTCAGGCACTGAGATGGATCTGCAAGACAGAACACAGAAGTGCACTGCTGATTGACCAGCAATTCAAACACAGCATTTTGTTTTCGTTTGACAGACTATACAGCAGACGTTAAGAGGTAAAAAATAAGTGAGGTGATATTCAGGTCTTAAAGACTGAAAATGGATTGCAAGAGCCCCTGAGCTGAAGTGCAAAAGCCTCTGAGCTGAAGTTTTCCATAAAATAAGGCATGTTGAGATAGACCTGTGTGTTGGAAAAGTTGTGATATAAAAGGAACCATTTGCTAGCATCATTTACAACACCAAGAGCCAAGCCAAGGTCTCAGTTACATGCTAGAGGAGATCAGGATTGTACTTGCAGTGTAGTAAATCTGCTTCAAGAGGAGTACAGGAACATATGCATTGTGTTTGACACTGTCTGTAAAGCGGTGGTGCACTGATCACTCCAAAATACCTAGAGACAAAGTGTAGCACAGGTGGACACTGGTTTGAGTGGCTGTCTCCACAACAGAAAGCCAAACATAGTAGCATTTAAAGTAGCCACCACTACAGGGAAATATGTTTGGTTGTCATTCCCTCACTTCACAAAGGAATGGGCAATAAGAAAAAAACATTTATGACACATTTTTTCATAATGAGAGTAACCCTGAGAGAGTTGGGGTTGTTCAGGCTGGAGAAGAGAAGGCTCCCAGGAAACTTTATCTGAAGGTGGCCTACAAGCAAGCTGGAGAGGAACTTCTTACAACGGTATGTAATGATAGGATGAGCATTAATGTCTTCAAGCAGAACGAGGATAGATTTAGTTTGGTTGGACATTGGGAAGAAATTTTTCACTATGAGGGTGGTGAGACACTGGAACGGGTTGCCCAGAGAAGCTGTCGATGCCCCATGTGGAGGTGTTCAAGGCCGAGCTGGGTGGGTCATTGAGCAACTGGTCTAGTGGGAGATGTCCCTGCCCGTGGCAGGGGGGTTGAAAATAGATGATTTCTAAGGTCCTTTCCAATGCAAACCGTTCTATGGATTTTAAAAGCCTGGATTCCCGTACTTGCAGCCAGGACTGTTATTACTTTTCTCCAGATCTATGTGTTCCAGATAATTTTTTAATATGACTTCTTTCTCAGCTTCATTTAATTTTGAAAATTAGAAAAGGGATAGAAATTGCGTTGCAGCCCCATAACGCTGAGTTCCCTTCCATGATGCCTTTATCTTCTGCGAAATCAGCACAATGGTCAAATTACATGTTCTATAATTCACCATAGTTATGGGATTCCTATGAAGGACTATAGTTCTTTACAAGCAAAGATTGTCTCAGGGGAGATTGTCTTCATCAAGGACAACAGTGACCAAAGCATCTGCTCTGTTAATATTATAAACATTAAGGTGACAAGGATTTAGATTCTAAACAGTTTCTTGCTATAAGAAAACTTGTGATGTGGGCTTGTTTATTGGTGGGAAGAGACTGAAAAATGCTTTGCCAAGCACTTGGCTGTTGAAACAGCCCAGTCCATCAAACCCACCTAGAAAAAGATTCTCATTATATATGTGATTCTACTTATACTGGCTTTTGCTGTGTTAAAATTAATTGTGCTGAGAAACAAGCCATATATTTTTATGACTTATAACAGAATTCACTACATATCCTGAGCTGCAAAACAAAGTTCTGGTTTTGAATGGCTGAACAGCCATAGATTGGATGTAGATGATGTAGAACAGAGTTTAAATGAAAACACTGGCCATGACACGGAGCTCATAATGGGAAGTACTGTGGCCCTTGTTAGAGGTGCATGGACTTTTTAACATTTAAAGTGCAACTTCCCATTTCAAACAGTGGCGATATAGAAAAGTTACCATTTGCAAATATTCAAGTGTGAGCAGAAGTGAGCCAGAAAGACCTGCAGAAGCTGACATTGCAGGATCATCCAGGTTCCTGAATCCTCTGAACACAAAGCCACTTTGTTGTTTCTTTTCCCAGCAGTGCCTAGGACCTACAGGGAAGTCTTGTTACCTCCTGATAGGGTGCTACTCCCAAAGTTCTCCTATGGATTAAAACTGAAAAGCCTGCATGTGACCTCCAGCTCTTAGTAAGAAAAACTTTGATGTGTGTTTTGTGGCAGTAACAAAATGGGCACTGCTAAACTAGACAACCAAATATCAAATATGTTCATAAATGTGCTAAAACAGACTGAATGCTTCAGAAACTAAGCAGGGGCGCTGGGATACTGTACTATCTGAATAATTAAAACTTGTTTCAAAAATTTGTCTTTGCTGAGATTGTAATGAAAAAGCATACTTATCTCCTAGATTCAGTTTTCAGATTCACTAGACTTAACTGGTGTTGAAAGTACAAGAAAGATGCTTCTGAATTGCAGTTAGGTTGCATTGCTCTGATATCTTGTTTTCAACTGCACAAGTTTGAGGAAGGCTGTAAGAAATTTGCAGGAGCTGAATGTATGGCATAGTTACCCAGAGATCAGAATACCATTCAAAGATTAGCTCAAGGCTGGAAGTGAGACATTTACATCGCTCTCAATCTTTGCTGCAATTGTAATGAATGATGATTTTCATAGCCAGAATTGTTACCAGTCCTTTTCTAAATCCTCTTCACTCCAAGCTACAATTGCTTTCTGAAGCAAAGGGTTCTATCAGATAATTACAGTATGGAAGTGCACTTATTCTCTCCTTGCTTTTTTCAGTTCATCACATTTCAACTTCATTTAACATGCTCACAGTCATTTGCTATGAAACAGTGGGAAGAGAATTTCTTGTCTGACCTTTTCCAGATTATCCAATATACATACATTTTTCCTTAGGACTTGATTTACTTATTTTTCTTCCATACTAAACACTCCTGTTGTTTTCAATTCTTTACTTTGATAGTTCTTCCAGGTTGTTGAACCCTTGTTGGCACTTCTCAAGTCCTCTAGCTGTGCTTTAAGATGAGATGAGCAGCAACATACTCCATTCAAGATGAGTTCACTTATTATATAAAGATGTTACAATAGTCTCATTCTCTGTTCTCACTTGTGTCTTCCATTTTGTTTGGTTTTTTTCTTTACCTGAGATTGAAAGTAAAACAAGGATACCTAATGAATTTTCATGACATTTTAGTATATAAGTAGCTCATTGTTATTGCTATATTATGCCCTACCTTTCATTTATCAACAGTTACTTGCATCCAGCATTTTCTCAACTGCTAAAGCTGTGTGGGTTTTTTTTGAAGTTTCATGAAATCATCTCTGGATTTGACTAACCTATCAATTTTGTGACTCCTGTGAGACATTCTGTGTTCTTACTAAGTCCAAATAAAAGGTTTTCATGACACTTAATGTAAGATGGAAGTCTAAACTTTACATTTGGTTAGATAATCACTACATTAAGATGAGATTGATCACTCGTGTGATTGCAGTGACACAGCTGGCATTTTACCTAGGGTGCGTCTAGCCCAACTGTAATGTTCCATGTGTTTGTACATAAAACTGAAGATACTGCTAACCAACTTGGATTCTGATTCAGGATGCCATTTGAAGGGAATGGCTTCTGAACATTTTCAACTGTCTTCTTGAACAAAGATCAAAAGATTACAAATTGCTTTTATTTGCTTATCCCATGTAGTACTTTTTGGTCCCAAATACAGACTGTGATGTTCTTAAACATGAAAAATGGTGCTACTGGGACAGTTACAATTGCATATACCAGAAACAAAAGGCAGCTAACCATTTTTCCTCACTTTTCAGATGGCAGACAAAAGAAATGTAAGAATTTTAATAAATACTTGAGAGCAAAAACCAAAGCTTCTGTCCTTTACTGAAATCACTGGTAGGATTAGTCCAAGAGGTTTTGCTCTATTTAAATTGTTCAAGTGTCTTATGTGTTAATTTTTTGCACTGGTGTATAGTTCCTTAAAGAGACAAGGCAAGTGTAGGGGAATTAATGTTTTATAAAAAAGCAGCTTTTAACCTTGGGTTTGGGAAGCACTTGCAGATTATATATTGCAAATTGACATTATAAAACAGCAGTACTTCACATGGAAATCACAGCATTCAATATAACTTTGAGCAAGAAGTGAATGTTGGTTAATGTGCTGTAGTTTTGAGTCTTATGACACAAATTGGATACTGGTATGATTCAGGTTTTACCATTAAGGACTTAACTTTAAATAATTTTCAGGCTCCAAAGGGGTCATGTCAGAATTGAGACACTCAGACTTGCTCAGGAGATCAGACTACCTATCACAAAGATTTTTTTCATCACATGGCAATTAACTAATTGCTTCTTAGGGGATTTTCAAATGCCAAGCCTGGAAATCCTTGCAATCAGATACAAAATCCTCATGATATGGCAGTTACAACCCAAAGAATAGTCTTAAACTTCATTCCAAAGCCAATACATGTCCTTCCAGTTTAGCAAAACTTCTGACTGTAAGATTTCAACAGACAGCAGAAAGCAGGTGAGGTATGAGTGTTATACAAAGAGCATTTCCTTTTCAATGTCCATCCCCACACTCTTCTCCCATTCCTATTAGTTTTATATTTCGAACAATGAGAATTTCTCCCTTACCTACAGGTACCTGGGTACTAGTGTCAGTTCTTTATTTCAAGATGCTCAAGAGGGAGACAACACAAGCGGTAGCCGTCCTGCCTCTGTGACTTTCTCAGGGAGCAGATCCAGCTGGTTCTCGGCACATCCCTGCCTCCTCCTTGTCTGTTCCTTAAACGTCCTGCTGTCACCAAGGCCAAGAGCATTTGGATAAAATAGGTGCTACCTCTGCTGCAAACATAAGTGACATTTCTAGTCTTCTATCTGCTTCGTAGATACAGCAGAGACACCAAAAGCAAACATGGCCCCTCTGAGCAACTGAATATGTAACTACCTGGTCTTAGTCAAGATTATGGAACTTCTACCAGTACTTAGCACAGCTGAGAGCCTAGCCTAGACCTCAGATGTTCACCTCGGGGAGACTGGGAGTTTCACTTTGTGGGTAGTGAATTAAGCACTTCTCTGCAGAGAAGAGGTGGGATCCACCTGACCAAGTTTCACAGGGGAGTGGCACTATTTCTCCTAGGTAGGAGAGGATACTTGTTAAGTCTCTGGGGCAATGACGGATGGAAAAAATTATTCTGGAGGAAGACCTTTGGGTTATGTGTTTCTCTGGCCTTGGAGTGCATCTCCCACAAGTTAAATTGCCTTGGGGAAGTTCAGAGGATCCTGTACTCATAGTCTTGTTGGTTGCGTAGGCATTAGGGAAGTAATTTCTGGCTACCCTAACACATGCTGAACCTTCCTCTGGCTCTCATTTTTTATTACTATCTGCCCCAAAAGGCTTATCTGGTTCTGTTAAGATGTTAGAAGAGAGAGAACACATCACCTTTTTGAACACATAGATGTCTAGAATGGTTCTCCCTGAATGACAAAGCCCACACAACACTCTCAAGAAAATTACAAATCTTTTTGCTAGGAAAAATTTTGATATAGGTATTCAATTCCTGAGCCCTAAGCATCTATTTGCTCCAGTTTCCTCAGGGCCTTAGTCACTCAGTCTCTTTCAACTTGGACTCTGTAAGCGCTATTAACCCTATTTTAGGAAATCCACTGGCAGACACAGCTGTTGTAGGGATTATATCTGTCTGTTGATCTCTAGAAAAAGAACTATAAATGCTTGTATTCCCTTGAAGTATTACCACTCTGATTTATGCAACTAACCTCTCTACAACACCCAAAGTACCTAACACCAAATGAGGATAACAGAATCAAGGATGTCACTGTTCTTTCTCTCAATCTATTCCATGTTAAAAAATAAACTGTTGCAATCTAATACTCCTACAGTCTAAGCCACTGGTAACTGAACAAATAAGCAAAGGAAAAACAGTTTAATAAGTGGTCTATGCAATCCATATGTTGTGGGCTGGTGGGGTGTCAGTTAGTCTTCTTTTGGCATTGATGGCCAATAACATTTAAATCTAGATTACTCTTAAAATATAAAATACTACATAAATCGTAAGGTTTACTCTTCAGGAAGCTGTGATAGGAGTTGTCAGATTCAATCTGAATTTCTAACCTCATCTCAGTCAACACAAGCTCCCTTGACAGAAACATATCTTGGTTTGTCTAGCACTGAAGTAGGATTTGGTCATTTGACCAAATTTATCCACTGCCGATTTATTGACTATAGGGAGATTCCAGAATCTTAAGCAAAGTGAGGAGGGACCCACATGGGTATTATGTACTTATGGCAGAACAGACACATTTCAGACTTTCTGGAGGCCTTGTAGAGGAAATCTCAAATAGTCTTGAAATTCTATGTATCATTTGGGGTAGCTGCAACTTCTGTAAAAAACTATCACAACAATAGCTAAGCTAGAATGGAGGGGAAACTAAATGCCAGATCTCTTAACTTAAAGGAAGGTGATAATGAATCACACTGAAGCATCAGCCTAAAGGGAACCTGAACACAAAATCAACAACACTGGAGTACCTCAACAACACCTTCATTTATAATTTAGTCAACAGAAGAGAGTAGGTAACGAAATTTACTGAAGAATTCAAGCTGAGAGACTTGTCAACATAGCAAAGTTGAGAATTCATGAAATGAGATGATCTAGAGTAATAGTGCCATACAAATTGGATCAAGTTCAATTCTAACAAATGCAAGATCAGATATTTGCAAACTATTAAATATGCAGCTATGAGTTAAACAAGGTTAGCAGGAAACTACTAAAAATAATAATAAAAGAAAGTAAAATGAGTTCTGTAGCAGCAGACTCAGCTGCTACTGACATTTTGTCTAGCATCTAGGTCTCCAATATCTATGTTTCATTACACGTCATGCATTTTGGAGCATAGAATACTATGAAAACAAGAAAGTCTTCAAGTCCATTTCTTAGAGAGTGTTAGAGAGTAGACCTACTAAACATTCAGATCACACTGAGTCAGGTCTATCAGTCAAAAAAAAAAGGGCAGAGGAAGGACATGCTTTAGATGGAGCTTTATGAAAGACTTATGGCTTTCAGTAAGATTCCCCGAAGTTGTTTTCTGTGGCATATTTCAAATATATTAAAGGAGGATCTGACCTCCACAGGTTGATGATGCTTCTACTTGGCAGATGATTGGCTCATCATTTTTACTCTCTTGAGCAGAACGGGCAAGACTGTACTGTTGCATAGAAATGTTTTTAATCAGGAAGTGCCATCATCCATCTTAATCTTTAATATGCTGGTTCAGCTCTTGACTTATGAAGAACAGTACTGGCAATATAGTGGTTTCTTCAGAACAGAATAGAGAACACTTCCTTTTTAATCAAATTGTCAACCAAAAGAAATTCACCTTCAAGTATAACAGGAACTTTCATGTTCAAAGAATCAGTGATTTCTTTGATAGTACCAGCTTTCAAATACATACCAGAAAGGCTTTATGCTCCTCTTCCAGTAACAGTAATTAAACTGATTGCCAGAGTTGCTCTAAGTAGTGCAGTGCCTGGCCAATGTCTATGGGCCTTTCCATTCCCCTTCTTATGATGAGGAGAAAGATTAGGGAGGGAGGGAGGAAGCAGCAGTATGCTAAACAGAAATAAACAGAAGTGTCAGACTGATGGATATAGTCAACTGAAGAAGAAGGATTTTTCACAAACAAGATCTAGATCCTAGCTGAGAAATGTAAAGTGGCAAAATCTGTCAGTTCAGACTATTTTCAAATATTGCTATATTTTGCATAAGTTGCGGAAGTCTGTTCAAAAGGGATGAACAAGTTCCCATGAGCTTTTCTAAACATCCAACATATCAATGCTCTTAGGATCCTATGAGACACAGGAAAATGATCCCTCCTTTCCCTTCTTCTGAAAATACTCATTGCATTTAGAGCAAAATTTGCAGTCATGAAGATTTTAAACAGATTTTAAACTAACCCAAAACATGGTAAATACCAGAAATTTTACCATAAACACTTCTTTTATGATACATAAGATTTTTAGGATCTAGTAAAATGGTTGTGGGAAAAGTTTGTCTGAACAAGAGCTGGAGAACTTACGGAGGATCATAGTGGCTGAAGCCTTCTCTATCCACAGCTTCCACCAGAAGCAGAGGGTGAGCAGAGCAAGGGAGGCATTTTTGAACCATAAGGGTGAAGCTGTAAATAACCACCCTCTGTGTGTGCTTCTGCAGAATTCCTGTATTACTGATGGTAGAAAAGATATTTTTTTCATCCTCCTTTTTTTTCATCCTCCTAAATATTTCACAGTAAATTAAATGTACTATTTCAGAAGAAATCAGCCTTTTATAGTTGTGTTATCTAAAGAAAGGCAGGTAGAGTTGAACAAGCTATGGTACAGAACAGAAAGGCCAGTCTCTTTCAAGTCTATTCCAGTTGTTTTCAAGCTGCAGTCTTCACTTCCCTGGAAATCCACTGACTGCTTTTGTCATGCTCACAAAAGACGAAAAAGAAAAACATATTTGCAAGCACTCCATCCAGGCCCACCTCCTTCAGAGATGGAAGCTCCCCAGGGTCTCTGGCCAGCACTGCTCCAGTGTCTGAGCTCTCTTTTAAAGATTTTTTTTCCTCATACCTAATGAAAAATGCAATTTCTGGGCATTGCCTCTTGTACACATCACTGTGCACTTCCAAGAGTATGGCTCTATCTTCTGTGTAATGACCCTGTTAGATAGCGGTAGAAAGTAATAAGGTTTCCTCTCAGTCTTAGTTTATTAATAAAAACAGATAAACTGTATTTGACTAAATATCAAATCTCGGGCTGAAGTTTAAAAGTAGATGTGATCAGTATTGCAATAGCAGAAAACTACTTTATTTACTCATTTGTTATGTCCTTAGTCATTATAACACTGCTTGTGCACACTATACCAACAAAGCCAATTCCACTGCATATTCCCATCTGCTGCCCCAGGTCTGTGGAATGTGTTTCTTAAGCTCTGATATATTTTGTGAAAGTATTCTGCCACCTAAAGGAGATATTCGAGACAATGCCTCCTAAAAATAGTTGTTTTGCTGTGGTGAACTGAGGTTATATGTAGTTTGTCCAGTTTTAACTTTACGATTAAAAAGATTTGGTTTCCACAACCTGAAACTATTTTGACCCACAACAGTTAATCCTTTATTATTAATTAATTAATTCATTAACTTAATCCTTTATAAAATGATTAATTAATTAAGTTAATTAAGTTAGTCCTTAATTAAGGACAGACAACATGGCTTTACCGAGGGCAAATCCTGCCTGACAAATATGATGGCTTTCTATGATACTGCCACAAACTTGGTGGACAGAGGCAGAGCAACAGATGTCATCTTCCTGGACTTAAGCAAAGCATTTGACATGGTCCCACATAACATCTTAATCTCCAAATTGGAAAGTCATAGGTTTGATGGATGGACCACTCGGTGGATAAGGAACTGGCTGGATGGCCGCACTCAAAGACTTGTGGTTAATGGGTCAACGTCCAAGTGGCAGCTGGTGATGAGTGGTGTCCCTCAAGGGTTCATTACTGAGACTAATACTATTTAACATCTTTGACGAAGACGTGGACAGTGGGATAGAATACAGCCTCAGCACATTGGTGATGGCACCAAGCTTGGTGATGCAGTCGATACGCTGGAGGGAAGGGATGCCATCCAGAGGGACCTGGACAGGCTTGAGAGGTGGGCTAATGCAAATGGCCTGAAGTTCAACCAAGCCAAGTGCAGGGTCCTGCACCCGGGACATGGCAATCCCAGGCACAAATACANGAAAAGAGAAGGCTCTGGGGAGACCTTCCAGCAGCCTTCCAGTATCTGAAGGGAGCCTACAGGAGAGCTGGAGAGGGACTCATTTTCAGGGAGTGTAGTGATAGGACAAGGGGTAGCAGTTTTAAATTGGAAGAGGGAAGATTTAGATTGGATATTAGGAAGAAATTCTTTCCTGTGAGGGTGGTGAGGCACTGGAACAGGTTGCCCAGAAAAGTTGTGGATGCCCCATCCCTGGAAGTGTTTAAGGCCAGGCTTGATGGGGCTTTGAGCTACCTGGTCTATTGGGGGATGTCCCTGCTCATGGCAAGGGGATTGGAACTCTATGATCTTTAAGGTCCCTTCCAACTCTAAGCATTCTATGATTCTATGATTTATAGTATTTCTTTGATTTCAGTAGGCTTCATGGCCTCAGCCTCTAATTTCCCCATTTGTTAAATGTAAATGTCCTAGAATTAAAACAGTATTTTAGATTTTCCTCAGTGATGACTGCCATTTTTTCAAGGCCTCAGGCTCTCACTAGAATTTAACTTCTTTCAGAACATTTAAAAGAAATGTCTCCATACCCTTTGGAATTTTAAAGAATTATTTCTCTATCATTAATTTAAAAATGTAGAATTTCTGAGAGGTCAGCTGAAGAGAAGAGAAAAGGCTAACTTAAAAATTATCTAGAGCCTCACCCTAGACATGTAGGTAGATACAGAGATACACAGATAATGATACAGAAGACTCTTCAATTCCCTGACATACGGAGTAGTTCTTTAAACCAGATTAATTGGTAACAGATCTATTATTCATGCTTTCACCTAATGAGCCAAATATGCATTGCATTAATTGTTACTTTCCTTATTCTCAACAGACAGCAGTGACATCCAAAACAATATTGGACCTGAATAGCTTCAAAAACTAAAGTTCATATACATCCCTGAAGTAAGCAGGTTTTTCCTCAACAAGTTTGTCCAAATTTTGTTAAGAAAAAGGATTTAGGTGCAGGAAAAGAGAGGGTGGTACTATGAATAGAACAATATATTTATATTATCTAACAGCTTTTCAAAATTATTTTTTCCATATCTTTAGACTGGTTGAATTCAACAGTAGTTCTTACTGGAATCCAATGATAAAATGAATGCATATTTGGGTAAAATATATTACTATCCCTGTAGGCTAATATTTATCAGTGTGATGCTCATTTCCTATATGTTTGATGATTTTGTCTACCTTTGCAAAATCTCAAGCCTAGTAATTAAAATACTCAGAAAGAACTGTTTTTCATTCAATATATAACAAAAATTATAATTCAGAAGTAAAATTACATTTAATCATTCCCTTTTTAAAAAAATCCCAAACATTGGAGTAGCTATTTATACTTTTGCGCTAGGGCATTAGGCAATTACTTAAACTGAGATCCAATTTTCATGCTTGCAAAGAAATAAAATTGGATTCTTCCCTTAGTTTTATGCATACTTCAATAATCAGAGTTCTAAATAAATCTGTGAAAAAGCCAGTGATTGCAAGAATATTTAGCCATATGTAACTCATGTTGTTTCTTCCACAATCAGTCATCTGTGGTGACACCATCCTTGTGATCTGTGGAGGCATTGCCTTTGCAGTTTTCAGTTTTTATCTGTTTTCACCAGTGAGGTAGAATATTTACATTTACACAAGATACCTGTAAAAAACACAAATAATTATTACTCCAAAATTTAAGAAAAAAAACAAGTCAATGTCTAATCTTCATAGACGGTACAGGCACAGGTAGCACCTCTAATGCTAGGTTTCTGAGTTCCTTCTTCAGCATATTACTTTATTTATTCTCTGGTGCCTTTTGTAGTGCAGAAGGGAAATTCAGTCTGTATTTTCTGATTGTCAAAGCAATATGCCTGCATTAGCATTTTGTATCACTATCTTTCAACACCTCATTTTTTGAAAGCTTCTCAACACTTTGTATTAGTAAAACAATCCCATGTCATCTAGACATGGCAAAGTTTTTCTTAAACCTGTATCAAAATTATTCATCAATTCCTTCAATATTCTATGTTTTGTAGATGCTGGTTTTTGTTTTTCCTTAAAATTGGGGAAACTATACTTTGTACCAATATCTCTGTTCATTCCCTTTCCATGGTGTCATCCACTTACAGATATAGATGTGTTTTTTCAAGAAAAACAGACTAAACACTTTGCATAGCTCCTTTTTTTAGTCATCTTCATGCAGTTTCGTTAAGCATTTTTTTGATTATGAAAAGGAGTCAGGCAGGAATGTAAAATCAAGAAATTGAGATCCTCTTAAAGCTGTTCATATATCATACCAAGTCCCACCAAGAAAACAAATAAGACATAAAAATTTCTGGGGAAAAGTACTTGGTAGCAATATCGTCTCCATGCAGACATCCAAACAGCTTGTTTGTTTGTTTGTTTGTTTGCACGCAGTTTGTATACAGTTAGGAAATAAACATCAATTTCATTGAGGTCAGCTTAATCTTCAGACTTCAGTGTGACATCAGCCACTAATTGAATGAGATGATAAATTCTTGTAATGCCTAACGAATGGAAGAATGGAAAGGATGTACCCCCGAGGAAGTGTCAACAAATACACAGTGCAATTATAATTGATAGGCACAGGTTTCTGGGGCAACCTGGATTCTTTCAGAACATCTTTTAGCTAAGTTGAGGTATTTCTTTACATCAAGTCTGCTTTTAGAAGGACAATTTCTACATTTGCTGTTCACACAGAGAATGGCAAAAAGAAGTCCTGACAGGAGCTGGTTCATTAGCAGTTAGAGTTACAGACTATGCCAATCAGCTATTTCTTTCTGACAAGGTTTGAAACCTTTCATAAGAGATTTCTTTGAGAGCTGAGATGTTTATTCTTATTATGTTTATCAATATTAATCATTTGAAATAAAAAAAAAACTTTCAAGTCCCCTTATTTATATTTGGGGTCCTATTTTCATATTAGTGTCTTTCTTATCATGCTTCTATATCTACTCTGGTGGAGAATTTTTTTACAAAGCTGTGTTAAGAAAGATGTTAAAGTTGACTGGAAGAGATGTAAGGAAACTGAGCGGAAGAAAAATGAAGCAAAGTACCAAGGAACTCTTCCTGCCAGTGAGGGGGAGAGATGTGGATGAACAATAAGAGAATAGGGGAAGTTCTATCACAAAACCTGGTGAAAAGAGGATGAAATGGATGAAACCATTGATATCTTCTAGAGCAAATGCCACACTGCTGTCTGTGGGAGTCTTGCTTGTATAAGGGCATCTGGGTTATACCTTATGATTTTAGAGGCCCAATTCAGCCTGGGCATGAATGAGCATAATTACTGTTGACATCAATGAGGTGAGACCTAACAGTTCACGGCTTAATTGGATGATGGAATTTGCATTTCCCATGCATGCAAGCACTGCTCAGTGGCACACAAGTGTGCTTAGAATATTACCAAACATTAACCTTCAGTTTGTGTGTCTAGTGCCTACAGTGTCTAGAATAAATGTTTGTACATTCATTACTAAAGTAAGAGCCAACTTGGATACTGATGATCTTTTTTATTATTATTTTTTTCCCTCAGATTCCTGCAAGGACAGAAAGAACATTTATCTTTTTGGAGTCCTGTACTACAGATAGCACAAGCAGCTCTCCAGTCTATGAATATCCTAAGATATTGAGAAGCACCTTAAAACCTCACAGTCCCCTTCAGTTCTGCCTTGGATATCTCTGAGGACTTGAATTCCCTCAAATCCCAGTAGGAACCATAGAAAGAAACACAAGAAATTTGCATTGCTCAGCCTTGAAGAGTGCAGCTTAACTGTATAGCTAGAAATATTTGCAAGTCACGGTTGCAGCTTTACTGGAAGACACAGCTGTCTGCTTAACCCATCACAGCTGAGATTGCAAAACTCTGACTATACTCAAAAGAAAATGTAAAAATAACTATGTGTTTTCTAGCAAAAAAAATCACTGTGGCAGAAAAAGGACAGCACAGTCAAAGAGAAGGATAATTGGTCAGGTCACTGCTTTTCTGCTCGTTATAAATCAAAGCCAAAAGAAAGTCCTGTCTGGCCATTCTGTGCAGTCCATGGCTTTGTGTCTCCTTTGTGTTGCCTCTATTTTTTTTGCATACAATTTGAGTTATAACACAGCCCAGTTCAGGAAGTACAAGGGCAGCAGCAGAAGAGCTGGGCTCCCAGCTAGAATGGAATCATAAAACATTTCTCTGCAGTTCCTGCTCTGTCTGCCAGCCATTGTGAAGATTGACTGCCCATTCACCTTGTGAGCTTCTGTTTCACAACTTGGACAAAGCTGTGCACGCTGCTATTATGGTACTGCATCTTGTCACATTGATTGGTACGCAAAGAAGGACTGATAGCTCTACAGATAGGTAGCTCAACTGTAAAGAAAGACTGATGCAGACTGAGCTCTGATTAGTCTACATATAATTGTGGCTTCTGACAGAACTTCTCTTAGAGAGGATATCAGGTAATAGTGGTCTCCTCCACAGGCCTTTCCAACATGACATGAAGAATGAGATCAGGCAGCCCCTGAAAATTGTGTCGCTTCCAATCAGTGACTGGTGGAAGCTGGAGTTTTTTGTCATGGATGGGCACATGATTTTAGAGTCATTTGCTAATGACAACTCTTCTGGATGCTGCTTGGCACGTTGAACTAGCCAGATACCTCTGAGAAATGTGCACATATGAAAGAATGATCTTTGTTGAGCAAGAAATGGGAGAGAAATGTAGATGTTCTCTTCCAGGTCCCTGGGCTCCTCAGCTAGGATCATTTCACCTGTCTCCTGAGTCTGAGCCTGTTAATTGCAGAGTCATTTTCCATTACTGAAGTTCACCTTAGAGCAGCCCTCCAGGATCTTCTAGGATTCTAGGGAGCCTATAGGAGAGCTGGAGAGGGACTCTTAGTTGGGAAGTGTAGTTACAGGACAAAGGGTAATGGTTTTAAATTGGAAGAGGGGAGATTTAGATTGGATATTAGGAAGAAATTCTTTCCTGTGAGGGTGGTGAGGCACTGGAACAGGTTGCCCAGAGAAGTTGTGGATGCCCCATCCCTGGAAGTGTTTAAGGCCAGGCTGAATTGGGCTTTGAGCAACCTGGTCTGCTGGGAGGTGTCTCTGCCCACAACAAGGAGGTTGGAACTTGATGATCTTTAAGGTCCTTTCCAACTCTAACCATTCTATGATTTTATATGTCATTGTATGACTGCTAAGCATGACAAAGAAATAAATAGCGGATAATGTCCTGGTAATGCAGTCACTCTGAACTTAAAACTCACAAAATCACATTTCATTTCCAGCTTGAGCAAGTATTACAAATGTTTTTCTATCTCAGTTCCTAGAAGAGGTCAGATACCCTCATGAGCCCCGAGAAACAGCCCTGTTAATGAGGCATAGAATCATAGATTCATAGAATGGTTAGAGTTGGAAGGGACCTTGAAGATCATTGAGTTCCAATCCCCTTGCCATGGGCAGGTACACCTCCCACTACAGCAGGTTGTTCAAAGCCCCATCCAGCCTGGCCTTAAACACTTCCAGGGATGGGGCATCCACAACTTCTCTGGGCAACCTGTTCCAGTGCCTCATCACCCTCACAGGAAAGAATTTTTTCCTAATATCCAATCTAATTCTCCCCTCTTCCAGGTTAAAACCATTACCCCTTGTCCTATCACTACACTTTCCGGCAGACTTTTGCAAACGTTCACCACCTATTGATTGCACTGGTGATTTAACATTCAAAAGAGTGGTTCGTGGTTCCTTGGTGAGGACTATCAGCTCTTGTACTGCTATTTCAGAAGAAAGTTATCTGCCTAAACTCTTTCATCTCATCTGAGAAAAAAGCAAATGACCGACAACAAAAGATGTGAAGGGAGAAACACGGGATCTATTGTAATTCTTTTTATGTCTAAGTATCTTTCTGATCCTATGCTTAATTTTATTTAATAAAGACATGTTCATGTTCCTATAACTCAAATTATGGCAATGCTGTTGAAACATTTCTGTCCTTCTTCATGGAATCATGGAATAGTTTGGGTTTTAAGGGATTTTTAAAGATCAGCTAGTCTAAATCTCTCTGCAATCAGCAGGGACATCTTCAACTCAATCATGCTGCTCAGAGCCCTATGCAACCTGACCCTGAATGTTTCCAGGGATGGGGCATCTACCACCTTTCTGGGAAACTTGAGCCAGTGTTTCACCAACCTCAGTGCAGAAAATTTCTACTTTATATCTAGTTTAAATCTACCCTCTTTTAGTTTAAAGCCATTACCCCTTGTCCTATCACAACAGGCTCTGCTAAAGGGTTTGTTCTCTTCATCTTGCCTGTAGACCCCTTTAAGTATTGAAAGGTTGTAATAAGGTCTCCCTAGAGACCTTGTCTTCTCCAGGCTGAACAAATCAAACTCTCTCAGCCTGTCCTCATAGCAGAGGTGCCCCATCATTCTCATCATTTTTATGGCCCTCCTCTGATCTGGATCCAATAGATCCATGTCTTTCCTGTGCTGAGGGCTCCAGAGCTGGATGCAGCACTGCAAGTGGGGTCTCGGCAGAGCAGAGCAGAGGGTCAGAATCACCTCCCTTGGCCTGCTGGCCACAATTCTTTCGACGCAGCCCAGGATGTGGTTGAGTTTCTGGGCTGCAAGTACATATTGCCAGCTCATGTCCAGCTTTTCATCAACCAGCAATCCCAAATCCTTCTCAGAGCTACTCTCAATCCCTTCATCCCCTAACCTGTATTGATACCAATGCTAGCTCTGACCCAACTATGTAGGATCCTGCACTTGGTCTTGTTGAACCTGATGAGATTCACATGGTCCCACTTCTCGAGCTTGTCCAGGTCCCTCTGGATGGCATGCCCACCCTCAAACAAATCAACTGCACAACTCAGTTTGGTGTCATCCACAAGCTTGCTGAGGGTGCACTTGATCCCGCCATCTATGTCATTGGTAAAGATATTGAACAATATTGGGCACAGTACAGACCCCTGAGGGACACCACTAGTCACCAGTCTCCATCTGGACATTGAGTTGCTGACCACTATCCTTCTTGCAGAAGTCATATTTGTCATAACTATTCTTCCTTTCCAAGGATCATGGTTAGGTATTTTGATATCCTTGTCATGTTTTGGCTTTGTGGTTTTTGTTGTTTTTTTTTTTTTTTTTTTTTTTTTTTAACAGGGTCACAAACAGACTTTACATGGAGCATTTCAGAAAGTTTTTCTTTTGCCCTTTCTGTGAAGTCAAAAACTCCTGCAAAAACAAACTTTGGCTTGGTCATAAATTTCCAACATCTCTTTAACACCTTTCAGATTTTTGAGAGGTGAGTCTCATGACTCACCTTGACTCATGACTCAAGTCTCATGACTTGAGAGGAAGTCTCATGACTTCTTTGCTGTAGACCTGCTTTCAGTTCCTGCCTTGAGTTGCTATCACTGTAGTATAAACTGAGCAATGACTGCAATGAAAGTTTCAGTGTTTTCACCAGACTGCAGCAGGTTGCTGTGTGGGTGGCAGCAGGGCAAAGAGAATCTGCAGAAATGTTTTTTTGGGGACTTAATTGTTGTCAGCAGAGATTTAGCCTGGGGGCTGTATGGAGAAAAAAAGGAAGCTGGACACAATAAGTTGAAGGGAAACTATTTTCACAAGATTCTGTCTGTTGGTCACAGAGAATTTCATGCTAAATATCTGCTGTTAACAGGTGACTGATCTTGGCAGCCCCTGGTTTTGCTTCTTGTCCTATCCTATTTAAATCTATTGAATGAGAAGCTTGTGGAATCCAGAGAGGCCTTTTAACCCTTTCTGCAAGAGGTTTTGTCTCAATTACAAGTATGTTTCCCCTACAGTAGTAAAGTTGAGTTACATGTCTTTATTGCTTTCCATGCCATTTTAACTCCCACAGACCTGCATGAATATATTATTTTCATAATTTAGAATTGAGTTGTTTGGGATTTACAAGTCACAGAAATTACAATATTTTGAACAGACTGAGATTCACTGACAAAATAATATCCAGATACTTCATTTATTTAATAGTATGTGCAACTCTGCAAGCTTATTTTTTTCACCACAAACCTGCTAGAGTTCTCCCTGCTAGTTTAAATCTATTTTTTTAAATATATGCAGTACCATAACAGCCTGATATCTTTTAAGTGTTCCATGATGCTGACAGAAATCTCCCAATTCCTACATAAAGCTGAGAATGTTTCCCAGATTTATGACTAATGACAGGGTGTTTACTTTGCTTAGTATCGAGGATAAAGTTTTCACTGCCTATTTCCATTCTATGAGAGCAATGCCTACATTATACATCAAAAATGAAATCAGACCCACACCCAAGTCCAAACATGTTCAAAGGCCATGTTACACCCTCTCAGGATCTGGCTTTCATGAATCCATCTCCAAGGATGCCTTGGCACAGGCATATACAACTGCTCAGAGTGCTTTGTACTGCAGGAGGCCAGCATTACTGCACAAGCTGTATAGAGAGTGATTATACTAGTAAATTAGATAGGGCTGGGGAATGTTCTTAGTCACGGAAATGTGACAGACTGTACTATGAAAGTGTTTGAACAGTCCCTGGTGCAATTTTAGCCTATGCCTATTAGCAGTCTCCCAAAAGCTCCAGAGCCCTGTCTGCAAGTTAGAATAGACTGGGGACTATTCCCAATATGCAAAGTGTATGGAGCCACTTTGCTTTGGAGGCTAAGAGAGTTTATTAAAACTCATGCCAGTTGGCTTCAATGCCTGAAAATTTTCCTGGGCACATTCAGCTTACATGAAAACATTGTTCCAGGGTATCCTCAGTAGGCAACGAAGAACTACAAAGGACATGTACCCAGCTCTAGACCTTCTGTGCACTGCTTCAAACTGGGCATCTCATCCAGGGTTCAGAGAGACCTGGCTTTTTGTCTTTCTTGGCTCTTGTGGGGTATGTCCTGGCCAGCTCCAAGATCCCTATCAGTCTTTGCAATGCCTTCTTACAGTCATGAAAGTCATCCCGAAAGGACTTGATCACAGACACCAATGCAGACAGGACTGGTAGGCATTCTAAATTATTTTCTCTCAACAGGAGATGGTATACCACATAGAAATAGGCTAGGAACCAGGCTGGGCTTAGAACTTTCTGAGCCAGAACTTTAGCATCAAAGTGGGTGAAGTCTCGGTGTTAGTAACCCCGTATGAAGCCAGAGGAAAAAACCTCCTGGTGACCGGTATTGATGGTCTCAATGCCAGTTGCTCAGTACAGAAGGAAGAGAACGCATCTGTGTTGCCACGGGAGCTGCAAAGTTCAACAAGTTGCAATGGTTCACACAAGATTAAAAAGGCTTCTTAAGGAGCCAGAAGCAGAAACTTGTGATGCATTCCAGCACTTAAATCTAATTGGTGAATCTGTGCTATTATCAATTCTTTTTACAAGCCACTAGATTTCTCAGTTAAAATAGCATCATTTCCCTCTGCCTTACTTATTTTCTCCCTAATTATTTCTAAAGAAAGTGACTGCAACACATATTGAAATGTAGTTAAATCATGTATGCAAATGGCCAGACCTAGCCTGAGCTTAGCTCAGTAGGTTAAAAGTGAAATTGTTTACCACTGCAAGCAATGGAAGGGGGAAAACAGGTGGCCAACCCCACCTGCTTTAGCCTGGAGATAAACTAATAAAATGATAATGGAGAAACTAGGAGATAGAAGGTATGAAATGAGTATCAAGAATTCAAGTCAGGGTAAAAATATCAAAGCTCCTGAAATGAGGGTACTGGCTTACCAGCAGTCACTTGCAAAGGCCAAGATTACCAGATAAAAGCTTTAAATCAGCACAAAGGGGCCCAAGAGAAAACAGTTATGCAGAACTGAGCAGGCTATTAATTTAGGAGAGGCAGACTGGGGGGGAAAGCAGAATATAATGTAGAGCAAGCAATGTGGTCATGAGAAGACCCTGCCAAGCAGTGTGGCATTCGATCGGCACAGTGGAAAAAGGAAATAAAGCTCTCTTCTGCCTAAACTGTAAGTCACCCTTGTTTCTTCAGTCAGGGGCACCTGGGGTTCTTTCTTGAATGCAGATTGAGGGATAACACAAAGAGGATGGAGGATGGACCAAACATCCCAACATCCAATGTCTGAACAATCTGCTGGGTGCAAGGACTGGCACAAAGTTACACAGAAATTCTGGGCAGAACTCAGTGCAATGAGAAGAACTGAACTGTGGTGCCATTTGATTAAAATTATTAGGGATAAAATTGTCCTATTGTAGCACATTGGGGTTTTCAAACAGTTTGATTTTTCTTTGTGGGAATAAAACCATAGACAATGAAAAGTGAAAGATTGACTATCTAAGCCCAATAAAAGACAAAGTAAAGTCTAAATGATACGTTCTCCCTTTTGTTAAATAAGATTTTGGTTACAGAGTACACACTTCTTGATGCATCAAGAGCTGTTCAAGAATAGAAAGTACACAAGTGCACTGGAGTGAAATCTCCAATTTGAGTTGTTTTTCTGCTGCAGGCTATGAGATTTGGAGCTGTGCCATATAATTCAGTGCAAAAAAACTACTAAAGCTGAGGTATCAGCTCATAGAAACAGAAGCTGGGAAAGACTCAGGCTCTGCAGGTCCATCTCAGAACAAGTCACTACCCACGTCATCCTAGGAAGACAACTCCACTACACAAACCAGACACAGCGCCAAGGAACGCTGTCATGCAAGACTCATACACATGTTGAGAAAATTCTTTCCAGTTTGGTGGGTTTTCTTTTTCTTTTTTTTTTGTCCTTTCAACAAGATTAATGTGGGACCTTTGTTGGTTCCACACTACAACTCAGCCAAGGTTATGACTTTCTGCTCTGCAGCTGACACAAAAGATGGGATTTGGTTTGAGACTTCAGTTATCATCTTGTAGGTATTAATCTGTGTGCTATTTAAGTTTGCTCAGAGGAGATTAAGAGTTCAGTTAAGGTTCCAGAGTTTAAATTTTCAGTGTCTTTGGAGCTGCTGCAGGCTGTCCTGGCTGGCCTCCAGCTGTTACTCCAGAAAAGCATAAATCTCCTATAGATCTAGTGTCATATTTTCCATCTCTCTATGGATGTGCCTGGCATCCTCAGGCATCCCAGATGTCAGCAGACACACACCAAGATAGGGAGATTTTGCACAGTCTACTTGAAGGTGACCTGAACAGCTCTCTTGGCTTCATCAGCTTTAAGGACTGGATCTCCACTGGATCCTTGACACTCAGTCACAGACAGACAGATACAGCTCAAACTTTTTTGCCAAACAATAAACACCAAGTGAAATCTAAGACACTCTCAGATAGCCATCCACATGGGGCTTAGATCTTCCTGTAGACCTTTAAATGACTCAAGATTTCTTGGAGCCTACAGAATCTCAAATGGTACAAGAAGCTGATATTTAGGCAACTCAGCTGAATGTATCTGAATGCTCTGTATTACAGAAATCCTGTAAGACTTCAGTCAAGTGGGTTTAATTTCTACTTTTCTTTTTTTTATATCCCAGTTTACAAGGGGCAATAGTAATCTTTCTCAGACCTAGATGAAGAGGATGAGACAGAAGTTAAAGCATTAATGTTTATAAAGTTTTATGAAATTTTCATATATTCCATCACTAAAGAGGTAGCAATTAAAAATGAAGTGACATGTTTTAAATCAGTATCACCAAAACAAAGGGAAAATATAGCTTAGTCTGCCAGTATTATGAATAAAATAGAAGTCAAGCACTGTGATGTGGAGATACATAGTGACAATTTAGTGGACAAAAGTGGATAAAAACACGAAGATGTTTACAAGAGCTGAGAAGTTTGACATTACTTTTTCAGCATTAATATTTGGTGAAGACACACATGGAATTGATATTAAGCTAAATGGAATGATTTCAAGGAAATCTAAATGAGTAGCTGGGAACTGAGCCCAATTAAGGGGTTCTGACCTGTCTGCAAGAAAAGAGAACATGTTTACAGAGCGCAGTGAAGAGTGCAATGGATGTGACATCCAAAAGAACAGGAGATAAATATAATGCATCCTAATAAGAAATGTACTGTAAGTTTGGTTGAGACTAATTAAAGCAGAATTTTAATAGGGACTTTAGAAGGTGACAGCACTGGAGTACAGCCACTCTGTCAGAAAGAAGTCTCCTCTTCTTTCAGGAGTGAGGCACATTTGTATGTGAGTGTGTGTACATATACACATGCCTCTGACTATAACGGTGCCTGATTGAATGCCACATCCTCTCACCCCTCACTAAAGGCTGCTTAAAACTGGAGCCTCTCAGGATCAAGTCCAATTTGAATCCTTGCTCTAAATTACTGCAACTGCAGAGAGGCAGATGCAGTTCGACAGCCATTTTTTACAGCTCAAGTTAAAGTCAGGTATTGGGTTTGTCACCACGGTGGCTGCTAATGAAAAGTATTATGCTTGAAGACTCAGGTAAATAAAAGCAGTACAGGAAACTCTGGTTGAGGTCTAAGGGAAGGTCAGAGCTGTGTGGTGGTACAGACAAAGCAGCAGGTCCTGCCCTTCATCAGAACTAATAATTTCAGACACAGAGACAGGCTGATTAGTTTATACAGCTTCCTGGCCTAAAGGTAGGGCTGGCGCCTCTGCATCATTTTTCACCACATACAGAAGATGTTGCCTCTAGTGACCCCAGACAAGGTAAACTATCTCAAGCAAGGGCATTCACACTAGAATAAAAGAGGAATTCTCACAAAGAGATTAGATTTACAGCCAGTGAAATGGATGGATGAAACCAAGCCTGTCTGTATTTGTGCTGCTGCATCCCATTGACATCCCAGCACATCAGCGGGGATAAACTGAGCTTCAGTTCCCCAGCAGCAGCTCAAGGAGTCGGGCAGCAGCACCCAAACACACTTACTCTATGGTAGTTGTGACTGTGGCACGAACTCAGCTTCCTTGAGTTGACCACAAACCGAAGAGCTGGCAGCGGTGGACTTCAGGCTCTACTGAGGCCCAGGCAATGAGGGGCCATGGCATTTATGCATCTTCTTGGGTGTATTTTAGTTTGTAAAGAAATCCAAGTTGCTACACCCCTCCAGTAGTACCTGACATAACTAGCCAAGGACCTCTGTGTAGACATATTCCCAAGAGTCATGACTTGCAGGACTTGGTTCAAAACCTGAAATACATTCCAGCTAAAAATATTGCAAGACAAATCCCTTCTAGGAATTAACACCCTTCAAGCTTTTAATTCTCTTGAACATTTATAAACTACTCTTGTCTTCTATAGTGAGACGGGCTTGGTTTCCTGAAGAAAATCATCTCCCATCTGTCTTTAACTATTAGCTGATAAAATGGATCTGACAGCAGATGGAATTTGTGCCTAGGAGAAGTGCTGACCCTTTCCTGAGAAATGAATAAATCTTTCGTTTACCAAGCAGACTCTCTGTATAAATAGAATGGCACTCAGTAAAAAGGAGGTGGTCTCCTGGGAAGATAAATTTATAACAAAGAGGAAGTATTCCTGTGGAAAGTTGATTTCTGCAGTGTGTCTACCTTGGCCTAATCCATTTGGAAATAAAATTCTAAAATGGACAATGGCCCACTTGCATCGTAAAACTTGGCCCCGCACAGTTTCAGAACAAGTAGGACCTGATTCACTTCACATGATGCAGTGCACCGATTTGTAGTGATTTCCATGAGCTTGCTCTTTATTTTCACCAGTTCTAATGGTTATCATCCCTATAGAATTAGAGCTGACAGAGGTTTAGTACTGAATATTAAACAGCCCAGACATTAAAAAATTCTGCCTTGGCTTTGTTCTACCTCCTCGGCTTTGTCTATGGTGTTCCAGATCAACACAAACTGTCTGACTACATGGATGTCCTCAGCTTCTTGGATGCAGAGGCACAAATGCCTCAAACAAAATTTAACTTAGGCCAGCTGGGGTCATACTAACAACACTCTTAGTTACAAAAGAGTTTAGTTAGGCTCAAAAACTTGTCTGGTAGCCTTCAAATTTGTTTCAAGCATGACTGAATAATATTGCACTTGAGTCAACCTGTTGATAATCGTTCCTCTGAGCTCTGATTTATAAGAAAAACAACTGAAATTTTCCTATTCTGACTTATAATTTTCTCACAGGTCTCAGATTCTTGTTTAATTATAGAAACACAGTTCCTTCTCGGTTAATACACCCTGTGCTTTGTCTTTTTTTGCCTGCATACCAATAACATAACTTGAAGGTAAATTAGCCCTGAGCTTCACTCTGAAAATCGGTGAAATGAGAGGAAGAATAATTTTGGTCTACTATCTGTAGTTCTGTATGGACATATTGTTCAATATTCAGATTTGGTATTAGCAATTACAATCCCATCCAGCTCAGGGGAATTTCAGCAAATATGAATGTGATGCAATTACTCAACTAAAACAATAAATTGAATCTTGTTTACAAGAGGAGGTTGCATTAGCAAGCTTATCTATGGAAATGATATTAAATAGGATTTCAGGTTAACTTTTTATTACTTCAGTTGCACACTTTTCTGCATCTTCTCTTTCCAAAATAAGAATTTTGTTTGACTGGTATTAAATGAACAAAGCTAAGGGTTTTTACATGCCACGTGCAATATGACTAACAGTCAAAGGTGTGTTCTTCACTGATAATAGAGAAATTTAGAGCTCACTAAGAATAAGGCATAGGAAGACTGAATATTTAATCAGCAATTTTCTCCTCTTCTTCAGTTTTCATAGTTCATTCTCTTCTTTTCATTAATCTACATTTTCAACTAAAACTCCCACTGGTTTCATTAGGTGTATTTCAGTGAGGGTTTAAAGAATAGTGATAACTTTAGAAATGAGCTAACTCTCTTCATATTACGTACAGTACTGAAACTTAATGTCATCCTAAACTGTTAATAAATTCAAGCATTTCTTTGAATCCCCTTGATGTGCATTTGCTTTCCCAGGTCATGCAGTCTGATAACTGAGATACTAAAATGACATAGCAGTTTTCTTTAGCAAACTCTGTTTCTGATAAAAGGACACTTCTTCCAAAAAATATGGACAAAGCAATCCCATACGTTCCATCATCTGAGTTCTGGACAGCTGCTCTAGTCATAACCTGTTTTTTCTGTATTTACTTTTAGTCAGAGAAAATGTGGCTCTGATTTTCACCACACCTGACGATAGCTGATTGCCAGAATATTCAGGGTCAACTTTTTGTTGGGGGAGAAGGGGTAGGTAAACATAAGCATCTTGCTGTAATCCAAAGAGGAAGGACAGATGTTGGAGTTATATGAAATTAATTACTCCGAAAGGGGTAAGAATCATGGTCTGAAGTTTAAGGTTATCTTTTTTGACCTGCTTAATTAGGGTTTCTTCCCCTCTAATGCTATGAGAGCCTATGAGGAGAAGCTAAAACAGTCTTGGTTCCACCCTCGTGATGTATGTGAAACCCAGGTAAGTTCACAGTGGATTGACTACGGAAATGGTACCAAAGAAAATGTCCCAACTATTCCTCAAACAAGGAGAGCAGCAGAACTGCTACCCGCTTCTGTTCCCTGAGGCATCGTCCAGCGTGGCAGCCTCTATGAGACAGAAGACAGGAGCACCACACAGGGCAGTTTCTCTGTCAGCATTTTGCTGCCTTTTTTCACATTACAAAACAGAGAACAGGTTATAGAGGAGAGGAAAAGTACAGGACTAATAGGAAGCTAAATGAGACATGACAGACAGAGCATGCACTAGATGTGAATGCATGAAGTTGATTCCCAGTTGTTTCCCTTTAGGAATACTTTGTCTGAATTGTTTTAGAAACTCTGATATTTCCCAGAGGTGCTTACAATATACTGAGCGTGCCTTAGGAAGGTCTGCACAATGTAAAAAGTTAAAATAGGTAAAACTTGTGATTTCCGTTTTAAATGCCAGTTGTTCTGTGACTGCCAACTATTTCTGTAAATATATGAGGTTCCACATGGCCCTGAAGAGGCTGAACTAAATGGACATAGCCTCATTGCCACCTATAAATGAGTAGTTAGGAAATATAGGAAGATTGTTGTTCTCCAGGATCACTGGTGTAGGTATGTTGTGACAGGGAGACTTAGGTTTTCCTGCAGTTCTGTTCATTCCAAATGTCTTTTTTAACACTTGGGAGTCCTGGGATTTGTCTCAGCTAGACATGAATAGATGAATGCTGCTGCTTACAGATTTCCCTCCTTTCCTTCTGTTGCATGGAGAACGTCTACTGTGACACTAAATCATTACAGTGGATTCTTCTGTTGATTACTATGGAGTTATATCAAGGACAGTTTACAGTCAGTGTACTATCTAAGAACTTTTGCATGTTTCTTGGCTAGATAATTAATAGCTGAAAGCTTCTTTGGGGTTCACTCCTATAGTCCTAGGAGTGAATAACCATGTCATCTTTTTGTCAAACTTCCATTTTTTCAAGCTTTTCTTTGTGAAATTCTTATCATTGTATATATTCATCCTTTCCCCAACTTCCGCTTTCTTTCCTACTTATTTCTTCTTACTTTATGTAAGAAGTCCCCCTTCATGCTCAGATGACTTCAGTGAACACCAGCAGATCTATGAGAAAGGATATAGATTACCCACATGTAGGCAAGGCATCACTGTCTCCTTTGTCACAAGCTCACAGGCATTGCCTATCCTCAGGGGC
The DNA here is from genome assembly GCA_013398155.1 of Pedionomus torquatus. Taxonomy (NCBI): domain Eukaryota; kingdom Metazoa; phylum Chordata; class Aves; order Charadriiformes; family Pedionomidae; genus Pedionomus; species Pedionomus torquatus. The sequence continues at coordinate 594,525 of VZRU01001146.1, forward strand.
GGTAAATTCATTCTTCCAGTGTCTAGAATAGCTGAAAGATCTAGATATTCAGCTGAGTTGCTAAGAAACATAAAGAATTTTAAAGTATGCAAGGTTACAAGGCTAATCTAAAGTTAGACTAATACTGTGTAGCATCTCCATGGCAACCAGGAGTGAACGGCACATGAGGTGAAAGTAGAGGGAAAGAGAGAATAATAATCAGCAATAAATAAACCTTGTCAGGGCTTAGTGTGATTATGTTGTCAATGAGTTAAAGAATGTTGCTGTAGTTGAGCTAGGTTGCTGAAGGAGAAATCTTCTCCTTCCAGGTCCAGAAGAAATGATGGATGCCATTTTCAAACTAAGACTATAATGGACAATTCTGTGGCTGCTGACTAATGGAAGGGGCAAATGAAGGAGAGGAGATGACCTTCATGTGTGCCCAATGACAAAACATTCTCCTTTAATACTCAATATCCAGAAACAAATTTCTGTAGCAGATCTAATAATTGGGGCCTCTCTTTATAGCTCTTACAGGCCTGATCTAATTGCTGTGTTATTTCCTCTACAGTACAGTGCATATCATTTTGTCAGTATGTATACTACTTTACATACCTGAACAACCTACAAAACATAACCTGGGAACAGAAGTCAGTTTATAAGATGAACTTCTGCCAATGATTGTCTTACAGCACTGGATTTTGCCTGTCAAAGGCCACGCTCCCCTGTAACCAAGGGACAAGCCCCCTGAGTGAAGAGTTGTTATCTAAATACCCTACAGACTAGGAGGTCAGTGACTTTAAGCTTCATGGCCAACACCGTGGTCCAGCAGTAGTGCTAACACCTCACAGCTCCAGCCTTGTGCTTCGAACGTCAGCATACATGAGCTAGGATAGTGTCTCCTGATATGCTGAATGTCATGAGCAAAACTCTTCTTAGTGGTCAATAAAAAATCCAGTAATGTCCCAATCCTGAGGTTCTTCCACTCACAAAAGATCTGATTTTGTGCTCTTTGAACTCACTCAAGAGAAGTTTATTAATTCATTTTGTTGTACTGAATAGTAAATTAAAACATTTACTGAAAATACTCTTCCATCCTAGATAACACTGACCCTAAAACCTCCCCTGAAATGTTCCCGGTTTTCTTCACAAGGTCTCCTTTAGAAAATAACATTAAAACAAATTATGAGGTTAGTAATGTCCATTGCAAAAATACTGAGGCGAATGTTCCTCACTCAGCCATTGTCAATCATATGCTTCTGCAATTTGGATTTATGCAAACAAAAAAATGAGACCTAGTTGGTCCTCTCAACTTGACCAGCGTGGATATGTACTTGTGCATGAAATTACATGAATTTTCTTTTAAGCAAACCAGGTAATGTTTATTTGTGATTTGCAACTGAGTGCCACTACAGAGTGGAGAACTGAGCTCCAGCCGCACTGACTTCACCAGTTGTACTCACTGTATCACCACCAAGTGTAATGAGAGGCTCACAAAGACTCGACTCACAGAGTTACGGTGCAATTCTTTTCAAAAGGAAAAAAAATCATTAAAAAAATAAAGAGATACCATTTTATCTAGAGACTGGGATTTGGAGAATGCTGTCTTTTCTGCTCTTGAAAATACAGAATTTCCCTTCCAACTGCGTATAACTGCAGGTAACATTGGACATTTTGGCAACCTGGTACCTAAGCAGGTTTGATAAGGTTTCCCTGCCTTAGTTTCATGACATTATAAGTGTAAGACATTTTATTTCAGCCTTTTGAAGCCTATAGATGTCCTGCCACTGCTCCATCCTCTTCCTTCTGTTTTTCTCTTGTCAATGCAGTGACAGCAATATCGCTTTTGTCCATTGGCAAAGCTGTGCTTCCTGGCAGATGAACATTTCACTGACCTGGAGCCTCATTAAGAGGAGGAAAAAAAAGAAATGTGAAAATATTGAATTCAACTCAAAGCTCACAGAAGTCAGTAGAAGTCTTTCAATGAGTTTCAGTGAACTATGGATCAAGTCCACAATGTCCAAGAAATAAAAGACTGTAATATTCATATTAGATAGTCAGTGGTCCATGATGCCACATGTAGAATTTCTCTTAACACTGTTGAATTAATCTGTTCTGTGATGACAGTCAAATACTTGTTACAACCTGAGAATCAAGGATGTGTGACTTTTTAATGCTTTATTCTTAAGTGTTTCCCCTGAAATAATTTATATTTTCTGTTTTATAATCTATGTTTCCCATATTTCCCATTTAAATAATTTAATACACTATTAAAGGTGACTGGTAGAAATATTTAAGGAAAAAAATTACCTGTGAACTCACTAATGAAACTAAAAAGAATTTTAAACGTATTTGAATTAAGTTATTCAAAAAGCTCTCATTTTAATGTAATTGAGTAATTATGCTCTGTTAGGTATATAATAACTGACTTAGAAAAGTAACTAATTACCTTTGCTGATTGTAAATTTAACTCTAGAGAAGTTATCATTATAAAATTACTGCATAATTTCATTATTAGTTCAAGACTTGGGAAAAAGGAAAAAAAAAAGCACTGCGGAACTTGATTTGAAGTGTAAGGAAATAATCCATTGACTTTTGTGAGTTTTCAGGCAAACCCTGTTGCTACAGGTTGTGAAGCAAGATCCTCTGGGATTTGTACTACAGCCTAAAATTAGAAGATGTATTACCCTTAAAGGAATCTGCTTAAAAAATTGGTGGAAGAGCAGGATGCTAGTTAAAACAAAAGTGGTTAGCTTTAAAGTATTTCCATCTTGGAAGCTTCATTGTCTGAAGATCTCGTATGTGTTATACAAAACTGACTTATTAGGGGAGGAAACAACCTGCTATTTTAAGCCTGTGAGGGCTGTTATCAAAATATACCCAGCCCTAAATTGGCTCTCAGCCTTTCAACCTTGCAATGATTTTCTAACTAAAAAGAAAAGCTTAATTTTAAAAATTCAGTTCTGCTCTGACATTTTTGCCTTTTAAAAATTCTTTCTTTCAATATATTAATTTCTCAGAAGTAACCACAAGCCATTATCAAGAAAGATGTCATTCCTCCTGTCCGATAATGTCCTCTTCCTTCACTTTTGCAAGAGGCTTTTTACGGATTAATTATCTGCTCATCATGCTGGTTCACTTTACTGAATCTAGGTTTAAGCATTATTTTTCTCTTCTTTTTTAAAGATGTTTCTTCTTAATTTGGAAGCTGTTGCTGCCACAAACCATTCCTTCACTCAGCTGCATTTCCCAGGTCTAAAATTCATCCTGGCATCTGCTCCTGAAACCTGAGCAGATGGAAGAGTCCAGGAGGGAGTACTTGTGCCAGCATAAGGTAGCTTTATCTTTCCATGGTAAATGTTCTCCAACAGCAAAATTCATATAAACCAGATAAACCTGTCAGAAAACCTGTAGTAGTTAAGGGACAGGTTTGATAAGTTTATAAAGTAGAGAGGAAAAATAAACTAGTTGATATTATCTAAATGACATTGCAGAACTGTATTTTCAAGTGTATTTATGGGAGTATTGACTAATTTTTGTTTAAATAATTTGTAGTTGTCTGGCTGATAACTTTAAGTTTGTTGCAAGTGCCCTTACATGGCTCTTGAGTAAGAGGAGAGAAGACTTCCTATATACGATTTCAGGAAAATCCAAGTAAAATAAGCAGTTGTCCAGTATATTTAAGATTATAGGGAAAACTCAGTGCAGACATATGCAAGGACTTGGTACACCCTTTGAGGTGGAAAGAAAAAATATTAATTATTTTATCTCCTTCTTTGCACCTTCTTGCAGAGCAAACCAGTGACCCTGAGTAACTCCAAAGAAGTATGGTTCTTTTCTGCACCAGATACTTGGGTGGTGAATTTTGTCCTCTAAGGCATGATATCTACTGAAAGTCCCTTTGGGATGAGCTAGCCCCATACCTCTAAAAACCTGGTTCTGTGTTTTTTTAATGCATCAAATATGAATCAGTATTGCTTAAGAACCCAAACAAAATTAATTAGTCAGGGAGAGGAACCTGGTTGCTGAGATGAGCAGCGAGGGACATGGGTTTTGCACAGAGGCACTGATAGAGGAACAGCAGGCTTAGCTATGTGTCCTTACTTCTCAGCTGTTCAAGATTCTCGTGTTTCTTTTGGACAGAGTATACAGCAGTCGCTTCACTTGGAGACCAATACTGAATCTGGGGAGTAAAAGGCTGGATGGGAGGGATTAATCTAATTGATGAGGACATTCTCATTTTAAACTCTCTCAAGAGTATGTTTGTTTTAATGGCTATTGTTCCAATTGTGCAAACAGAAAAACAATATTGATTTTACTTTGTGCACAATGTAGCATAAAAAAAATCAACAAACATCTCCTGTAAAGCACAATACTTCCACTTCATGACTGAGCTATTAACAACAGTGTTAATCAGGAATTAATTCCCCCCATTATGTATTCCTTGTAATTCTTGACTTAACATCCTGCCTTTGCAGCTTTCACTGATTTATTCTGTCCTTGTTGCATAGTGAAATAAACATACATGCCAACTTTGTATTGACTAAGTACTCCTCTGTCTCACTTGACCAGTGGTTAGAGCTGAAACCATAATATCCTTTACAGGAAGAAGTGCTGATCTGAAGAGTGTGTTATTCTCCACCCTAGAGAGGTCAAAACACCAGTACAACACTTGAGAAACGCTTGTTAATATTCCCTTAACCACCCTTCCTCTTGTGCTTCTTGGAAGTCATCTGCAATTTTTTAAAATAGTATGAGTTGACATATTTTGATCAGGAAGAGCCTAATGACTAGTAACATTCTGGGAAAGGAAAAAATAAAAGTTGTTTATTATCAAATAATTAAGAAATATCTCAGTTCAATTAACAGGATTTTGTTATTAAACTAATAACTCTTTGCATAGCCAAGCAATTAGACCAGGATTCTGGAACTTGTGTCCTAGTTCCACTGTTCAGCTGAACTTGCTTTGGGAGGTGAGAAAAATCAACACTTATGTGTAGACAAAAGACTACAAAAGCTTGGCAGAAGCAATAGGATTTCCAGATTTCTTGTGAGTATCCATGAGAAATATAAGAAATCTGTATTCCTAAATTTTCACTGGCCACATTGAGATAATATTTTTTTGCCTGAATTTGTCCAGCTATGTGCATTCAGGCTACGATAAAATGTGTCACCTTTTATCCATCCTTATTAAAAAGTGACACATACATGTAGATTTAATACATTTTTCTGTCGACTGAATCTCATAATCTTTAGCACTCTAAACCAAAGGATGTTATTTTATCTTTTTCTAAATAATGTTAGAATTTTTGCTTAAGTACTTCATCCAATAAATTGTTGAAGAAACCATATTCTTACAATTCTTATCTAATAGGAAGCTACCATTCCCATGCTATTTTCCAGTGACCCATCAACTAGTTCAGTTGTCTCTGGAAAGGTGAAAATGTACCTTTTATGGCCATCCACCTAACGAAGGATAAAAATAACTGTCCACATGGGATCACATGGAGGAAAAATTCTTCAGCAATAGGACTAACTTTTTATGACTTCAACAACACTTAAAGACATGCAAGACGAATTCCACCATGGCTGTCTTCATGCTCCTAGTCCTTGAAGTAAAGCATGAGTAACCATCCCAGATTTACCTAAGGCAAATCACACTAGACTAACTTGATCACCTTCCACAGCAAAATTCTGTCTTTTGGTAACACAGGGAGAGTAGTGGATATTGTTTACCTGGACTTCAGCAGAGCATTTGACACATCCTCCTCCTAAACAAATTGGCAAGATATAGATTGGACTGTGTGGTCTGTGAGATGGGGAGGAAACTGCTCGATACTCCATACTCAGAGGATGGTGATCAATGTTTTTTACCCAGGCTGGCAGCTTGTCACAAATGGTATCCCCCAGTGATCAATACTGGGCCCCACACTGTTCAACATCTTCACAAATGATCTGGATGACAGGTTTGAAAGCACCCTCACCAAGGTGGCTAATGACATCAAACTGGGTGGTGAGGTGGACACATCAGAAGACACATGGAAAGGAAAAGGGACAATGGATACAAATTGCCCTGAGAGGGGTTTTATCTCAATATAAGAAATAAACATTTTATGCTGAGAACAACCAATCACTGGAACAACCTCCCCAGGGACACAGTAGAGTCTCCATCACTGAATGTTTTCAAGATGCAACTGTACAGGATGCTAGATAATCTCATGCAGGCTCCCTTTCCCATGAAAGGCTGGACCAAATGGTCTTTCGAGGTCCATTCCAACTGGGGCTGTTCTATGGTTCCATGATATGGCTTTGCCTCAGTCCCTTGCAGTAGTGATTTAAAACAAAACTTCTGACCTACTTCTGTAGAATATGTATGTACCCAGTTTAGAAGTCACACCTCAGCTGATGATCAGTGACAATATACCACAGCTGGACCTCAGCTAAAAATTGTGTGGCTGTAGGACAGATCCAGAAATCCAAACCATCTTTCTAAAAAAATGCAGTGCCTGTTTACCCAAGTCATTTCATGCAGTGAGTATAAGGACTCTAACGAAATTTCTGTATGGATTAAAATATTTGGCCAAATAAAAGGAGAAGGATAAAATTCTCCTAATCATCCTACAGCTGAATGGGCTCTGCCGTGCTGATAATACTAGAAAACAAGCAGAGATACCCGAGAAACAAATTAAGTAGTTGAAAAAGGATCCTTACAGTCATTTTCCCACATGATTGTAAAGTGAGCAAGAATCCCATCTGTGTGAGGAGCAGCTGAGTGATTCCCAGCAGACATAGGTAGGGGCAGGCAAGGAACTCAATTTGTGTTTTGAGTTACAGATGGCTCCTGAAATTTTTACTATTTGAAGTATCATATTGTGCTGTGTCACTGAGTCTCTAGGGTCCCAAACCTGTTCTTTTTTTGTTTGCTTGTTTGTTTGTTTTATTTAACAGACAATATTTTCCCCTCCATTTAACCATTAGAATAAGGTCTTAAACCAGGAAACAACTTAAACAGCTCTGTGAAGCTGTATTCATTTGTGTTTGTGGAAGACTCTGAAGCACTGTGGGGAGACACGTCTTAAAACTGCAAAGCATTTTTGCTGTTACAGTCAAACTCTCAGCAGAGTGATATGAAAAGAATGTTCAGTGTGAAGAAATATGCAGGTTGTGTGTGATGCAGATGTTTAGCGACTGTGGTCTGCCTCATCCACTCAGCTACAGAAACAGCCACTCAGCTACAGAAACAGCCACTCAGCACCTGTTACAGCTTTCCTCCTCAGCAGGCAGGTGTGCTGCCCCGATCCGAAAACTGGGGAAAGACAGCGGCAGTTTATTGGTTTGGTGCTGACATACTGCTCCACTGGATTTCCCAAAGTAAGGACATCCTGTGAATTGCTCAAGTGGAAATTAGCGTGTTTGCTTCCCCTCCTCCATTCTGGGCTTTGAATAAATGCAGTTCTCCAGTTTTGCCATTCTCCCTCCTTTTTCATTCAAAACTTGATGCAAACTGCTGCAAGGTTTCATGGGCTTTAGCAGTTTTGGTCCGGCTTTTTAGCATAAGTTCTGTTACAACATAGGCTGTAGAGCCCAGTATCTGCTTCCAAAGCCAGGTCAGGATTTATGTCCAGATAACACTTGGCTTTCTTCACAAAAAAAAAGCCATGAAAAGATGCTGAAAGAGAAAAATCCATTACAGTGATTGGTTAATTCTGAGCAAGACCAAAGACGCTAATAACTTACTGACAAAGCACTGGGGATGTAAAAGGCTTCAGGATATTCATCCCGGAGTCCTTTTGCTCATGAAGAGACTGGTATTAAGCATTTAATTACCCTGATCTGCCTAATGACCCCTACACAGGTGTGACACCAGTGAGCACTGGGGTAACATGGCTGCACACTGGACTGTCCCATTTTGACCAGCAAGGAGATGATAAGTGTGCAGGAACTGCCATATCCACAGCTTTTTGTGTTTGCAAGGAAAAGCTTCTCTTCTTTACTGATTCTCTTTGGCACCGGTGACTATAATTTTGTGATTGCCAAAGGATTGTTAAAGGAGGACTGGAGAAATGACAGCCAGTGACATGCTTTCACAGGCTGCATATAAAATCGCTGTGAAAAGTAAGTTTATTGTTATTTGGATCCAATTCCTCATGTAGAGGTCTGCACTGAAACACTTTTAGGGTCACATGAGTGAAAAATAAGTAATAACATGATCTGTAAACACTCCCACCTCTGCTTACAGCAGAAATAAGCCTAAGTTGCTCCTTTTCATGAAATCTGTGCTAATTGTCTTACTAGAGGTCTCTTTTGCTGGACATTTTCCTAAAACCTACCAGGGTGGCAAATGTAAGGTTAGTGCTCACAGATTTTGTAAGTGGGCTGGAAACTGCCACTGAACTAATGACTCATTTTCTCTAGCTGCAGAACATAGACAGCAACAGCAGGTGTTTATTTTCTTTTCCTTCTGCTGCTGTATCATTTAGGAAGAACTATGTGTTGAAAGAATGAGAAAATAATGAAAAGATAAATTCTTTGGACATGACAGAGCTAACTTGTGATAAGCTGATGGAGCAACGGAAGCATCAAAACTTTCTGAGCGAATGAAGTTTAAAGAGCAGTTAAAAGGAGAGAAAGCTTTTCTTTCACACTCTCTAAGTACAGCACATTTCATCACCCACCACCCTCCCAAACTGATTCTGCCATTCTCCTTACAACTGAGAAAGAACAACATAAAATCTAGATAAAAGAGGGGATAAAAGCAAAGCACAAAAGTTTAAGTGACTCATGCAAGATTGCTCAGGAAATCTACCACAGGTGCTGCAGGGTTCCCGAGCTCTGTCCTGTCCACATCAGTCCACAAATGTTAGACATCTACACAGGGTACTAAATAGACTTGTTTGGAAATGTTCTGGCAAAATATGTTTTTTTTTTGAAAATTACCAGTCATTACAACTTTTCACATGACTACAAGACTTTGGCTGAAACTTTGGCCAGAAAAGAATCTTCAGATCCAAGATGGAAATTCTGGTCAAAACCAGACTGTGAAACAGCAGCTAGCCTCAGAGTCTCACAGCACTTTAAGATTCGGGAAAATCAGGCTTAATACCTAATTCAATTAATACTCCATACTTACAATGGATAAGACAGCTGTAACAGGAGAACCTAAGACAGCCTGGAGAGTAAGATATTAAGTATGAGTGCAGATTTTCATATCACTGGTTCTTGGACTTAGCCACCAGCTAGAGACTATCCTGAAAGACTGTTAGTTGCTGTAGCTGATCAGTTACCTGGATATTTTTATGTTTGTTTTTTTTTAAGGTTGCTCTTTAAATGGGAAAAAAAGTATTGTCATCCTGAAATACCATAAAACTTTCTTACTTGCATCTTTAAAAGTTATTCCCCAGGCAAAGATAGCTGTACCCTACAGTTCTTCCCCAGGTTTATAGATAGCAATGTACTTAGTCATACATGAAAGCAGCGTTGGGCACAAGTGTGTATACTTTACTGAGTTCAACCTACTGCGTCTTACAAAAAAACCCTGTCAATGCACACAGTCGAAGTGTCTTTGCCTTGCACACTCTGGGCAGCCTACTTTGCAGATGCACTTGCTGTGTGCAGCTTCTGCGCCCTCAGCCCATAGTGTCTGTGCATCTTCCCTGCTCCTGCAGAAAGCTCAGAAGAGCCATGAGCTTGGATAAATTTCCCTTCCTCTTAAATGTGCTTCTGGGTTGTGGTGGTTTATACTGTTTCCAGTCTCTAGATGATATTTTTTTCTTCTAGGTGGAAAAACTTCAGTGCTTAAATCGACAGATATGTTGTTTGTTGCTGTTGTGGTTGCTGTTACCTTTTGTTTACAAGTTGGGATGCCAAAGTTCCAACCTCATTTCTCTCCTGCATTTTCCGCATCATTAACTGTTTAAATTTCCTGTGCTTGGACGGCTGTTATTTCTCACTATCAATTCCCTCCAACATGGCTGTGTTAAAATGCAGAAACTGTTACACAATCAGAATAGGAAAAAGACCAGATGGCATCAATAACTGCTAATATACCCCCATGTTTATGCTCCAGCATGTGTCTGATAGATGGGGTAAGTGCTAGCCACTGGTATTCTGTTTGTGTCATCGTTTGAGTTTGTTTTTTAATTAACCATATGGTCCCAAGGAAACCTTGAAAGCATTGAGGACATTACATATAGTCCCCCAAAATACATCTGAAAAGCACTTAAGAAATGGAAATACTTTTAAAACATAAAGCCGCCTTCTTTATAAAGAGCAAACATGTCCCATAAAAGGAAACTGAACTAGTTTCTCTCCTGAGTTTCGATTCCTGATTCTTCTTTGCTTTCTACTGAATCATAGAATGGTTAGAATTGGGAGGGACTTTAAAGATCATTGAGTTCCAACACCCCTGCCATGGGTAGGGACACCTCCCACCAGAGCAGGCTGCTCAAAGCCCCATCCACTCTGGCTTTGAACACTCCCAGGGATGGGGCATCCACAGCTTCTCTGGGCAACCTGTTCCAGTGTCCCACCACCCTCACAGGAAAGAATTTCTTCCTAATATCTCATCTAAATCTCCCCTCTTCTGATTTAAAACCTTTACCCCTTGTCCTATCACTACACTTCCTGACAAAGAGTCCCTCTCCTGCTCTCCTGTAGGCTTCCTTCAGATACTGGAAGGCTGCTATAAGGTCTCCCTGGAGCCTTCTCTTCTTCAGGCTGAACAACCTCAGCACTGTCTTTATAGACAACCCTCAGCCTGTCTTTATAGGTGAGATACTCCAGCCCGCTGATCATCTTTGTGGATCTCTGCTGGCCCTATTTCAACAGTTCCATGTCCTTCCTGTGCTGAAGACTCCAAAAATGGACACGGGACTCCAAGTGTGGTCTCATGACAGCAGATAAAAGGGGTAGAATCACCTCCCATGACCTGCTGGTCACGCTTCTTTTGTTACAACCCAGGATATGGTTGGCTTTCTGGACTGCCAGTGCACGCTGCCAGCTCATATTGAGCTTTTCATCTATCATCCCTTCCAAGTCCTTCTCCTCGGGGCTTCTCTCCAAGCATTCTCCACCCAACCTGCATTTGTGCTTGGAATTGCCACGTCCAAGGTGCAGGACCCTTGGTTGAACTTCATGCGACTTGTACAAGCCCATCCCTCAAGATTGTCCAGATCCCTCTGGATCTCTGGATGGCATCCTTTCCCTCCAGTGTTTTGACTGTGCCGTCAAGCTTGGTGTTGTCAGCAAACTTGCTGAGGGTGCATTCTACCCCCCATCCATGTCTCCAACAAAGATGTTATACAACACTGGTCCCAGTACTGAGCCCTGAGGAACACCACTCACCACTCACTGTCACTTGGACTTTGAGCCATTGACCACAACCCTCTGAGTGTGGTCATCAAGCCAGGTCCTGATCTGCCAAGTGGTCCATGTGTCAAATCCATGCCTTTCCAACTCTGAGATCAGGATGTTGTGTGGTACAGTGTCAAATGCTTTGCATAAGTCCAGGTAGATGAAATCTTTTGCCCTGCCCTTGTCCACCAAGGCTGTGGCAATATTGTAAAAGGCCACCAAATTTATCAGGCATTACTTGCTCTTGGGGAAGCCATGTTGGCTGTCACCAATCATCTCCTTATTTTCCACATGCCTTGGCAGAGATTCCAGAAGGATCTGCTTCATGATCTTGCCAGGCACAGAGATTAGACTAATTGTCCTGTAGTTCCCTGTGTCTTCCTTTTTTTCCCTTTTTGAATATTTGGTTTATGTTTCCCCTTTTCCAGTCAGCGGGCACTTCACCAGTTTGCCATGACTTCTCAAATATGATCGAAAACGGCTTAGCAATTTTTTCTGCCAGCTCCCTCAGGACTGGAGAGCAGTCAGTCCACCTATTTCACAGAATCACAGAATCACCTAGGTTGGAAGGGACCTTTTAAGATCATGTAGTCCAACCAATGGGGGGAAAAAAATAAAAAAAAAAATCCAAAGAAAACCCCAACAACCATAAACACCACACCATACCACACTAAGCCATATCCTTGAGCACCAAGACAACTTCTCTCTTGAATACCTCCAGGGATGGTGCCCCAACCACCTCCCTGGGAAGCCCATTCCAATACCTGACAACCCTTTCAGTAAAGAAATATTTCCTAATATCTAACCTGAACTTCCCCTGGTGCAACTTGAAGCCATTACCCTTTCTCCTATCATCTGTAACTTGGGAGAAGAGACCAACCCCCACCTCTCTATGGCCTCCTTTCAGGTAGTTGTAGAGAGCGATAAGATCTCCCCTCAATCTCCTCTTCCTCAGGCTGAATAACCCCAGCTCCCTCAGCCTCTCCTCATAAGATTTGTGTTTCGACTCTAAGCCACACTGTCTCTAAACCTGTGGTTATGGTATGTAATGGTATGCAATTTTTTTTAATCCAAACACCGGAATTACCAATATAACTAAACAACAGTAAGAGTCACTTTCATTGTTCAATCTCCTAGGACACCTCAGATTCCTAAGACACCCCTTGGATGTTTATGAGAGCAATGCAGGCTGCAGACTGTCACACACAGGGAGTCTGTGCAATCCGTGGAGAGAAGCAGTCACATCCCTGAAATCTGGGGTCTGTAGTAAATGGCTAGATATGCCAGCCCAGTTATGGCTCTCCACCATTCATGCAGTCAGTTTCCATCTGGCAGCTTTAGGTAGCAGGCTGCTGGATTTGCACCGTGGTCTCGCCACTGTACTCTCTCACATGTGCTCAAAGCAGAGAGATGATAGTCGTGGCAGAAGGATTGTTTCTGTGATTTGTGACTGCAGGTCATTCTTAGAAGGAAGGGACATCTTCTCATGGCAGAGAGGAATGAAATTTTTTCCAGTTTTACTGATTTTGAGTCTAACAAAAATGTTAGAGTGGTCTGGTTTTAGTGGATTTAATGTATATGTTATTTGCATTCCCTTGTGGCTTTTAGGGCAGGCTTCATATTTCCTAGCTTCCCAAAACTTCCCTACCTAAATCTGGTACCCAGCAATGTAATTATCGACATCTGAGCAAGTTTCTTGTGTTCCTTTTGTAGTTAATAGAAAACAAGTTCACAGAGTCAGTGAAGCATAGGGTGACTCATTTAACCAAACTTTAGGTACCTACTTTAGAATGACATGAATCACTCCCTATGCTTCATTGACTATCTACAAACCCAAGGGCAACTTATAAAGATGCTGATGCCACCTTACATTGTCTCATATGGTATTTTAATTAGTGTGCGTCGCCTCCCACCTTAGTTTCTTGACTTGTGAAAGAAAGATCACACAATCAGCCACCCAGTTCGTGAGAGATGAAGATAATGAGTTCATGTTTGTATAGTTCTAAGGAAATATTAAATTAAACAAGCTGTGCCTTAACAATATAATCTTAACCCATACTGATGAAGACATATTGTTTACATATAGACAGCAAGAGAGCCATAAGCTCTGATTATGCAGGCAGACCCCTCAGGGTCTCTACATGGCTTTCAACATTAGGCAATTTGTAAATAGGAATGGTAGGCCAGATATGTTGGAAAACTTGCCTAGAGTAAAGCGGAAGGCTAGTAGCTGAGTGATAGTGAATTTTTGCATAGAGCTCCTGTGACAATTGCTAATTGTCAGCTATAATACAACTCTGCCTCGAGCAACCTGTGATTCTCTCATTTAATCCTGAGGGAATACAGCTGATTTTTATGTCTCGTTTTCTGTGTTGGCTACTGACTGTCTAAGAAATGCCTTTGTATCTTTCAGGATGAAAAGAGCTATATAAATATTATTAATTATCATTGCAAGCCAGGTAATTTGTTCCAAAATTTTTGCAGTGCTCATGAATCTAATGAGTCAGGGTGTTTCATAACTCATCAGTCTTCAGCTGATGATTTATGGCTTTCCTGTGTCAGAAGGATTAATTGATTATGGTTTTTAAAAGCATGGCTCAGTACAGAATTATTGCTACCATCTATATATTATACAAACATCTCAGAACAAATCTTGGTTATAGTATTTCATCAAGGCAACTGAGCACGATAAATCAGTGTCTGCAGCAACAGTTGAAATTTGTGTTATCAAGCCACCAAAATCATTCACTTATTCTGCCTGACAAAATTTTTAACAGCAGATAAATTGCCATGTCCTTAAAGGCAGGGTAAGATACTGTAGACATGAGATAATCTCTGAGGTCATAAAGTCAAATGATAAAACTTTTCATTATAACCATGTATACAAAAGATGACTGGACAGAATAATCCTTTTAGGAGAGTAACACTACCCAAATAGATTTAATCTATTCAGTAAAAGACTTATTTGCCCTTCTTGTCCCTAAAGTAATGATGAAAATTACAGTCAGAAAAGCTAAACTGTGAAACCACATACAGCTGTCATGGCTAAAGAAAGGCAATCAGGATAGATTGTACAAACACATCAGGAGTTAAAAAACAACAACAACAACAAAAAAAGATAAAGGGAAATGCAAATCTATTTCTTAGTTGGAAGGAGGAACAAATAACAAAAGAACAAGAAAGTTAAATTAATCTTCAGTCTTCAAATGCTAATTAAATGAAACTGAAGTAGTACATGTATTCCTTGTAAGAAGAAAACAAGAGTCCAGGTTTGAGTAAGAAAAAGTAAGAGTACGGAATGTTTCAGTAAGTTAGATGTATTCAACATAACAGTATATTCAACACCCAGTAACAAGTCATGTCCCTTAAGGGTCTGTATTAGAATCGATACTGTTTCATATCTTCATTCATGACATGGATAGCAGGATGGAATGTACCCTTACCAAGTTTATAGATCACCAAGCTGAGTGGTGAGGGTTCACATGCCTGAGGGATGGGGTGCCATCCAGACAGAACTGGACAGGTTTGAGACGTGGGCCTGGGTGAACCTCATGAGGTTCAACAAGGCCAAGTGCAGCCTCCTGCACCTGGGTCAGGGCAATCCCTAACATCAGTACAGACAGGAGAATTAAGTGAATGTGGGCAGCCCTTCTGAGAAGGACTTAGGGTACTGGTGGGTGAAATATTGGACATTCGACAATGTGCATTCACAGCCCAGAAAGCCAACTGCATTCTGGGCTGCACCAAAAGGATGCACCTCACGAGAAGTGATTCTGCCACTCTGCTCTGGTGAGACTCCACCTGGAGTACTGTGTCCAGATCTGGAGCCCTCAGAACAAGGAAAGAAAAGGCCCTGTTGGAGTGGGTCTAGAGGAGGGCCACAAAGATGGTCAGAGGGCTGGAGCACCTCTGTGCGAGGACAGCCTGAAAGAGTTGGGGTTGTTCAGCCTGGAGAAGAGAAGGCTCCAGGGAGAGCTTTCAGTATACAAAGGTGGCTTATAAGAAAGATGGAGACAGACTTTTTACCAAGGCCTGTAGTGACCCAAACCATTCCATGATTCTAACATTGATTCCTGCTACTGAAAGCAATTCTAATTTTGAAATTATTTTCCATGTATAACCTATGTAAACATCAGTCATAATTTATTCCACTGCAATTAAAAGTAGGGGAGCCTGAGCCAGGATTCAGTGAACAGCTCCAGGCACCACTGCAAATGTTTCTGAAAAATTTGAGAGAGTGAAGAAAGTAAAAGAAACAGGATAGCAAGCAATGTAGTAAACATGACCTATGAAAGAGTCAGAAAGAAGTGAGATTAGGGAAAAGCAGCCTTCAAATATGCAAAAAAACTTTGCATTTCGTGTTCTCTGTGAAAAGAACAAGAGGAAATCAGTAAAAATTTGTAGCAAAGCTGACTCCAGCTACAGAATGACATGTATGAGGATGGTAACGCTGAGTGACAAAGTATGCTGTGGACTCTTGTTTACTGGATGGCTCTAAAAATGGATCAGACAAGGTCAGCGTATCTGAACATGGAGACTGTCTAAACAATCACTCAAGGACCGAGACGATTGCAGTTCTGTTCCCCCTCAAATATATTCTCACCATTTTGTGTGGAGAGGGGGGAGAGGGCAAAGGCCAAGAGACAGACTCTGCTCATAATAAACTGTAACTGGATCCTGTACAGATTATCTGCATCATACAAATACACCATTTTCAAAGCTGTCTTATTGCCCTGTTTATAGGGGAGCTAATACGGAAACTGTCAAAGGCAGCATTATCATGTGAAAAGAACTAACAAAGAGAGGCTGGATAAGCCTGAGTTTGGAGCAGCCTTTCAATTGCCATCCAGAGGTTTTTCCTATAACACAGAGAAAGTACAGTGAGTAAATTCTGCCTGTAAGAAGGATTAATCAACTGAAGAGGTTTGGTCATTTTGACACTTTTGTAAAGGCAGGTTTTCATAGGCATTAATGTAAATCTGACACCTAGTTGACATTAATTTCCAGTGGAATTTGGAGATTTGTCATGGGAATATGTTTACATTTATTTAATCAATGGCCAGTGGAGAAGGTACATCCTCAGCTGATCTCTCACCCCCAGGTTCCCCTCTAAGCATTCTGCTTCACTTCAGAGCCCGTATCTGCATCTTTGCATCTCCTGGGAAGCTTCTGTGAGTTGCCACTTGTTAATAAATTCCCTTGTCTGGTGCAGCACCCTCCTCAACAGAGCCCATTGCTGCTCATCCCTTCCCTGTTCCACTTCTCTTTCTGGTCACTTCACTGCCTTTAAGCCCAAACAGACATAAAACACAGCTATCCTTCTCTTCCTGTCTTCCAGCCCCCAGAAACCAGGGATGTGGAAGTGGGTAATTGTGTATGGCATCTTGCTGGACTTCAATGGCATGGAGGAAAAGCAAGTGTGATTCGGCTAAGG
Source organism: Pedionomus torquatus (assembly GCA_013398155.1). Lineage (NCBI taxonomy): Eukaryota > Metazoa > Chordata > Aves > Charadriiformes > Pedionomidae > Pedionomus > Pedionomus torquatus. The sequence goes on from VZRU01001146.1 coordinate 611,290, forward strand.
GCTATTTGGGTATGTCAGTAGTTACAAAACCCCCACTTGGACAGAACAGGAGTGTGAAATAACACTTCTTTAGAAGTGTGAGGTCCCTGAGGTTACCATGTTCATTAAGTGCAGCATTGCCCAGGAGTTATTTTCCTTTCAAGCTTTTGATCAGAATGAGGTCAGTCTCTACATTTGCTTACCTGCTGAAGGAATTTGTTAATCCTGTAGTATTCAGGCTGAGCTTTAGGGGTGTTGCTTCTTTTGTGACACAACATTTTGTTTTGTGCTTTGTGTGAGGTAGATGAATCAGGAGAAACCAGCTGTGGGTCTGGCTACTTGGACAGGAAAAGAAAAGGGATTCAAATCCAGTATCTCTGCCTCCTTCAGGCTTACAGAAGGCTGCTCCCAATTTTTCACCCATGCTATCTTCTACCTAAAAACAGTAAGAAAATCTATTCCCATGTATTTTCTGGTAGACTGTATCTGAAGATTTAAATAAAATATATTAAAACCCAGTGTATTAAGAAAGGTAAGCCAAATCTACTTTCTAGAATGCTTTCACTTGAAATAGAACACACTTTTATTGAAAAAAAGACTCTTCAAACTGCAAAGAATGTTGCTACCAAAAAGACACTAATTTGAAGACATAAAGCCCAAACCAGACACAGTAAAATCCTGCCTCCTTTGCTTAGGAGAGGATTTTAAAAAAAAACAGTGTTTTGTTTGGTGGCAGGTCCTTGAGAAAGCTGGAGAGCTGGAGATATGGTTTGGTAGGATGTGTGGAAGTATACAATATAAAAGCGTGTGCAAGACAGATTTTATGAATAAAAAGAGGTATCAAAGTCCATTTTGGACATATATTTTCTAAAGTTCAGTAATTTTGTGGCTCTCAAATAGCCCAAGAATGGACTTTTATACTGATAGGTCTCAAACTTGACAAACTCCTTCAAATCTACTTACTTACTCTATGTATTTGTTATCAGACCCCTATCGCACCCAGTCACCTATTTTGTAAAGTGTTTTTTGCTTTTCTGATGAAGACTAACATGGCTGCTATGTAATTTTAATTTCATTCCTAGCTGAGGAATTCATAGCACTGTAACTGATTAGGCTTCCCCTTTGCCTAAAGCAATGAATATAATTAAATCAACTGGGCATGAGAACTGCTCAGAGTTACACAGTGATTTTGTAACTTGAAGTTACAACTTTTAGCAGCTGGGTAAGGCTTAATCACCAGGTGAGACCTTAATTCATGAACTCAGTGGTAAGGCAGTTACGGATCTCAGAGAGAAACTTTGAAAAGGCCCTTTAATGAAGATGAAAAGAATGATTGCCCTAATCAAGAGAGGCTGTGGCCATTTCTCCTAAGATAATAATCAGCAGCTGCCAGATCAGGATGCACTTCCCCTGGACAGTATTTCTTCTTGAAGAGTGTTGTTACCTGAAGACCTTACAAGGCACAGAACATCTCCTAAGAAGCACCTCTCTGTTGCCTAATTCCACATTCTGCAACAGCACACACTAACACAACCTCCTCTCCTGGTAGGAGATGCACAAGCACAAAGTAAAGAAATACCCCTTCCAGAGCAAACTCATCTTGGGACCGAAACTCCTCATGGGGAAACCAGCAGAGGGACTCCAAACTAGATCAGACCCTAGGAGTTAAGCCCTGGCTTAAATCAAGGATGAAAACCATAACCTGTTGACGTGAACAGGAAGCTTTCTATGGATTTTGGTAGGCTGTGATTAAATTGAGAAATCAAGCCTTACTGGGTAGATAAGTCACAGAAGTTCTGAAGAGGAAGACAGCCTATCCATCATAACTGGTTGGTTTAGCATGGAGCAGCTGCACACAATAACGGCTGCTTGGCAATGCAATCCAGAGCTTTTCATGAAATTAGATGGAAGGGACATGGCAGAAGTTAAAGTGTTCTGAGGCAGCAAACAAAAGGAAGCTGCTCCCTGCAGAGAAAAGAATGGAAAATGCCTTGTTGACTTCTATTGTCCACAGACAAAGCAGCCAAATACCTGCTGAAAGATTAAACCTTTAGAAAATGATCTCCTCTCTTCATAAGTGCCATTTCATCTTTTGCCTGCTGTTTCCATGACCTGGATAACACTCTGTTTGTCAAGAAACATCTTACAATATTTATATAGCCAGATTACAGGAATGAGTCCTCCACACCAAGACTTATCTGAGGCCTCGGCAATTGCCTGGCAATAAAAATCTGCCAAAGCTGTATTTCCTCTGCTTGTCTCCAGCTCCATGTCTCCCATTACTAGGGAGTGACTGACCCAAGTCCACTTTCACCTGCTCCTGGGATGTGACAGATGGCAGTGGGTACTGTCTGCTCCGGCGTGGCAATGGGCAAAGTACGGTTAATGTGACGGAGCTGGGCACACAGAGCACTTATCGTCTTGCAGAAACCCAGCTCATCAGACACTGTTCCTCTTGTCCAGGATAACTGGGGGGGTATGTTGATGCCCAGGCCATAACCAGCCAAATGAACCCAGGAAAACCTGTGCTGAAAAAAGGCAATCGCTTCACCAGAAGGCAGGATGCTCTAGTGTTTTGCACAGTTTGTACACCCAAATCAAACAATGCAATTGTTTCTACTTTAATTTTTGGAAAAGAAGAAGCCAAGAAGCTTATTTTTCCACTAAACTTACTTCTAGCTGATTACCTGTCACCCCCACTCATTCCTCTGTTTTCCCCACCGCCACTTCTCTGCCCTCACCTGTACTGGAAATGTTCTCATCGCAGATCTTCTCTTCAGTTACTGAGCACTCTGCAGCCTAGACTTTTTTAAGATTGAGCATTATTTTAACACACATCATCAATCTTACTATTCCCAAGGAATTCTCAAGTGAGTCTAAAATTTGCAGGTTTATAGCAAAAAGGAAAAACAACGTATCCACAAATCTTCATAGCCCAGAGCTGAAAACAATGACTGCTCCTGGGCTAACACTCTACTGAGGAGGCTGAGAATTAGGGAAGGGCCTGGGGAACACAAATAATTGTGTCACAGCAACTTAACGAGCTCCCAGTCACCTGCTAAATCACAGTAACTTTTGATATTTATTTTCACACACTATCCCACCTGCTGTATAAAATACATTCTCTAAAATCACTATTAGACTTGTTAAGTAGTTAAACCGCTTGCAGGTATCTTTTAATACTCTGAGGATGTTTATTTATAACCAGGACTGTCCCCATTTAACATGCATATATGAAAAGCAACAGCAAACATTTTGAGATGATTTGTGTTTTTTCTCTGTTTTGCATGAAGACCTTGGTGAATAACAGAATGAATTATCAGTGAATATCCCATATGAGTTCAAAATTAACTCGTTTCATCTCTGCTTACGCAAGTTCCATTCTCCTCTCTTCAAATATGCAAGTAATTGCTTTTTACTGTCCATGGAAAGTGAATTTAGAGATGTAGTTTGTACATGCCAGTATTTGTGCCAGCAATGATTGTGTCCATTCAGGAGCAGCCTGAGAGACAGGTGTCTGTGATTCTGTGATTCTGTGTCTGCTACCTGAGTCAGCAGCACAGCTCGGGCTTTGAATATAACAAATCAGTCTGTAAAGCTAAATATTGATAAAAACAGTCATTAATTAAGTTCTCATACCAAGTTCATTTGAGAAAGTGAGGCTCTGTTTTTTCAATATTCTAAAAGCCCAGAAAAAGTGGCTAAATTAACATCTTATTCATGTGCATTTCTCCTCTGATCTAATTGCTGCCCTCTTTACATGTCTTTTATATGCAGGAGGGTCTAATGACTATGAATAAATAATATGCTATTGAGAGAATGATTACATGGTTTCAGATTCCACTTCTTTGAGTGCAGAAAGAGGTGGCAACTTAAGCTTTATGGGCTGTCGTTACTCCATTCTGTTTGGGACAACACTTTAATGACATTTTCCCATGCACCGGTACCAAAGGCAGAGAGAGTTTGGGACAGAAATTTGCCTCCAGGTAATAAATCATGTAAAGTGCAGTGGCATTTCTGAGAGGGGCAAGTCAGATCACATCCAATATCACAGTTCCTTGGTCTCAGGAGAGAGAGGCACTATGGTTTGAAAAGGGCTCCGCAGGAGTTATATTCAAGTCACATGTGAGCTATTTCAATATGTCACCTCTTCTGCTCATCTCACCTGTTTTCACTAAGTTACATGGCCTGGCAGTTCCTTTGAAGTACATTTGCCTCACTGAACACTGAATTGTCTGGACAGTAGTTTACCCATATACCAAAAGAAAAAAAAAAAAAGGAAAAAAAAAAGAGAGAAATAAAAGAGAAAGTAATTCTTGAAGAATATTATTGCTCAGGGAAAGTCATTACAATTTTGCCATTAAGAAATTAGTGACCTACATTATTTATACTCTGAAGTGTAAGTGGTATTGTAGATGACCTATCTTCTATTAGATCCCAGCATGGGGGCTTGGCATCTTTTTAATTGATGCATTAGTATGTGTCACATTCAGACAGCCATCTGAAATTACTAGCTGTGATTAATATAATTAATTATCTACTATTAGGTGTGCCCATATTTTGGTAAGACCCTTTCAGAGACTGAGATAATTAGATATATTAGCTGAAAGACATCCAGACACTTTATATCTAAAATGATTAAGAGTTAATAAGACACATTTCCTGCTTTCACAAATAATTCTGCATATGAGGTTGTAGGAAAACAATGAAGTTTACAAGAAATAAATCAGGGCAACGTTAAAGTTGATGATAATTACACTACAAATAGAACTTGGAAAAATGTTCTGGCAAAGAGTTTGTCGTCGCTGAGCAATACAGCTGTGAGGTCTGACCCTGTTCACAAACTCAGGGGACCGTTCAAGCCAAGGAAGAAGAGATCGTTTGGTGAAGATGACACAACATTACACACTGATGTTTTTATTTCTTAAAGTTTTAAAGTGAATAAGTAACTCAAAAAGGCTAACTAAACCCAAATCAAAATGATGCCTTTCCTTTGTGACCAATCTCTTCCATGTGACACAAAAAGGGAACAAAAAGAGGTTTTGCTCAAATAAAATACTATCAAGTCCAAGCCTAAATATTTTTTTTTCTTTCTTAGGCAAAAAAAAAAAAAACAAACCAAAAAAG
>VZRU01001146.1:616422-626535 GCA_013398155.1 Pedionomus torquatus
CTTCTTCTCCCGCTTTTTTTTTTCTTTTTTTTTCAGATGTTCAGATGAACAAAACCAAAAATCCTTTGCTCTGCCTTAGGCATGACCCCCATAGAAATGTTTTACACATTGACACAATGTGCAAGCTGCATTTTATATTTCAGTAAGAAGCATTTCAGACAGAACAATGATTTCTCCATCACTTTATAAATTTTGCCAGTCTCTGCTGTGCCGCTCTGAAAAGGCAGATTGTAACCCCCCTGTGAAAAAGAAGAGGCAAGATGAGACGGGTTTACTAGCTAAACACAAGAGATGTGCAAAGGTTATGCTGTCCTTATGAGTACCATAGTAATGGCAATACACTTATATTAATAATTATATGATGACAGAATTAGGTCAAAACACACAACTTTTTCATAGTCGTATTCACGCCCTGAAATGATGAAGCAGTATTTCACTTTGGGCTTTCCCAGCTGATGTGTCCACACTCCCCAGTACAGCAGCGCCAGGTGCTGGCTCAGGCCTGAAACCTATTTACAGCATCCATGTAAATACTGGTCACACCAGTGCTTTTTAGCTGGCGGGATCTCAACAAAACAATGTAGTAGACATGAGTCTGTGAGCATGTGTATAGCAGTATGTGGGCTTAAGAGAATGTTATCATACAAAGAACAGAAGAGGGTATCTTTTGGCAAGATACAGCCAGCAAGATGAGAATATTTATTTCTTATAGAGTGGAAGATTGAGAATCTGGTCATTGCCTACAAATGACTTCATAGCTTTCTCTTACAGATGCTCTTTGTGCCCAGCCTATTTCTATGCACCTTGTGACAGCTGGGAAATTCCCCTCTGGGGGCTGCTTTGCTGGTGTATAGATGCAATGAATTCTGAAAATCTTAAATATATATCAGTATGTAGGTATATGGACATTTGTCACATGTCTTCCCTTGTTATAGCCTGGGGATTTTGCTGGTTCTTTCCAAACTCACATAATGCAGGAATGTAATAACTGACTGAGCTTAAGGAAGGGTATGTAGGATAAAGTTGCAAAGTTCTTTATAATGTAGCAAAACTTTTTTTTTTTTTTTTTTTTTTTTTTTTAAATAACATAAAAACTAAATATTCTCAACCTGTTGGTATTTTCTTGGCAATAAAGAACGGGTACTGTTGCTGTTTTGTACAAGACTATTCTCCTAAACCCTTGTGTTTTGCCACCACTGCTCACCACTGTTAAGGCAGAAAACAAGGGAAGATTTTTGTGATAAGTTCTGGTGAGGATGTGTCCTTCTGTCACTGAGGTAAGAGCCACCCCTGCATACGACAACATGCTGAGGCTAATAATTCTGGCTTTTGGTGGCTAACTGTGTGCTCAGGACATTATGTCATTGCACAACTGGGATCATCACTCAAAGTATGAGATAGGCTGCTGCTCGTATTAGACCAGGCAATTTTGGGTCAGATTATCTGGCAGAGAATTCTGCCTCCAGAAAGGATCAGCAAGAGGATACAATGGAATGAGCATGAGAAAAAGGCAATCATGCAGTTATTCCTCTCCAGGGTGCTCTGCCAACCTCCAAATCACTAATGACTCGCAGACTTCTTGGAGAGCTGTCTTTGCTTTCAACAGCCTCCAGTAGGTCTGGAGTCCGTGAAGTCGCCCAGTCACTGCATGTAAACTTTTAGCACCCACAGCATCCTGAGACAGGGAGTTCTGCAGCTCTGTCACACACTGGTGGACCCTTCGCCCCACGGGCTCCCTCACCAAAGATTGCTATCAGACTCCAAGCAGGTTTTTTTTTTCCTTCCTATTGCCATCTAGCAGCTCAGACTTCAAATAACCTCCAACTCTAAAGAAAAGAAAAATTCTGCATGAGCAATAGCATGTCTTCTGAAAAACAGTGTTCCCAGCATTTTTTTTCTGTCTCTGTCTACACACTATCCAAATTAATCACCAGTTCTCACACATATCTTTTCTGGCTGTGAAACAACTAACTTTTTGTTTCCCAAGGACAAAGGACCTGTTTCCTGAAGCAGGCTGCCAAAATCTGTCAAGTTACGTGTCCTTCTGCCAGCCCTTACAAGCAGTAGGTTCCTCCTTGCTCCACCAGAAAGGATCAACTCCATCTTTCCTTACTCCCACACTCCACACTGCTTCTGGCCAAGCAGAGAGGAAAGGTCAAGGCACTGGTTCAGTCAAAATTGGGACCATGATTACTTACCAGAGGGATTGCTCAGCTGCTCCCAGCAGTCTCCTTAGGCAGGGAACTGCTGCTTCTTCTTCTGCCTGAAGTCAGATCTGTTTCTTTCCAGAACGACTAAAACCTCCATCACAGATCAAATGCCAGTAGAAAGACTGATTTCAGAGATGTTTTTCCACCATTTTCTGCTTCTAAATTTGTAGCATGATAAATTTTAAAGTACAAATGATTTTTTCTTCCTTTGGTAAAAAGTAAACTGCAGACTTCCTGTGAATGAAAAACAATGTAGTGATTAAAAATAATTATAACAGATGACTCATGTGTCTACAGTGGTTTTTGCATCAGCAAATAAAATTGGTCAGGATAGATGGAAAAAAGTGCATTTAAGTTGATGCATCTTTCAAATGCATCTTTCAAGCCCTCATTACCAATCCTTTTTCAAATGAAGTCTTTTTCATTGTAGATCACCCTGCTACATTTTGCATTTGCAGGGTTTTTTTTAATTAAAAAGTGAAAGAAGAAAAATGGAATGAACACTCAAAGCAACACCTCTCCAGAACAAAGGATTCTCCAAAATGTGAATAATTAGAGAGGTCTTCTAGTGTCTACTTACTCATACACAGGGGAAAAAACAGCGAAGGAGGAGTTACTGTGCCAAGTGAAGAACTTGCCAGTTTTTACTTATTCCCTGTTTCTCCCTTGCAGTCTTCTGCTGAAACTCATATAATTCATCAGCTTTTTAACATAGGGGCTTTTTTTTTCCCACAGAATCCTAAACTTTGCCAGGTTGGACCAAAATGGCCCATTAATATGGTAAGATGTTGCTGCTTCTGCTAAGAGTTGTCAGTAACGACTATTTGTGATGAATATTGAGTGTTGTGGGTGAATTAGAAGTTGGTTAGAATATTGGCGCATTTTCTTTTTTCTCTTTTAGGGACATTTTCTCCCACTATCTAATATTTGGGACTCGGAAGGAAGAAAGGACTCCTTCCCTTGAAACAGACACCTTTTCCTTCATAGTCTTTCCTCAATCTGTTTCTTTCCTTACTTACTTTTCTCTTCTCCATTATAAAATTACTTGTGTCGTCGGTGGCCCAGAGAGAAGGGACCTCCCATCCTTATCTAGTCGGTGAGAAGAAACAGGCGAGAAACACAAACATAGAGAAGTTAAATTATTTTCTCAGGATTGTGTATGTAACAGATTCAAGAATACTTGCTGAGGACCAAATCTTGAAAGTCCTGTGCCAAGGAAACAGTTGGTTTGATATGGTACCTGAAGAGCAGCTGCTTTTTTTCCCAACCAAATGAAACAGTGTGATGGAGTCAGGTTCTTTATTCAGTTGACAAAGGTTCCAAAGACTGATCAAGGAGCCATGTAGAAATGGCTGAAAGGAAACAGCTTATTGCAGGGTAACACTATCCAAGGAAAACTGAACTTGAATGCTTCATGGAGCTTGTGTGCTTACTCTTCTCCTGCGCACAGGTGACTGAGCAGGACTCTCACTGCAGTTGCCATCACCCATCTCCTGGTTTGAATTTGATGCTGACAGCATTCACCCAGCAACAACCTAGACTGGAGTCCCTCCTGAGAAAGAGGCCACATTTCCCACATATTTAACCACCAGGATACTTCAAGTGGATAACAATCCTGCCATGCCTCAGTTGGAGCCGGGTCACTGTGGCCAGACCACAGAGGTGGATTATCTGAATGGGTGTTAGGGTCATGATCATCCTTCATGTCCCCGTTTATGCACTTCACATTGGACAGTTGTTGGCTGTCTAATCCCCACACACACTCTTCTACAGCCTGCTGATTGAAATATTTTCTCAGGGCCTGAATCCTTGAGGGTTGCATGCTAGAAAACTCCCAATGAGATTAGTCCAGCCTTTCCGAGGAGTTTGGGTTGTGATGATTACTCAGCTCAACTCCGTGCTGAACATAGAGTGTACTGCACACCATCCCTCTTTGCTCTCCTGGGCAAATATTCTTCAGTATTTTAATGCACTGTGTTGTTGAGGGTCAGCAGGGTGAGTGGAGATTATCTGTAAGAGAGCAGTTAACACATTGCTATGGACACAAGAACCGTGATGGCTTCTGACCTGCTACAGCAGGGATATATGACTCTGTGCCTATAAGACTATTCTTCATCCAAGAGGTAAGGCTCTCCCGGGGATCTCTTCATAAATATACTACCCATTATAAATGTTTATATTGTATTGCCTGCATTCAGCCTGAAGCCACCCTTCCCTCTCTCTGTCATACCTTAATGTTCCTGTCATGGTTGTCAGTGAGGCTCTCCTAGAAAGCAGTCGCAAGATTTCTCCCTGCTTCTGGGCTCTCCCTACCTGTTGGTAGAAAAGCCAGCTCTACAGGAGGGAACTGTGAAATTATTACTAGCAACCTGCCCATGCTCAGTGCCGGTAGCACTTCCGAAAGTTTCCAGATGTGACAGAAGAAATTAGGCATGGAAGGTGGAAGGATGGAGTCAGACTCAGACTTGGGAGTTCAGCAGAACTTGCAGGGTCGAGCTAGATGGGCCCCAGGAGATGAGGCTGGGAGATTTATAGTGGAGATAGCTGTTGGCTCTGGGCATCGGGCCAACCTCATTATCTTTGGCACAGCCAAAGAAGATGAACTCACAGAGTACAAACCTTACACTGCAAACCACTTACAGAGCTCTACTGTGCTAATTATATTAGTATTGGTTTCCCTTTCCCTTCCAGCCTAAGCAATCACTGCTTCTGTCTCACATGTCACCAGGAGTTCATGCTCCTCTTCACCTCCTGCACCAAGCCCTGCCCTTTAGTGACCTGTTCTCTGTTAACAGCCCCTGTGCTCATGCCAAGGAAGGTATTTTGGTTTGGTAGTGGACAAAGTTATTCCTCTATACAATTTATAAAGGGCTCTGGGATAAAACCCAAGACATTCTCATCAATTATTTAGGCCTATCTCTGAACTGTTTTCCAGGATCCATAAATAGTTCTTCTCATAAAGGGCTTGAAAAACTTAATCAGCTGGATAAATAAGTCCAGACTGAGGGATCTGCATCAGTTCAGCCCACTCTTGCTGACAAAGCTCTGGATCAATGCATGGGAAGACCCTTGGAAAATGTCTCTTCTCCCACCAGCTACAGTCCTGGCTTAGAAGAATAACCATTTTTCAGCTGCCTGCTACATTCTTTTCTCTCTTCCCTGAATAGCCCGGTTCAACATTCAAGTCAGAGTATGACCAAACCAAGAAGAAGCTTTCTTCGCTTACCCCACAACATCAGAGAGTAGAGACCACAAAGAAAACAAACACTTGAGCACATAAGCATCTTTAAGGACATATGTGCAACTATCTTTTCAGACAAAGGCTCATAAAGAGTATAAACACAGTTAAATTTTTTCTTGAACTGGGCTCAATACCATGAAGGATTACTCATGGGTTAGGATTCAGAAATCATGTCGTTGTTTTTACTTTAATTACTCCATATGTTTCTGAAATAATAACTTTTGTCAGAGCCTCACAAGGCCATTATCATAATGGTGTCTGGGCAAGAAAAAGAAGAAGCTTTCCAAGGAAAAACAAATGTTAGGTAAAGTGTCTTTGGCAGGGTCAATCTCTCTCCTAATCACATAGCATTAATATTTCTTGGGTTCTCTGGCATTCAACTTCTGGTGTTTGCTTTGGGTGGGATGACATAGCTTCATATCTCTGCCACTTGAGCAGCCCAGCAGCAGGTTGTGATTAGCTGCCCTTGGTCAAAAGCAGCACGTTCACTCCTCTAAATGCTTTTCTCTGGGGCTCAGGGCTAAGTTAGAAGATGGCAGCTGGTTTCTAATAAAAGTGGAGTTCTCTGTCTCCATAAGCTAGATCTCTAGACTGCCTACTTACTCATCACAAATAAAGATTGAAAACATGTTAAGGCGGTGATTATAACCTTTCTGGAACTTAAATTGGGCACTTGGGATTTTCTTAGGGTTTGAGAAAAGAAAATCAGGGATTTCTGCCACTCTCCCAAGGACACACAAGCAGACATACAGAGTCTACCATTAAACTGATACAGTTTTGTTTTGTAACGGAGTTCAACGTAGTAACCTCTTTTATTTCAGATGGAGACATTTGCTATGCAAGGCTGAGGAGCATTGATCTGTGCTACTTAGCTAATCAAAGCTTCTTTCACATGCTTATCTGGAAACTTGTGATCCTCTCAACTCCAGTTTCATTTCACCAATTAAAATAAGAAAAGTTAAGCTTGGGTTTATTTTTGTAATCAACCTGATCAAGCGAAAAAAAATAATCTTTTTTTGCTCTCTTTTTCAGTTCTTGAAAATTTCATAAAGCCATCATCTAAGTAGCAGAGTTCATATTTGGTTTTGAGGACTGTATCTCTTTTTGATGGCTCAGTAGAACAGCATATTTGTAAGAAGAACACTTCAAGGAAACTGAGGTGTAATACAGATAACACATTAATTACTTTTAGAAACTGATACTCCTGCATGTTTTGCAAAGCTGAAGTCTGTTAAGACTATCTGTCTGATAGAAGGATGCAACATTTTGGTCTATTTCCACTACACACTGCCTGATCAGGGAGAAGTAGAGGAGGCCTTCAACAGGAAGAAACAAAAAGCTAACAGTCCAGCTGGAGCACCCAAAAGGCTTAGTACATGTCCCAGGTAAAATCACAGAATCATTTAGGTTGGAAAAGACCCTTAAGATTATCAAATCTACCTGTTAATCTAACACTGCAAAGTCCAGCACCAAGCCATGTCCCTAAATGAAACTTCTAAGCATCTTAGAAATATCTCCAGGGATGACAACTCAACCACTTCCCTGGGCAGCATGTTCCAGTGCTTGACAATCCGTTTGGCGAAGGAATTTTTCCTGATATCCAATGATGGTAGGATGCAGTCTATCCTCCGCAAGTTCACAGTTTTGGCCAGAAGAGAATCTCATCAAGTTCAGCAACAGAAAGAGCAAAGTCCCGCACCTGGGGAGTAGTAACCCCCTGGACACAGGCTGGGGCTGACCAGCAGGTTAACAGCTCTACAGTAAAGGACATGATGGGCCTGGGGAACAAGCAGCTTGCCACAAAACAGCAGTGTTCTTGCAGCAAAAAGGCAAAAAGTTTCCCAGGTGGCATTAGGCAGAACATCGCCAGCAGGTTGAGGAAGATGATCCTTCTTTGCTCAACAAGACACATCAGGAGTGCTGTGTCCAGTGCTGAGTTCATGAGTACAAGGAAGATGTGGACTTACTGGAGTGAGTCCAGCAGAGAGCCACAAGATACTGAAGGGACTGAAGCATCCCTCCTGTGAGGAAAGGTTAAGAGCTCTGGGACTATTCATCCTGGAGAAGAGGAGGCTCAGGGGGATCTCATCAATACATACACACACTAATGAGAGGGTGCAAAGAAGAAGGAGCCAGACATTTCTCAGTGGTAGCCAGTGACAGACCCAGAGGCAATGGGCACAAACTGATACACAGGAGGCTCCCTTTGACCACCAGGAAACCCTTTTTTTATTGTGAGGGTTACTGGGCACTGGCAGAGATTACTCAGGAATATTGTGGAGTCCCCATCCTTAGAGATATTCAGAACCCAGATGGATATGGTCCTGGGCAATCTTGTCTAGCTAATGCTGCCTGAGCAGGGCCATTCAGTTAGATGATCTCAAAAGGTCCCTGCAAACCCCAACCATTCTATGATTCTATTAAAAGAAAAAGTCACAGAGGCAACAAGTAATAGTGCACAGCATGCCCCTTCCCACTGAGGGCAGATCTGTTTCCAGAATGTCCTATAAGCCACCAGGGGCCACAGTCTCTTCTCTCTGCATCACTCACCACAGCTTACTATTGAGAAGCTTCCACAGCCCAGAAAGTTGCAACAGCTCAACACATCTTTCTGTGGACAGGGCATACAGATTCCCATTGTTTTTCAAAGAAATTCTTGAATTTGAAGCCTCTAAATTTTCCATTTTTCATAAAACTGAGTAGTTAAAGTTTGTTTTGGGAGATTATTTCTTTAAGTTGCTGTAGATGGCAATTTCTTTAACTGATTATTTTTTCCAAATTTCATCCTGAGCCTTTTTTCTTTAAAGCTTGTTTCACTACTAACATGACATGAACAAGGAGTCTGTGCCAAAGTGTTTTAAATGGCTGCTTCTACTTGGCTGTTCCAGGTCAAATTGGACAGTCAAATATATCAGAGTGAAGCTATCTTTGTAAAATTCAGATACACTCCGAGGAAGACAAATAAATGCATGCTTAGCAAAAAAATTAAGACATGTGTTTCTGAAAAAGAAGGAAATAATGGGTTTCAATTTATATCTCATCATTATTAAAAGAATCCATCCTTGTTTGCGTGGGAAAAAGAGAATATTAATATTTTATGAACTAACTCTCTAAAATGAAATTAAATATTCTGAGTACTTTAGTACTTCAAATAAAAACTGTCTTTGCTCAAATATATTATGCTTTTCAGGGGACAGAGAACAGTCACCATTCCTACCTCTCTCTTTAAGTGTCATCATAAGCTATATTTGTGTGATACTATTATAGACCCTATAATTTACCTAAAGAAAAACTGAAGGTAACCTGAATGATAATAGAAAGGAAGCAAAACAAAAATATTGCAACTATAGACTGAACATAGAGACACAGCCACTGTTCAATTCTTTTTATGTACATATACTTTCAAAACCCAGGGAGTTTCCCCAAAAAGTATATTTTAAAAAAATGCCTAATTTTACTAAAATTCAGGGATCATTTTTATTTAAGTTTGAAGAAAAGTACAAGGCTTGTTCCACAGGACATTGAATGATTCTGACATTTATTTTTCTTTAGAGGTGGAACCCGAAGACAGCTGATTAATTTTTAAAGTTTTTTTAATAAAAGTTTTATTTAAAAACAATAAAAATATTTTCTTTAAAAAAAAAACCAAAATACGTTTCTCTGATCATGACTTCTTCCATTTTAATTAACTATACATACATATTAAAAATCAGTTAATTTTAGGTGAAAAATAAAAATCTATTTTATTCTGAATGCATCAGGATGGAACATTCAAAGTTATGAAACTACATTCTCGTGGGAGACAGGGAATTTCTCCACAAAAATATACTTCTCCAAAATACTTCAACAAGGAGTCATTTTGCAGTGGTAAACTGCTTCTGGTGATGATATCCAAACTGGCTGAAGTTCCTGTTTGTGATGAACTGTTTGCTCACTTTGCTTATCACATTTGTACTCGTGCTCCTCTTTGCAATATACAGCTTGTGAGAATGATTCAGAAAGTGTCTCCTTCCCACCTCATGCTTGAAAGCGCAGCATTAAAAACCCCATGAAAACCTAAATGGTGTTAACCTCTTTCTTCTCATCTGAATCCTAAAAGATGAAATGAGGAAAGAGGTAATTTACCCATCGTCTTGCTTCAAAGTAGGGTTAATTATATATAATTAAATATAAATCAAGAGACATTTGTCATTTTTTTCCCCTAAAAACATCCAGTGATTGAGACAACAGAATTCTTCAGACAACCTGTTTTCTACTTTTTGATTCACTTATTGTACCTTTATAAAGTTTTAAATAGTGTCTAATCTGAAATAGTGGAAATTTCCTTTGCCTAGAGTTTAAATCGAATAGGTTTTTTTGTTGATCCCAACCATGTCAGCAAAGAGATTATTACCTATTCTTCATGGTGGCCTTTTATATATTTGAAAGCTCTTATAGTGTGTCCAGTCACTCTTCCCCTTTTAAAACCAAGCAGCTGTTATTCACTGAATTGCTCCCTGTAAGTCATNTTTGGGAGAAAAATATAATACATCAAGAAAGAAACTGTGCTGAAATCTTATTAGAAATGCCCAAAGCTGCAAACAGGTCTGGAAGCAAAGCAGGCAAAGGAAGCATAGACAAGAAGTAATTATACCAAGCACTTTTAATAAAAGGATGGACTTA
>VZRU01001146.1:626848-654275 GCA_013398155.1 Pedionomus torquatus
CCTTTTAAAATCTGGCAGCTGTTATTCACTGAATTGCTTCCTGTAAGTCATTCTAGATATCTGAACATCGTGTTGAGGTTTTCATCGTCCAGTCCAAGTTAGTCTATGACTTTCTTGAGCTGTGATGCTGAAACCTAGACCTTGAACTTCAGAATGTCACTTCAAGTGTCTAACACAGTATCATCATAATATTTCTTTGGTGTTTTTTTTGGTGGGTTCCTGGATTTTTTGTTTGCTGTTTTGTTTTGCTTTTTGTAACAGCATGATATTTTTAGATCTTATTAATGTCATCTAATTAATTAGAGAAGAAAAGCAAATGTTTTTTTCTCTGCATTACTCTGAAGCTTGTAAATCCTCAGAAAAGGATGCTTGCTTCAAAATCACATCACATGATCTGATATGGAATAACATCTAAAATTGAATCTCTCTTCCTATAGCTTTCTCTTTTATTCCCTCCCCTTCCCCNCTATTAGAAACCTCACTCCTTATCTAAAATATAAAAGTGTTAAAATTTCAGAATAATTTATTAAAGCTATCACCATCTATTCAGATAGAGGTATTTATAGAGATGAGAATATTGAGAAATTTTTGTTGTGAAGGAAATAATGTTAACAATGGCATTTTTTCTCCAAACCTTCTGAAAAGAGCTCTAGAAAAATTATGAAGATAAATGCTTCCTGTGTAGGAAAGTCTTGAATACTGATAACCTAGAGAGTCTTTAAACATGTTGTGGGGTCTGGTGGCAGGGATACTAACATCCATTTGTGATTATGAAATCTGGGCTTTTCAACAGCCAGGGTGATTAACCACTGGAACAACCTGGGAAGTTCCACGGAAGTTTATGCACCATTAAGCGATGTCCATATGAGATTTGGTTTTGCATTTCCCATGAAAATTATTGTATTTGAAAAAAAATCTGTGGCAATTACCTGGGCAGTGGTGGGATGGAGCCATGCGGAGGCGCTTGCAGTCCCCTTTCTGGCCTTTCCATCGTCATGGAGAGGACACCAGAGAGGTCCCACACTTTGTTGGAGCTGCTTTGAAGAGTTGTGATCAGAATCCAGGGATCAGCTCAGCCTACAAATATCAGCTCGGCCTCACCTTCAACGAAAACACGGCTTAGCTAAAAGAAAGGAAAAAAGCTTCATTTCTCATCTCAGCCTGCATTTCCTCTCCCACCTTTACCTGCCTTTTTAAAGGCAGGTAAGTGCAGGAAAGGAAGGCTACCTGCCTCCCTCAGTGTAGGGTCAGGCTAATACATCCTGTATTATAGGAGATATAGGACAATAAGGCTTTGGTCTTGGTGGGACATCACTGTGCAAGGTAGTGTTAACCCAGCTGTCAACATCATGGATTGCTGGAGCTGCACTCACCGACACTGAAACTCTGCCTTGTAGAACCCTGACTGTAACATAAGCACTATCTAAGCCTTTGCAGCTTTTGAGATGGGAATAGAGTATAACAAATAATTTAACCCCAAACTTAGAAAATCCCCCCCCAACCTCCCTAGGATAAATGAGGATTGGTTTAGAGAGACTTCTCCTTTGCTTTTCTATTTTGACTGTGGTTTCAAATTATATGGTTCATTTCATAAGCACATAAATAGAATGCAATA
Organism: Pedionomus torquatus; assembly: GCA_013398155.1. Classification (NCBI taxonomy): domain Eukaryota; kingdom Metazoa; phylum Chordata; class Aves; order Charadriiformes; family Pedionomidae; genus Pedionomus; species Pedionomus torquatus. Next base: position 628,464 of record VZRU01001146.1, read on the forward strand.
GGAAAGCATGGCTTCTAAATGAGCAAGGTCACCCAGCTCTCCTTGGGCGGCTACGGTCCTTATCTCACCAGGGGACAGCTTCACCATCTGCTCAGCAGTGCCAGGTGTCTCCCTAACCCATTCATGCACAAATAGAACACCAAAGTTCCCAAGACCTGTGTGTAAAAGGCTGGGAAAAAAACAGAAGGGTGGCTGCCCCATGCCACCATAAATCAATCCTTACCCTGCTGACACATTGAATTTAACTCTGTAATGAATTTATGCATTGAATTTCACTCTGTAATGCAGGGGCCACCTCTGGGCAGACATAGTCTCGTGGAGTGTGCTGGAGTGATTTGGTGTCAGCATCCCCTCCTTTGATGGAGGACAGGTTGGGGAGAAGGGCCTGCAGGTTTATTGACAAGGGAGGGGTGGTGAGGAAGCTGAAAACTGCCCCAGAGAGCTCGGTTTGACCTCCACGTCTTTCCCGTGGCACAGGAAGGGGTAAGTATTTCCTGTAGAAGATGCTTTGGGAGGCACTAGATGACTTGAGGCTTACCTGAAAACTTAGAGCTGCTTTTTGTGCCAGAGGGAACTGAGCTGCTGAGACAGAGAGACAGGCAAAGGCACAAGCTCTGAAAAAGCAAGCATCAGCCATGTCACTCAGGTTATCCCCAAATTAGCCTGTGCTTCTTCACCTGTAATTCTCTGTGCTTTCTCACTGTCAGATAGAGAACTGTCTTCATGTCTCAGAAAGGTTTACAAAGACTAAGTCATCAAGATTTGTGAAATGCTCATGCAATCTAGATTAAGAGCTACAGAAATATCCCAAAGAAACCTAAGTAGGGCAGGTTCTGAGAGATATTCATTACACAAGGCTGGCACCAGGAAAGAATATGACCAAAGCAGAGTATTACATAACTGCTATGTTAATGAAAATGTGTCAGATATTACAGTAATGCAGCTATAGTGGACTCTGACGCAGACCAGCCCAGTTTGACATGTGTGTATCGATGATGCCAATTTATGTCCATCACAGTACAGAATAATCTTTTTTTTTTTTTTTTTTTACAGGATTCTAGCTGAAAGATGAGTTTTACACTGGGGGAGAATTTGATACATGCAAAACTGCTGACTACATAAGGTACAGGCGAGCATCGCTGAAAGTAGATTTGCAAGGATTTGTTGGCTTGCAAGCAAAAGCCACTACTGTCCTGCTGCTGTTCATGCTTTAGCCAGGCAGTAAGAGCTGATTAAACTGAATTTCAGAGCTCTGAGTAAGGAATTGCCACCTGGATCTCCATCAGGACAAGGAAAATTTTTTAACTCTGAAAGGTCACCAAGTATTTGAAGACTATAGAACACCTGCTGTGGAGGTGAGAGTTTGTATTCTGGACATACCCAAATGAGCAGCACAGGGCAGGGTGTGAGTGAATCATAGATCCTGAGCATCTTGACCACCCCGCGGTACCCTTACCATTCCTGTCAGCCTCTTTGCAGCCACAGTAGAAGGGCAATAGTTGAGAATGTCCACTTTTCACAACAACTGCAAGGAGAAACTTTTGTTTTGTAAACATAATAATCTGGTTTGTCAGACATGAGAATTTCCTTCAAATTCCTGGTTCACAGGAAATTCTGAATATTCCTGTCCCCTCCAGTCTAATTTAGATTGAACACCTTTGTTAGGTGAAATTTCCTAAGAACTTTCTTAGGAGAATGGGGCCTGTTGCTTGTTCCCAGTTCTGCCAGACAGCACGAGTGAAATTTAAAAAAGAAAAAAGGTTAAAAAAACCAACACCAAATGAAAATAAAAACAACAACAAAAAGAAGAAGTAAAAAAGGATATTTTTCTTCTTTTGCAGCAGCACAGCAGGGAAGCCCAAGGGAATCACATCACTCTCCTTCTGCTACATGAAGACCATCACAAGGGTTTAAAACATGAGTGGAAGGCAGAGACTTGCAACAACTCCATCACTCTTAACCCTCTTACAAAATTGAGAAAGATGGGGGGCTGCAGGCATGGGAGATGCATGAACACAGACTGTGCTTCACAGAAGCCATAATGCTGGAAGCAAGGGAGTGAAAAACACATAATTGCATCAGCACTGGGTAGAGACTTTGGGCAGCAAGACGTGTGAGAAGAAGCAAGGAAGAGGCAAGATAGAATGTCCCTGTCCTCCAGCCGTTAGAGGGACAAAAGTGTCAAATGGATTAGAAATGAACTGTAAGTGGCATATCTTCTTTTCATTTTCTTAAAGTCAGATCCAGAAATATCACCCAGGTGGATTCATAATTTGCTCACCATTCCCACACACCATGGAGACTGCTTTCAAAGATGCCAGCCATCCTGGACATTTTACTGTATAGTGTTCTTGGTTAGGAGCTGCCAGAGCCAGAAAATGAACAAGAATCCATTAATTTTTCAGGTCTGCCTATGGCTATTAATTTTTAGCCTCTGGAAAGCAAATGCCTGGTTACTTTATCAAACCGTTATGGCTCCCAGTAGTCTGCATGTATATACAAAACATATCAAAGCAATGGGCCAGACGTCATGTACAGAGATGCACGTGTAACCTATTAAGCCATCTGAAAAAAAAAAAAGTTGAAAAATCTCATGCCTCAGACTAGCTAGTGTTTGTTTATTAATTAATAAGAAATGTGATCAACAATTACACAGAATGTGGAATCTTTTTCTGTTTTACTTCTTAATGAGCACAATAAAATATTAACTATGAAAGAAATTTACCTTCCAGTTTTATTACACTGGAATTTTCCACTGCCGCGTTGAGCACCAAGAAAGAAAAAGCTATGTTGTAATTCTGCAATGATCTATGTCTTAAATAATTGAGAAGTGAAGTTCACTCCATGCCTGCAACTCTGATTACAGTGAAAGACAGTGACACTAGACTGCCCACTGATTTAAAAGCATCTGCAAGCACCCTATTTATAATTAGGGACCTGGAAAAAACAGTGCAGGAAAACTTGTAAGAGTCCCTGAAATATCATAAAAAATGCTGAGGCTCTAGGGTGATAAATTACCAGACCTGTAATTCAATCTCAGCTTTCTAATGATCTCATCGATCAATCATACTTCATGGCTGCAATTCATGATATCATCTGAACCCCCTCTATTGAGTTACGGGTTTGTTATAAATCCCACATTATCCATTATCCTTACATTGAATATACACAACCTTATTACAGTAGCACTCAACAGCACTGACAGACTTGAGGGGTTATCGGTTTTCCCATTAGAAATTCTGATTTTCAGAGGATTACATATCCGTGAGGAGAGCAGACTCTATGTTTAGATTCTCTGTGTGATTTTTGGAAGGGGAGGATGGGCTTGTGATCAGGCTGAAAGCCTTGGCCTGGCAAAGACCTTGTGCAAGTCCTTGCTGCACACAGGTGATAGAGATGACCTTGTCCGTGTAACTTGGGTGGCTGTGTCATCTGGTAAACTACAAAGTGGAGGGACCTGAACCTGCTCCTGGCAACAGCTGGTAACATCCATGTGAGGCTGAATAAATAGCTCAGGGTGAGACCCCCCCAAATCAAACAGAGAAAGGGTCCAGCTGAGGTAGCCCTGCTGCAGAAGCAGTTCCACTGTGCCTGGCTATCTTCATTTATACAGGAAAGATGGTGGGTGATCATACTTCTTATTTCTTCTTTGGGAGAAAAATACACTGATATTAACAGTTCTTTTGCAGAGGGTAAGTTAGTAAAACATCATGGTATTCACAGCATAGCCAGCCCCTTCAGTGCATTTCACTGCTGTGCTGAATTTGACAGCCAGGTGAGGTGCAATTAGTTTTGGAAGAAAAAATAGTTTCTTGGGGCTTTGGGATTCACCTACACAATGTTAATATGGGTCTGTGTACTCCAAATGGTCTTAAATTTGGGCACAGCTGAGCAGGGCCCTCCACCTCTGAGTGAAAGCTGGGGAGCTGACCAGGGAAGGGACTCATGAAACTCATTGCTGCCTCCTTGCTGAGTTGGTTCAACTGTGAACCAGCTCCAAAAACTCCAGATTCTCACCAAATACTGAGGACAGTGTGTGAGTGAGCTCTTGACTCCCCAGGTATCCAAGGTGCCAAGTGAGAGGTGTGTTGACATAGTAATTACTTAATGACGGGGAGCAGCAGATATGGGGCTGCTCCAGGAGGAACACAAGCCAGGAGACCTTGCATAGGCACAGACTGTGCCCTCGGCAGCAGGACACAGTCTCACAGCATCAGAGTGGGGCTAGGCTTGTGACAATGTCCAGCTCTACTGACAGCCCCAGAGAAGATGAGGTGATGATTCAGATCCAGTGTCCATCAGAGCCCAGTCAGGAATAGCAGGAGATGTGGCTTGGCTGGCAATAAACTACTTTGTCGCTTGTTCCCTTCTGCCCCATGGGTGCCACCAGCCTCACCTTCTTCCTCCTGAACTCCAACTAACATATAGCAACACGGCCAAGAACCACCTTCTCCTTTCCTTCCTGTCCCAAGTCACGTTTTCTGCTCTTGCCTTTGGTCACACAGTTGAAGGTAAATGTGTGTCCAAACAGGTTGAGAGCACACTATAGCGTGGATCCAAGCCACTGCGTCAAGGAGATGCTTGAATCAGCTTCTAGTGGATTTGAATGAAGCTCCAGTGGTGCAAACAAGTAGGCTGAGATCACTTGGACTGTATTGAAATGGCTTCTGTAGTACTTTCCAAAAGCAGAAGCTGAAAAGAACAGGGCTCCCTCTTGCTTAGTGCCCTGATGTCTTCCAATAATGCCTCTGAGCAACCCAATCTCCATCTGAACTGTCTCTCCACTTCAAAAGAAAAGCACATTCTTTTTATTTCCAAAGCACAGTGATTAATTAAACTTCTCTAAGTCAGTTTAATACCTCTTTAAGCTTCTCCTCTATTTTTAGAGTAATAATTCTGGTACTGCGACATTTTAAAGTTCAGTGACAGTTTTGGGGTAGTTTGCTCTGAAACGTCAAGGTGAATTTTCAGTGAGCAATTCCATGACGTTTCAAAAATTCTCACCTAGGTACTTAAAAAATCCCAACTGAAAATAAATTTTAAACTACTGCTTCTGTTACAGCCATGAAACAATTAGCCTCATCCACAGAATGGCCTAGATGCCAACCTCTGTACATGGGATCAATAAAAAAAAAGATGTAGAAGGAAAATCTTAGTGACCTGTTCATTCCTTTTTATAGAAAAAATTGTGGATGATAAACAGGGAAACAGATGTATATATATTTTACCTAGAGCTGCAGCCTTTCATTTCTTTTTAATCTGAAGTGCTAATTTCATTAGATAGTAATAATAATTTTATTATTATTTTATTTATTTATAAATACAGCTGGATGGCTGTATTGTTCCATTTCAACCTAAAACTGTGTATTTTTTATTTAGTCACTTCCACCACATCAATCTAGATTTAGTAAAGAAATTTAGTAAAGAAAAAATAGGATCCAACGTACTCACTTGGATGTGCTGTATCTAGTGGAAAAATGTAATAAGGTGCGAAGGAAAGAACAAAGCATGATTTCCAGAGTCAGCTGATATCATTGCTAATTAAAAGTAGCATCATTTGGTTTTCTCCCATGTAAACTAGGTACATTTGTTAATGTGTATGGGGGTAGGGGGGAAGTCAAAGCTATTTCCATGAATCACACTTTTCTTTAAGGACATGTTCCAACAGCCACTAATGAATCTGCATCAACTTCTGCAAAACTGAGAAGCTTCCAGTTTGCTTTCAACATCCAGTGTGAATTGGGGTCATTAGTGTTCTGGGTAAAAGGGTCCACCTCCAATACATACACACCTTAATTTAGGTGTCTGCCTCTACAGATGTGATTCACTGGCTTCAGCAGAGGTTGGTGCCATTTGAGATGCCTCAGGACATGCCACCTGAACTCCAGCTGCCAACTCAGAAGGACAGAGGTCTGCCGCAGGTCTACCATAGATCTACCAGCCCAATATGGTTACCTCACACGCAGAAGTTTAGATAGCTGAATTGGTCTCCACTGACTGTAATGGGACCTAAAATGTCTGACTCATATGGACATGTGGATTTAGGTACCTAAATTCATTAGTCATGACCTGAAACCCTTCCCAAGTTTCTAACAGCTCTGGATGCTGATGCAGTGCAGAGTTCTCTGTGCAGTTAGACATAGGGACACATGAGATATTCCAATTGCTGCCTCCAGCAGATGTTATAAGCAGCCTGGTGCTACCTCCAGGGAAGCAAAGATGCTTAAGGGTGAATGTTGGGCAGGGCTAGAGCCTGGAAGACGTTTCTTTCCCACATATAACATTGCTGAGCTAATTTAGTGCATTGCAGAGAAAGAGAAACTACTCTCAATATTTCTGATTGCAAATTCTTTTGAAGGCAGGAAAACAAGATGGACAAGACACAATGCTACCAACAAACAAGCTTTGTGACCTGACAGGGCAGGAGTAATTTTGCAGACTTCCTAAATTGCATTTACTCCCTGACAAAGCCCCCACAAAGAAGAGCTTCTTAGTGACCTATACAATACAGGAATTAACTGAAATGGATGTTTTACCAAACAGACCCAGTAGCACTTCAGTTGAACTGCCTCTAAGGACAAAAAGAGATGCTGTACTCTTTTCTGGACCTGCATAGTCACACCAACCAATGCAAATGAACCATGACAGCCAGACATCCTTAATCACCATCACAAAAAGCTGTCATTGCAACATATTTATCCCCTGCTGATAAGACAGATTTGGGTCCTCTGGTTGCCGAATCCATTGCATAGTCTGCTTCAGCAAGATAACAAAAATGCTGGCAGGAAGGGTAAGACGTGATGCCCCAGTTATCCATCCACTGTCACGCACTTGATAATTGTTACTCCTCTGAGACCCAGGGCTTTCCAGGGAGGGGAGAAGGGGCAAGTCAACAGTTACCTTTTGGATCTGTGCTGAAACTCAGATCAACTCCTGCACCAAGGAAAATTATACGTGAGGCACGCAGTGTGTCTGTTTAATTACTTACGACTATAAATCAAAGAGTTTAAGTGGTCCTTTAGATAAATATTTGGACAAATACCTCTCATTGGAATAGATTACGTAACTGGCTGGTTGGAAGCCAAACTGTAAAGATTATTAAAAGTCTGAAAGCATTTGGCCCCATCCCTGACATTTTTCTTCAATAGTGTAAGTGCTCATAAAAGCTGGAAAGAGCATGAAGGCATCCCCACAGACAGATATTTTGCGCCCATTAGACAGCACATGAAGGTAAAATCCATGACTCCTTCTCCAGCAGCAGGATCAGTGAGAAAATTATGTCAGAAAGCTGTGTTTCCTGATGACAGCACCTTTCCCTTTGGGAGTCCATGTAAACCATAGAGTTGTGTTTCAATCTGGATCATGTGAGCCTAACCTAGGCTATACTATTAGACCTAGAAAGGTGCTGTATCTCATCTCACTTTAGCCTTTACAAGTCCAGCAACCAGTTTTACTTCCCTGTTTAGGCTTCTCCTAGGAATGATTGAGAGGTTTAGGATAAGCTATCATAGAATCATAGAATGGTTTAGATTAGAAGACCCTTAAAGATTGTGTGTTTCCATCACACCTTACTAGACCAAGTTGCTCCAAGCCCTGTCCAGCCTGGCCTTGAACACTTCTAGAGACAGGACATTCACAGCTTACCTGGGCAATCCGTTCAAGTGTCCCTCCACCCCCATAATGAATAACTTCTTCCTGACATCTAATCTAAATTTACCCTCTTCTAGTTATTATTATGCCTCATTCTATCACTACTTTTGTCAAAAGTCCTTCTTGAGCCTTCTTGTAGGCCCCCCTCGGATACTGGAAGGCTGCTACAAGGTCTCCCCAGAGCCTTCTCTTTTCCAGACTGGGTAGAGTCTCTCTTCCTGGCCTGTCTTCACAGGAGAGGTGCTCCAGCCCTCTGATCATTTTTGTAGCCCTCCTCTGGACTCAGTCCAACAGGTCCATGTTCTTCGTGTGCTGAGGGCTTCATAGCCAGATGCAGCATTCCATATCAGTAATTCACCTCGGGACATCTTGGAGCAGCAACTGCCACCCCTTCCCAGCCAAATCAGTAATTTACCCCTCTCTTCAAAGGATGGCATAAATGGGTTTTGTTTGCCTCTATGAATATAAGTTTAGAAGAAAAATGTTAATTTTTGTATAGTTGTGATATTAATGCCTAGAATTGGGCATGGTGCCTTCACTGGCAGATTTCTACAGGAACTGGGCACTTAAAGATGATTATCCTGGTGAAATTTCAGAAACCTCTAGAGGAAACTTAGGACTTTTAATATGCAACAATACAGTTACTGGCATCTTTGATACCCAATTATCTGTAATAATCTGGCCCAGAGCACAATAAGCAAAAAACCCTGACATATGCCTCGCTCTCTGTCTCTCTTTTGCCCAAACAGAGATCAACGATTGCACAACTGTGAGTATGGGGAGCATGGTTTGACCTACTTAGCTCCAGAGATTGACTGAAACACACACATATAAAATAAAAGAGAAACAATAGGTCTTGTGAGAGTGACTGGAATAGTAAGGTTTGTAGTTTTGTGGCATCCATGGGTTGCCATGGTGATTCTAGAGAGAACAGCAATAGCTATAGGTGTAGTTAAGGTTACAAATTTAATTCCATACCTTTGGATTCTCATATCTTGGATTCTCATATCTTTGCCTTATGAATACTTTCAAGGAATTAGATGTGTACAGTACATTGCAAATCCATTCATCTGAACCTGCTCACACCTCTGTTACATTTGCAGAGGACTTGAGAGCAAAGCCAAGCTCACCTACAGAGTAAAAGTGTTATGACTGATTACAACCAGCTAGTAATTTCATTTTTGTTTTAAGTTAAACAAGATTTAGTCAAGACATTTTCCAGCTGGATTAGAGGAGTAGGAAAATACTGTTTTGCTTTAAAACAAACAAACAAACAAAAAACAGTTAGATGAACCTAAAACAACTTCAACACCTACCTTTACAAGGCACAATTGTAATATCATGTAAGTATAGGACTGCAAATTTAACTTGTGCATGTATTTGCTAAATTGGGTGTCAGAGCCTGTAAATGTCACTTGCATATTCAGTTATCAGTTCTGAATACCCCCATCTCATTGAATTCACAGCTGCATTCCTTTACCCTAACGTGCATAAGCAGCATTCCCAAAAACACAGAATACCTAATGAAAACAGAGAACCAGAGGCAAAGCAATGCAGCAGTTACATGTACTTTTGAGCACAAAAAGCCCCCTTTGTGCACATCTATCCCATTGTTTCTATTGTCACAGTACCTGACAGATTGGTTATAGCTGAAATTAAATTGAGTCCATCAAAAGCCTATAAATGTAGCATCAAAAATGTGAATGAAGCAGGGTTATGTTATTTAAAGAGATTCCACACTCAATTTTTTACAATCTCCCTATTACAGATCCCTGTGGAGCTTCCCAGTAGGTGACACTACATACCCCCGCCCTTGGTGACCTTACTGTTATCAGATGGTCCTCAAGGAACCTGCCATCACATCATTCACATATTAGAAAACCCAAAAGTGTGCTGTCACCTGAATGGGGGAATGCCATTCTCTCGTGGTCCTGGGAAAATGGTCTCATTACAGTGATAAATGAAATCAGCTCAAAGAGAGAGACTACCTGTCATTGGGCTGGCTGTTTTCTTTAGTACTCTCAATGCAGTTTGGGGGAAAGTGAGAAGGTAAAAAATGGAGAGAATACAACAGCTGCAGTTAAAAGAGGAAAGATTCTGGGAAACTACAGAAGAATATTACAAAAATAAAGATCATTAGATGGAGAAAATTCCTGGGAACAGTTTGATCTCACAATCTGCTTAGAATGATTTTAAGATGGGTTGCCTCAAAAGGTGGGCTAAGTCACAACACAGTATCAGTACAGGCTACTATGTGTCTACCAAATGGCTCCTCAGAGAGCTTGGCTTCTTCCATCCACCCTCAGACAGACCACTCTTGAGTTTGCTTTTCTCTCCACGCAGACAGCTCTATGCTCTGCAGTCTTCTCTGTGATCAGTACAATGAACTAAAACTAGAACAACATGTTAACAGAGTTTACTGGTGGGGAAGTTTTTAAGGGCCCTGTGCTCATACCTCAATATTTATTACTTATCTTTCTCAAATTCTGTGCTGAAGTTTGCTCAACTTTCAATGCTCAGATATTTTCTCAGTTCAGGACTGTGGAGAGGCACAAATATGAAGTAACAGGTAAGTAAAATAATTTACTACTACAAATCTGTAATAAATTGAGCTCAACATAATCACTATTTCTACCTCTGGACACAAGAAAAGATGTGTCCTGTCAGATTTTCACTACCATCAATAAGAGTTAGAGCAGGGCTCAGTGTTAAATCATACCTGGCTGAATTGGCTGTGAACACCCAGAAAGAGCCTCTTCATGCCTCTCACGTAGTTTCAGATTCCTATCTCCACACCCACCACAGTTTAAGAGCTAGTATTTGTAATAAATTTTAAGCTGGTTTTGAAAATTCCTACCCTACTGACATCAGTTGTGATCCTTTACTAGCATGACTCTGGTTTTGGCGGGTGCTAATCAAAGAAATTCAACATGACTATCATCTGATGAGTACAGGGAAAAACTGAAGGCTTGTCCCTTCACTGCTATGAAACAATTGGGCCTTTGGAATTGGGAACTGGCTACCGCAGTGGCGTTGGACCTCAGGTCTACACTTAAATAAAGTGAGTGTTTGAGCACAGAGGGCTTTTTTCCTGTCTCTGCTCCAGCCTTCTGCTTGTAGTGAAGAGGACAACATGGGACACTTCCACCCTCTGCTGTCTCACAAGTAAGTCAGAAACATTTTTTTCTTAATAGGATGCAGATGCCAGGTTTATGCACAGCTATGAATACACCTGCCTGTGAGAAAGCCAAGGGCCTTGTGCATGACCTGTCAGACCTGAATACCCCAGGGATATCACAAACCAGGAAGCTTGATCCTTTTCCTGATGTGGATGCTATAATATACAAGTACCTGTGACATTTAAGAACCATTTTAAATCTATTAAATCAAGATTGTTCCTGAAACTTAATATTGCATCATACTTGTTTTTTTGTTTTTTTTTAATTTGCTAAATTAATTTTCACAAAGGTACCTGTTCAGCAAAAAACTAAACCGAGTGGCAAAAACAGAGAAGAATTTAACAGGCTATTCACTCCATTGCACTAGCATAATCCACCGTATTGTTTTCATGAAGCATAAAAATAAAATGCTGAAGACATTAGTCTACAATACATGATTGTGGTACCTTGGACTGACAGAGGTCTTGGACAGGGACCTGGCTGCACGACCCCTGCATCTAATTGATTTCTTGGAAATTCACAATTTTCTGTATCACAGGTTGAAATTCTATTGTATTTTTTAGCTTGTTTTTCAAGTACCTTGGAGGAATCTCATTCTGTTTTATGACAGATGCTTACGTGTATAGGTTTTATAAGAGGCAGAACATTCAAATTAATACCACGTACAATGCTTGGCCACATTTAACTATTTGCCATCAGTTTCCAGGCTCTTCTTTCCTAACCTGCCCAGCCTCAGCTGAGCTCAGGCTCAGTTCTGTCTAGAGCTGAATTAGCTTTAAATACCTCTCTATGCCTCTTCTCTGCCTGGCTGCCAGCCAAGCTCAACTTATATAAGGAGAGATGCTACTGTTGTTGTGCACAGTTCTTTTCAGAAAGATGAGTCAGTCAGTCCCCTTGCTTTGTGGTTCGCTTGTACAAATTTTGTGTAAAAGGAAGTTTATCCTCATTACTTCTTCAGGAAAAGGACATTAAACTGACTTTTAATTTCTCTTTAGCTGATTGACTGTGACTGCTCCTGCCCTAAATGAAAATTGGGAGTGCAGGCTCCATTCAATGGCTTCAGGCACCTCGTTTCTTTTCCTAGAGCTCTAACGCAATGAAGCAATCAAATGTGTATCTGGACTTGTTTTAGGGTTCACTCCAGGCACACACACAGGCAGGAGGTCACCATTGAGGCTGTGGCAAGTGCAACTGTAATGGGAGCTGAAATAGAGACAGCTTCCTCTTCAGTGCTAGGAGCCCTTGGTTTGGAACGAATCCATGTCATGCTGAATCACAACTGAACCTTTGTAAGTCTCAAGCATCACAGTGACCCTTTTCTCCACAGGAACCCAGAGAGATGGATCACAACTGAACCTTTGTAAGTCTCAAGCATCACAGTGACCCTTTTCTCCACAGGAACCCAGAGAGATGGATCACAACTGAACCTTTGTAAGTCTCAAGCATCACAGTGACCCTTTTCTCCACAGGAACCCAGAGAGATGGATCACAACTGAACCTTTGTAAGTCTCAAGCATCACAGTGACCCTTTTCTCCACAGGAACCCAGAGAGATGGATCACAACTGAACCTTTGTAAGTCTCAAGCATCACAGTGACCCTTTCCTCCACAGGAACCCAGAGAGATGGAGCTGGGGGATTCCTGCATGGTAAGCCTGTGGCTGCAGAGTGTTAGGGAAGTGTCAGTGAGGTTGTTTTGTCACACACACAAAGCGGTTTGTTACAAGCTGTTGACTGGACACAAATCCACCATCTTAGTGATCCCTCAAATCCCACATGGTTATGGTTTCTTAATTACCAGACCAAAAGGTTGAATTTACTTTTGATGTAATCCTTGTGGTCGAGCACATGGAAGCCAAGAATGGTTTTGGCACCAATCATTTGTTAGAAGCTAGTTTTAAACCAAAAAAGCAACGATGATACTTAAAACTCCAAGAATCAATGGCTGGGTTTGCACATGTATGTTGATGCTCAGATCTCTGTCTGGAGCCTCTGAATCCTGTCCAGATGAAAGGTGCACTATTTAAAGTACACAAAATACTTATTTGTGTGGGATCAGGGTTTAGGCACTTCTTTCTTTAAGTACAGAAACCAGCTCTGTAGAATTGCCAGCAATTCTCAGGGTAAATGGCATGTCTAGGATGAAGCAAATATGGCTAACTCTCCTTTTCCCATGGAATTATTATGGTTCACAATCTATAGCTAATGTCCCTGCAGATGAATATTGTTTTCTTTGTTTTCAACCTTTCAAAATATTTCTGTCTCCCCCTGCCTCATCCTGATTCCTCTTTCATGCTGAAGTTTTCTGCCCTCTCAGTAGAAGCACACAAAGAATTGATCCAACATTCAGCTGAACTGAAAACATGAAAATCTTCAGGAAAAGAAGAGACTGAAAGACTGGGAATCAGTTCCCTTGGCTACTCCTACATCTGTTATGCTTAAAATTACAGACATAATAAACAACTTTTATCCTACACGTTTATGAGAAGGAAAGCTGTGGAAACTCCAGGGCAAAACATCTTGGACAGAAGGAACATTATCTACAGGAGAACAGGGAGAACTGGCAACTCATGCCAGTTTATTGTACACAATAATAAAACCATTTATCCATGAATCTGCCTCTGCTGTATTGCTCAGGCTGGAACACATTTGATTTGTGAATATCCCGGATTTGGGGTGTCCAATCTTGCCCTAGTGCTAGCTGTTTAGCTCTGAAAAAGAAGGACCTTTATTTTCTCTTGGAAGTACTGTTAACTTTGGCTCATTTTTAGTTTTTCTTGGCTAAGGCAAGTCACCTACTGATTACAAGTTTTTGGGCAGTTGTGAAAAGTGGACTTGAATGAATCATGGAGTTAAAACTCTTCCATGAATCATAATGTTTTAAGTAAGAATGAGTCATGCCAGGATGGAAACAGCTGTACTGAGCACCACCAGTTTCTTTGTCAAAAGAGCTCTCAGGAAGAGTGTGTCGTCACGCTGCCACCCCCTTGACAGGGGCAGGGAGCTTTGGGCAGCAGGGCCATGACTGGTTCTGCCTGTGACACAACAGGAGGGGCAGCACATCAGGGCATTTCCATCTCTGACACTGGCAAACTGCTAGAAGATGCCATGCACAATATTTACTGGATGCAACTCCTTGTGTAGCATCTAAGCAGGAATCCTGAGAGTTGCAAATTTCTGAATCACATCTCAGCTCTGTTTCTCGCAGCAGCCCCAGCTGCTGGTAACATTGATGGAGTGCTGGACATCACTACTCAACCCCAAAAAGAGATGCCCTGTATGTTGGATTCTTCTCTCTGGCAGCTTTGCACGGTTTGAGCAATAAAAAGTATATGGGAAGCTTTCTGATGAAGTCCGCTGGATTAACTATTATTAACTATTAACTATTAACTATTAACTATTAACTATTAATTATTAACTATTAACTATTAATTTAATTAACTATTAAACTATTAACTATTAACCATTAATTAACTATTTAATTTATTAACTATTAATGATTAACTATTCCTCTACTCCACCACAAGCAAGGCACTGTGCAACTGCTTCGTGTGAGATGGATCCCATCCACCTACAGTTATCCACCCTGTCTCCCTGGACATGAGCAGCACACAACATAGACCCAAGAAAGGCACACTGGCTTTTCATCCCATTCGTGCCTTAACTTCCAACCTGAAAAGGTCCCAGAACGGATAACAGATCCCAACAAGCCATATGGGCTCTGTCAAGATATGGCCATAGATCCCATCAATCCTCTGGAGCCAAGTGTTGAAACACACCTGCCCTGAACCCAACTCCAGGGCTTGCTAAAGGGGCTTTGCATGACTCTCATTGGAAATACTTACCTAGTCAGATAGTGTTTTTCAGTCATTAAGATTAATCATTACATGAAGAATAAGGCTGGAACACTTAGTATGATCCAACTGATGGACTTCAAATGTCCAGCCTGTCTGACCCAGGGGCCATCTATCTTCAGAACTAATGCTATGGACATCTTTTTTTGCCATGGAAGAACTTGCCCTCCCTTTCCATGTTGCAGGTCTGTGCTCACTGTGTTTCCCCTGACTTGCTCAGACAGTATGAATAGAGGCTGTTTCCATGGAAGTGATTTGAAGTGCATAATTGAAGACTTAAAGGAGAAGATGCTCACTAGATGTGTCCATTCAACATCCAGATAGATCCACGGCACTATGTCAATGAGCGGATTGGAAGATGATTTTTAGTTATAGCTTATCTTCTCTTATGGTATTTGCTTTCAGTCTAAAATCTGACATTATCAAACTGCTGTCACTAGTCTCTATTTTTTGACTGAATCAGCCCATTGCCTAGGTAACCATGCTAATCAAAAGAACCAGCCTCTCCACAAGGACTACTTAACTTAGCCTAGACTTGTCAAGGAGAATCATTCAGAGAGGGCCGTATAATACACCAACTACTCTCATTTTGTCCAGTCCCATACTTATGTGTCTAGAACCACCAAGACTTCAGGTATAAGCTATCTTGTAGAAGATGTATCTTGACGTAACGTGTATCTTGTCTCTGCCTTCCCAGGCCTTTACCTCTTGCATGGTAAACCAGTCTCCTTCAATAAGATTTCCCTCCTGAATCTGCTTCAGATGGATCCACAACTAATTCTTCCCTTTTTGCAAGCATCTTGTAGGTTTCTGACAACTATCCTTGTCATTCTCCACTGACCTCAGTCTAGAATCAGATGCAAATGAAGAGCTGTTTTGCTAAGAAGCTTCTGTTTTAAGGCTGTTAAATGAGCAATGTCTCCAAGCTGCTTTTTTGCAGCTAGGATCTGTTCTACTTGTTGGCCTTTACATTCCTTGAGCAGCTTTATCCAAAGCTTGTTTTAACCACATTACCAGCTGGTCTCTGACATTTCTCCACTCCCTGTTATTGATTAATATGTTGCTGGCAATCAAGTCTCAGATTTCTCTAAGAGGAAGGCCTTAAAACAAATGACCAAAGGAAGCCAATGCTATATCTTAGTATTGGACATGGTTATAAGTAAAAGTTTAAGAAGTTATGTTTTAACATCCTTCTGTCTTTCCAAACCATTATGCTTTCCATGCTTGAATTCCTGTTTTGACCTCACAATTACAGCCCTGGTTTTTGTATAAGCCAAACTGTTCTCGATTCTAGCTTTGTAAAGCACTATTGCCATCAATACAGTAACTGCAGGATGAGTGCTGAATCAAATTTGCCACTGCCAACTCCATCCACAGAAAAAGTCACTGAACAAATGGTCTAGAAGGAACCTGAAGAAGTCGTCTATCTAGTCCCCTGCCACGTAGCTGGCACTCTCATAACACTGACATCATTTGTGACAGATGGAAGAGATTTGTTGTCTCATCCTAAAACCTTTTGGTGAGTTTGACTATCTTAATGTTACTCCTGAAGTTTAATATAAACGTCCCTTACTATAATTTAGGATAATTCTTATTGTCTGTTCCCAGGCAGTTTCTCCCTGAAGCTGGAACACCTTTCATGTGTTCCACAGACACTTCTGTAATTTCCCTCCCTCTTACTTCAGTCTTCTCTGAAACAAAATGAGTTTAGAGAGTGTATCTGTTCTTTCCTCCTCTCCTCCAGCATCTTTTGAGGAAACCTTATTTGGATGTTAGTTCCTCCTTGTACATCTGATCAGTTAATTTCTGCTGTTGATTCTACATTTTCTACTCTTACATATTTCTCCCCAATTTACTGTCATCTTTTCTCAGTAGAATAGACCATATCAACAGTTACATGAGATATGGGAATTGGGCAGCTGAGTTTTGGGAGATTTGTGTACCTTTTTCCCAAGCTGAAGCAATGAACTAAGTATGTGATGCTGCTATCAGAGAACTTCTGTGCTGTAAGTAGTACAGTGATGGTGTAGGTACCTTCACTCCAGAGCTGACAGGAAGTTTTATGTAGATTACAAGAAATGTCAGGTTTCTTGCACAGATTCTGTGTTCATCTATGTGCGACCCCTAATTTCTTAATTTTACATCTTTAAAGGTTCAGAGCAGCCTGGGAGTTGGTTTCATGGCCTTCATAGATTCATCCAGCAGGAAGGGGCAAGCAGTGCAATCCTGCTTTTATGGTACCATCATTCAGAAGAAGCGGTGTAACCTACTTGCAGACTTCCTCCCTTTCTAATCTAGTCATGCTCAAAGTAGATCTCAGTTTCTACATTTGTGGTAATAAAAAAAACAGGTCAATGCTCATTCTTTGTCTCGAAGGCCAAGCAGCACAACATTGCTCTCATCCATGTGGACAAACTCCACATCACCAGCAGGAGAAGAAGAGGGTGGCTTCATGTAAACTTCTAAGAAACATGGGTCCCTGGTGCAGATATGACAGAACCACTCCCAGGCAGTGCTCACAAGAAAGCTCACTGGTACAGACCACATTGGGCCCCAGTCCATGGCAATGATTAAACTGTACGAATACCTCCTGGGCCACTATTTCAGCTAATCCCAGCCTCTGATTGACTTATTACCTTTGATGTTCTTGGTAAGACCTTCAGGTCTAGCCCAGGGTATGGAGGAGCTTCACATCACATTATACTGATGTGCAACACCTTTAGATCAATGACATATTTTACAGTACTTGAGGTTAAAAATCCCCTTCTCTAATCTGCAGGAAGTGGAAGAAGATAAAAAGTAAAACATCTATCAAAGCATGGCTGAACCAGAAGGTCAAAATTGCTTGTTATGCGACTTAAAAGACTAGAACCATACTCCAACTGAATCAATTTCCTAAGCCCACTCGCTCTCCTGATCCCCTGCAGAAGTTTGCAGCTTAGTTAAATTTAGCCACAAGAAATTCTCTTGCAGGCTAGTCTTCATGATTATATGAAGTCACTCTTTGATTAGGAGTGTGGAAAAAAATTAAGATGACTATCACCAGAGTAAAAATGGAAACACAAGTTGGATTGTGAAATGAGTCATCCCAGCAGAAGTATGTAAACTAGAAGCAACAAAAAGCCCAGAATAGCTCTTTGTAAGAGGAAACATAGTAGTGGATGAAATCTATATATGCAACTACCAGAGTAAACTATGGGAGATTTGACGCAATCTGGATCATATTTGTAATAGTTTTTGTAAGCTTTAGAAACATTTTGGAAAAAAATTAAACTAAAATTTCGAGATTTGACACAAAATTATAACAATATCCAAAGAACAGAAAATAAACAAAGCAAACTTTCATCACTTATAACAAAGATGTTGTAGATCAGACCACAGGTCGATATTTTGTTATGATTTGGCTTCAGATAAAAACTGCCATACGAAATAATAACAGATGTGATTTTTACAGCTGTTAAAACCCCTTTAGCTATTCACCTTCATGGAACAAGTTTTCTCACTGACTGTTTGACAAGTATGGGTAATTGATGGATCAGTCAGCAAATTCCACACAGGCAGACACCATATGCCACTAGGCACACTAATTCCTACCCTTGCTGCTTGGTTTCTCTTTCCTGTCACGTTCAAAATTCTGGCAATCCTCAGTGGAAATTGTTGATCTTCAGAAAATTATGTAACATTCTACAAATTTAGCATTTTCAACACATAAACAACTATCATCCTTGCTAATGTATTGCTAGTGCAATCCCACCATATGCTTTCTTCTAAAGGCAAGCTGGATAGCCAGAGATGCCTCTGTAACACTAAGCGCAGTATTCACAATGCTCTGTCATGAAGTCTCTATTCCACATTTTTTTAAAGGCTCAGCTTCCAGGTTACCTGGGAGTGCTCCTTTTGCCACTGCCCTGGATCATTCCTGATCCATTAAATCACTAGAAATTGCACACAGACAGTATTAATATTAGGTGTGTTTGTTTCCAATCTAATTTTTTAAAAAAAATAGCCTCGCAGCAGTGTGTTCCTAAATTCTTCCACTAAACTGGCACTCTATAATAATTTTCCACCATTTTAGACAAGCCGTGTGCATATCCATTCTGACTTTCACATCCATAACTGACTTCTTAGTCAGATTTGTGAACAGAGATTTTTGTCGCTGCAGTTCCAATGATACACCTTCCACAGTATGTGACCTTCTTCCTTGCTTTTCAGTCCACAGTGTTTCATTCTCCATAAGAAAGGACAACGTTTTTCTAACTGGCATGTATCAGAACTTTAAAAAAAAAAAAAAAAAGCCTACAATCTGTGACAGAAGAGAAAACATCAACAAAATCTGTTCTGAGCGCTGTCATTTATATCTGAGAAAAAGTATATATATTTTTATTTTCCCTCTGGAAGCTGGTGCACATGGAAGATGAATTAGTTCAATAAAATTGCCAGTGGAGAAACCTTGTTCTTTAGTTCAAATGCAAGATCTTAGGTCTTTAAAAGCCCAATACATTCACCAGAGCTGGGTACAGGGCACCTAGGAATTAATATGGTTTTCAAGATCTAAAACATTCTGTCAAAGATTTCCTCTTATCCCACCTAAGAACTTATAATTGCTATCTCTTGTAAACTTCAGTGACCAGGTGCTTTGAATTCTGTAACCCCATGATATCTACTGGAAAGTGCTTTCTCCTGCCTGATGTTAATCGCTATCTTCATCTTTGCCTCAGCATCTTTGTATCTTCCACTCTCCTGACTCAGGTATTTTCAGATCCTCTTTTGGTAGCAATAACAAGATGGTGTTCATACTTGTTTTCTCAGTTCAGGATTAAGCCTTTGTAGAACCAGTGCATTGTGTGATATGAATTATTTTTATGAATTTTGACACACAGTAAGGGAATTTATTCACTGCTTTCATGTGCTTTATAACAGTTCCTGAGACACCAATAGGTCCTGGGAGCTGGGAACTCACATGCTGCCTACGAGTCTTCAAAACAGTCCCACTTTAGGGGCAAAGAGAGGTGCAAATAATAAAAGATAGTAAACAACCTTCCTGATGAACTTCCTGGTGTCAGGAACCTGTTTTACAACATTTGGATTTTTGTTACTTCTCATCAGAAAATCAGAGAATTCATTAAATTCATTCTGGTTCTCAAGAAAAGTGGCTGCACTCTTGGACATAATTCATATCACTCAATTTAATATCAGTCTGGTATTTCAAATCTATGAAAAGCTTGTTAAGGACAAGGTGTTAGCTTACCCAGGTGAGATTCTTCATAAGGGTGCTGTTTCAGCCATTCTCTTTGATTATCGTTCTCTCTAAGAAGTAACCCTTAATATCTATCCTGAAATTTTCTGTTCATGGTTTCAGGCCATTGTTTATTATCATATCATCATCTGAGAATTGTCTTCTTTGCATTTATTGTTACTCCAAAGTTATATATAAACCACAATCACATCTTTCCTGAATCTTCACTCGAACAGACCGAATTCAGCTCTCTCCATGTCTCCAGTTATAACCTTTCTCTAATACTTTTATTATTCTTTTTATTCTTTGTATTCCTTTACGTTCTCCACTGCCTTCCTTAATGATGCCATTCTTTTGCTAACAAAACCTATTTTTTAACAATGACAGAAGAAAATGAGCAAAGGAAAGGCTTTTTTAAAAACTTGCGTTTTTTTCCTTTACAGAGTTAGAAGTATAAAAGGTAAAACTCCCTAGTTCCATTTTCTATCTGTGGTTGTTCCTATCTTTTGACGACCAGGAAAGACCATAAATTGCTCAAGAGTTATGGAGCTTATAAAGTAGCCACTGTCTATAGCAGCTATCTGTTTTATACTCATTAAGTTCTCCTTTCCAGAACATTTCTCCAGGGACAATGGAACAAAATCTAACAACAATAAAAACCATTCTGGGAAAAACTGAATAGTCCAGGGATGCTCTATTCAACGTATCTTTCAGAGATATTTCCAGCAAAGCTCTGTAGTAACTTAACTAACTGTAGTAACTTAACGTAACGTTACTGTCATCAAAGATGAAAGTGTGTCTGTTTATACAAAACGAAGCCTTCTCTGCAAAGCTGCTCTTTCACACATGCAAATGTGTAAATTTGTAGATGGAATAATGTTTTCTAACATTTCCCACAGAAACTAGTTTAGTTCCTAATGACCCTTGGCTATGTTCATAAATACTGTATATTTGTCTGTATTTTCATAGGTACTTTTCGCAGAGTGAGTATTTTTGAGTCCTTTCCTCTTATGCCTTACATTTTGATGTGAACTTGGGCACTAGCTTTGCCAGTATCTTTGTGTCCACTGATATTCACTATCTTTGTTCTTACCAAATAGTGGTAATAGTGCTGCCAGAGGGGAGTATGCAGATGTGGAGCATGAGGAGAAACAAGAAGGAGCAGATGATTTATCTATAAATCTTGTGGTATTCTTAGCTTCTGATTTCTCTCATTCATAGGAATAAACCAATTTCTCACATCATTTTCATTCTCAGTTCAAACAGAAAAAGGCAATGTTTCTTTTTCTATGTCCATAATCCTTTCTTTCTCCTGAATGCTCACAATTCTCCAGTGCATAACAGCTGGCACTGTGTACTTTATTTACTGTATTCTCTTCTGCAGCAACTATCAATTCATCTGCAGAATTCACAAATGGGAGGCACATAATATTTGTCATTTTGATATAGAAATACTAACTAATCATGAGGTGAGTTGGAAATATACATATATAGATCCCCTGACTAGGAAGTCTGTGTACAAAACTAAAATTGAGGAGGAAGGGTTTTAGGCTTTGAGCAAACTGACAGGTTTGCTCTATTATGTACTCCTGTATCCCATTACTGCAAATACAAACCTCACATCAGTGAGTCCTCACACCAGCGAGACCTCACACAAGGCCTGTGTGATACAGCAAAACAGTATGAATGTGTATAGCGGTGGAGAGAGCAATGGGGTTAACGCACCTGCAGGCAGACCCTGGTTTAGCACTGCCAAAAGTAGCCCTTTGACTATTTATAGTAGGGTGTCTAGTTTAGATCTTTAAACATTCTGCAATTGTCTAGTAACAGGCATTATCTCTTGCTTTGCTAATACTGACCCTGAATGTACAGTGGACTAATTGCCTCTTAATTATGTGTTATTAATATTTCTACAAACAGCTTTGATTCTGATTTTCATCCTGCAGCAGTCACCATCATTCATTTTATCTTCCCAGGAACAAATATTCATGATGAAGTAAGTTAATAAAATAGTTTGGTCTTTGGTATGGTATGTTGTGGTTAACTCCAGCAGAAGGTAGAGGCTATTTTGTCTAACAAGAAGGGAACTGAAGTTGAGCGTTACTGTAGTTGAGGGGTAAGGAACATGACAGCCACGTGGGAGAGCTGCGTTCTTCTCAGTTCTCCCCTTCATTTCCTCCAGCATCAGTAACAGGAGAATTTGTTCCCCCAGACCCTGAAGTCCTGAGCCTTTGTATTTACATGCAACCAAGGTGAGGCAACTCACTTTCCTACTTGTTGTGCAACAGCTAACTCAGTGAGGCCCCTGGTGGCTTTGAGGCTGACCAGATGAACCGAAACAAAGCCACAAAAACGGTATAATTTACTGACTGCAATATGGCTGCCTGCAATTCAGCCATCAATACAGCATCATGACAGAGAGCACAGAGGAGTTACCTCCATCTTTTCCCTCTCTGATTTTCTTTGTTGTGCCCTAGTTAAGGATGTACTATTAATACATATTTATATTCTTAAAGAGACTATAAATATTCTCTTTAATCTTGGCACTAATCACTGTCCTGGGGATCTTGACTGATAGGAAACGGTTCATTAACTCTTCCCATAAGTGCAGAGACACCAGACTTCTCAGAAGCATTTTTTAGGTTTTAAGGGGTTTCATGAGGCATTTCACAGCAGGTGAGAATAAAACAAAATAGCTGAGAACTGCATTTCTTTTCAAACTATGGTTGTGGGAAGGTAACAAGTTTTTCTTACTTTATTTTTGTTCACAGCCCTCACTAAAAGAGTTTGTTAAGATACTGCTCAATTGTCAGGAAGATATGGTAGAAATAAGCATGGCCTGAGTGGCCTCGAGTAAGTAAATGGCTTTGTGCTTTTTTCTGAGAAATGCTGTCATTTGGACTTGGACCAAATGGCTTCACAGGGAAAAACCTTCCTTCTTCTGTCAGGGACAGCTACAAATAAACAGAGTGGTCAAAATTTATCAATCTGTGCTCCTCTGAAAGTATTATACACAACAAAAAATAACAACTGCACTCTTCTCTCTTATTTAATTCTGAATGTCTTTCCCAATTCTTGGAAACATTAATTGTGAGGATAGATTTAATTGTGCCTCTAAGTGCATTTCAGAACTTTGTTGCTGACTTTTGACTTGAAGGACATAAAGACCGCATGATCCCACAGTGGAATGTGACTCCTGCTGCTTATACATCTCTAGCCACTATAAGCAGGACACCAGGTGGGAATATGAACCCTGTCAGCAGTGTCCTCACAGCTCAGGAACCCAGATAGACTAAAATGCTAGGTGATTAATCAGAGCTGTGCACTGCAGGAAGGTAAAGGGTGGGAAGATGACCCCACACCTCTCCATGACCACTCGGCCTGGATTGGACGTGACTATCTTACTGACTAGTTAACAGCTGGTTAGCTAGCTAAGCCACTAACTAGCTAACGAGGGCTGTGAGGTACCACAAGGTGATATAGCCAGATTTTCAAGCATGGTAGTGGGCTCAGAACAGTTTACGTGAGGATAAGTTTGGAATAGCTCACAGTGGAGAGCCTCAGATGCTGCCCTTCCTCTTTAAAAACTTTTTCATCCACCCACTGTTTGTTTTCCTGCATCCTGAGTACAGTGCAGTTTCCCAGATCCAGAGAATCCAACTGATCAAGTTGTGATGACAAGGACTCCCAGGGAGCCATTCTGCCCATCCTCCTTCTCAGTTACCATGAGGTCTGGAGCAGTGGAGATTAATTAATAAGTCTGTCTTGTTGCTTCAAACACAGAATTCAATTCTTCATTACACCCGTATAGCATCCTGTAGTGCATGTTATCCATACTCCAAGTGGAGAGCTGAAGAGGAAAACAGGTACTGGAGTATCACTCGTAAACCACAGGAAGTATTACAATGTATCTTTTCCCTGTGGATGATGGTGACAGGGATGCTGACCTGCTCTGATAACCCCTTGTCACCTGCAAGAAGCAGAGAGGTCATTTGTAGATGAACCTACGGCCAAGGAAACAAAGGTTTGAGGGTTGATTTCCCTTCAGAAAATTTCCCACCCTTTGCACAGTGATGATGTTTGCCCCGAGCAACTAGACTTAAACTAACTCATAGACATTTCTTGTAGAAATTTCTTGTAGAAAACAACATTCTTGTAGTACAAGAACTGCTTGTACCAGAGATGGTAAAGATTCAATACTAAATAATAATACTCAATAATAAAAATTCAACTTACTGATCCACTTCCATTGTGCTAAATCACTTCTCAGCCTAGCTGTAGCCCCCAGAACCTGCATGCTGAGGTTTTTCCAAGCCAAGAGCCTGAAGCCTCCAGACAGTGGCCCTTCAGGTTTTGCAGCATGAGGTGACTTTGGCCATTGCCCACTGACACAGCATTCAACTTTGTAAGCACTGTTCCCTTTTTCCAAAGTCCTAATTCTGATCTGGATTTCAATAGTCCCATGTCAAGAGAAGTCCCAATTTTCACCAGTGCTCAAGATCTAAAAACCCACTTTTTGCTGTATGTTCTGCTGAGTGAGAAAACAGGTTGACCAGCACTTTTATAACAACATTCTCCATGCCTCCATGAATAAATCCAACACAGCTGTCATTCATGGGACAGCATGATGGCAAAACAACCGTGAAGCTTAGTTTCTCCATAATCATTCCTACTGAAAGAGAAAACAGGGATGGAAAGCAAAAAACTTCCAATATTTCAGAATGCCATTTTCAGTTCACTCCAGAATGCCATTACTAAATAATAAATGTGAGCTGGCAAGCATCTGCTTCTTAGCAGAAAAGTGAAGCATTTTGTTGGGGCAAGGGACAGTTTAATATCTGTGATAAATCATCTGCAGGAGGTAGGGAAGAAGGAAAAAATTGCTATAGAGCTCTTGCAGAGAAGTAGAATTGGCTGTACTTGCTTAGAATTCAGAACAGAACTTCTGCATTCATATTAACACCAGGAACTTTGAAAGATCACACCTCAGTAGCCAAATTTCATCTAAAAATTAAGCTAGATTTGGTCACCATTGTGAAACTTCACTCCCCTCTTTCCTTTTTTTTTTTCTCTTTTGAGAAGAACAAAACACAACCAATTAACCTCCTGCTAAAGGGACCACATGCACATCTATGGATCAAAGAACATGGGTCAACATGAAGAAGAGACTAGAAGCTAAATCAAGGCAACTATGGCAACAAGTCAAACGAATAGAATAGCTTCTGACAGCCTGATCTGGGAAAAGTCAGCTTGTGCGAGCATAGGAGAGCTCGTCTACTCTACTGTATTCTGAGATTACATAATAAAAGCATAAATAGAAAGACAAGCAGAGGTAACCACAGACCCAAAATAAATATGAGATCAATGAATGATTCCCCACTTAAAAGATCTGATTTAAATGACCTTGGCACATTAAAAGCCAGTAAAGTCTATGCCTTGTGCTAATCTGTAATAAAAATAACTACAGAAAGCTGAATCTGATCTGGGAACAAAACTGCCCTTTACCTTATATTTATGTCCTTTACCCATGTTTAGTATCCAGAGTATAGACCCAGTGCAACCTTCATAACACAGGTCTGATTCCTGAATGTAAGAGGGAGTAAAAGGTAAGGACACCCCAAACACTAAATAAGTTATGCCTTATTATGACCTCCAGCCTCATAGTGCTCTGGTTTCCCCCTCATGAAAGAAAGCAAGAAAGAAGAAACTGAACTCTGCTGAATCCCTTACTGACAATCAACTGTCAAGAGACATTACAAGCCCTAGATATTTCCACAGTGGTGGAGTCACAGATCTGGTTCCAGTTCTCTCTGGAGTGGTCCCATTTTATGTTTCAACAGGTAGACCTACTATAAGGGATAAAAGCATACAAGTACACTTAGCTGGTAGGAGATA
>VZRU01001146.1:654291-700731 GCA_013398155.1 Pedionomus torquatus
TACATTAATTAATTATATTTTTATTAAAGAAAATTATTATTTAGGAGTCTGTGGATATAAATTAATTTCCTTGGATGCTGTGCAACTCCATCCAGTTTACACAGGTTTTAGGTCATAGCTTCAAATTTATGAAAAATTCATTTACATTTTCCCCAAGAATTCTTTCAGTACTTCCACTTATAAAAAAAAATCATATATTTCAGAGAAACAAATGCAAGTCTAATACAGTTACAATCTATCATTTGATTGTTCTTAAAATCATCAAGAAGACATTAAATTCTCAGCAGCAGATGCTTCATGACAGTTGTCATACGGAAGCCTCAGCTGAAATTCCTCTGGGCTAGATACTGTAACAGGTTCATTTTAGGCACTTGTCCCTCAGAACAGGATCCAAAATCCAGAGCTGGAGCTACTGAAGGAGGGTGGCGAGGCCCTCTCCATTGCAACCTGATCCAAGCTTATCATGTCAGGGCTGGCCCTGAGGACCAGAAGCCAAAACCCTGTGCGGGGTGGTAGAGGTTGCTGAACACATTGGTGTGATCAGGGCCATGACACCCCTCCAAGGATCCAAGCTCCTGAGATACTCAAGAGGAGCATTCCATGAGTTTGGTTTCCTCTTCTGAGTTTTATCTGCTCTTCTGAGAAATGCCTCCTTCTACACATAGAGATAAAGCTAGTCCAGGGCTTAGGATACTCCACTAGAAAAATGGAAAACTCAAGCAAGATTTCTCAACCCTGGGGATCCAAACTTATGTTCCCTGGGAATACACGAGTAAACTGTTGGGTAAATATCTTGTTGCTGGACAGTATCTGAACATCCTGATAAAACCACTTCCCCATCCAGTGATGACTGCAAGATTTATTGAACAAGAAAGAGAAAACCCAGACAGAAGCTTTAGTCAATAGGATAATGTTCAGACAATTTTGTTATAATAAAGGAAATCTTGGGGCCNGGGTTTTCTTCACCTGTCAGACTGACAATGAAAAAAAAATCCGCACACAGTCCATACACAGTCCTACTGAATTGATGCGCATCAGTATTCTTAAGCTGGAGTCCAAATTATAATCAATGAGGACAGCATTCAGGACTGAGATCCATTGTTTTATCTAGTACCCAGACATTGGTGTATATACAGCCTTGACAAAAATATGCTTTCTTTTTAGAAGAAAAGCCGTTTCAATAGAGGAAACATGCTAATAAATGAGACTTGGGAAATCACTGATGTTACTCTGTTCCCATACAGTTTGACATTAAAAGTTAACAGGAATGACCTATTCATACACAATATTTTGCTGCTGGCCAGAAGCAAATCCTATAACCTCTTTCTGCCTGTTTAACCTTTTGGGTATCAGGTTCCTTTGCAGATTTGACCTTCTCAATAAAGCAGATTCTCATGAAAGGGGAAAGGAAGTGACTGGGAATTTCCTGATTATGCAGAAAAGCAGGTATGTGATTCTTCTGTAGACTTTGAGATATTTTACAGAAAAAAGAGCTTGCTGCTCATCTTCTGCAGCAAGAACTGTGGGCAGAGGTGGGCCTTCAGGTTCTTGATTCCCAGTGCGTTTTCAAAAGGAACTTTGAAAGTCAGACTGAGCCCAGGAGAAAATCGGCAGATTTCACATTTTAGTGTGTTGGGTAGTGGTGATTACTGCAGATGTGCTCCACTTAGGAGGTTTGTCCCGCAGCTGGATTGCCCTGTGAGGGTCCATGATTGTATGTGTATAGGCTCTTTATCTCTTCACTATCTGTGGTGATCCAAGACACATTCAGAATGAAATGTGTCTTCAGAAAGGCTGCTGACACACTGGAGGCGGGCTCCACACAGTGCTCTGGATCCTGGCCCTGACTGTCCAACCCAAAGACACCATCAAAATTATGTCCTGTCTTTCTTCAGCCTTGGTTTCCAAACTGTATTCCCATATAAATAGGGAATGGGGGGAGGGCGTCCATGCCCAGTTGCTGACAGTGGGGCTACCGGACAGCCTGTGAGTGAAGCAGCCGGGGCTGCCTGACACGGCCGGTCCCAGCTCCAAGGGCCCCACCGCAGGACACAGCTGAGCCCCTCAGCCAAAATGGGAGAGCTGGGAGGAGGGAAAAGAGGTTTGGGAAAGGCGGTCCAGGCAGAGGAAGAGGAAGGCGAGGAGGGAGCAGCAACAGAGGGAGCCCGAGGGTGCAGGAGGAGGAGGGCAGGAGGTGCTGCAGGGATCCCCTGGAGAGACCCCGCTGGAGCAGAGACCCACCCTGCAGCCCGGGGCAGGGAGAGGGGTGAGGAGGGAGGAGAGGCCCAGAGGGGCTGGCAATAAATTAATTTTCCTCAAATTGAGTCTGCCAAGGGATCTCCCTGACTTTATCTGGACCCATGAGCTTTCTCGTTGCAATTTCTGTTCTCAAACTGAAACAGGGGCTGAGCAGCTGGGGTCGATGTCAGGCTGTTAGCCAGGCCTAACACACAACTGCACTGAAGAAAGAAAGGAAAGGAGAATCTTACCGTGTCCTTACATCCAGCTGGGGTGTGACCAGGACATTAACCTGGGATGAAGAGACCAGAAACACAAGCTGGCTCCACACTTCTAAAATCCTTCAGCGAGAGTCACACTTTGGTCATGGAAAATTATGAACATCCTTTTTCACATTTACTTTGAGAAGTTTCTTGATGAATACCTTTCATACAGGTGCTCTTTCATCAGAGCATATTCTTCCATATTCCTTCTATTCCCACGACTAGCAGGGTGTTTCATTTTTCATATCAGATATTCATCCAGAAGACATAAATGCTCAAAAAGCTGTGTCTGGAAAATCATGGAGTTCGTCTTGCCCATAGCTTCCTGTGGCATTTCAGAACATTGGGGGATCTTGCTCCATGTTTTCATGGCCCAGGCTACCAGATGCAGTGGTTTCTGTGCTGTTCTTTGGAAGCAAATAGGAAATTGTCTGAAGGACAGAAGGCATGGAGACATTTCCTAGTCAAAGCTAAGAAACGACTTGATTAACTTCACTGGGACCTTTGGGAATGACTTTACCAGGGCTTTTCAGACTTATGCCACAGGTTTTATTAATTTCTAAAGCTGTTAGTTCTCCTCAGTAGTTTCTGAATGTGCTCTCCACTTCATGTCCTCTAGTTCTCAAATGCATTTTGCCTTTTGGGCATTTTGGGCAGAAGAATATTCCATTATGGGCTGGCAACTTGGAGTGCTCCCAGGATGGCATCGTTCATTGCCCACGCCTGGCATATTGCTTAGCAACGCTGAGGAACGCTGAGGAACATTTATTGCACATCCTGCTATTTATGTTTCAGGCTTCACATGTTGACTTTCTCTCCTGCCATCAAATTCCTGTGGTGGAACTGCTGTGCATTAGATGCCCCAATAGTGAAGGACAAACACAAGCCACCATTCTGTCCCTAGGAGGAAAGCAGGTAAGTGATTTCACCTCCTGTGGCAAGCCTGTCAGCTTTTCCTACTTGTTATTGAAAGTTGCAGCACTCAATTAATATCAAATGTATACTCATTGTTAAAGTAATGCTATATTCACAGATACAGAAATTACAATAGGAATGCTCCCAACCTTTAAAGCTGATAATGATTCATCTCAGAGTGCTTTTTCACACAGAAATTCATTCCATTTTGTACAAGTCTTGTCTTCATTGCCCTATTGGTATACTCCAAAAGATCTCCTTGCCCTTTGGTGTCCCTCCATGTTACTGGTACAGCTCCATCTCCATACCGATACTCCCCACACACACTTCTTTCAAGAAGCACAGCTGACTGGCAAAGACTGGGAATGACTGGGCAGCAGGAGGCACAAGTGGCTAAAGGTGAACAAGAACACCAACCCCACCCAGGAACTGCTGGCTAGAGTTTTTTCACTATTTTTGCTCTTCCCACTTTTCCATCTCCAGAGTGCACACCAATGGAAAGCCCAGACTTGCACCATAATAAGCTATAGGCTACATTGCAGCAGCTGCAGTTCACATAAAAATAACAAGGTGTAGTATTTGCTGTCTGAGGACATGCATATTTTAAATGCGTGACTCTGTTCACAGTTGTTTAGAGAGGAGCTCAACAGCTTAATATAGGTACAAAATAGAAATTTACTCTGCTACCCCCAACTGAATGTTTTTCAGGGAGGAAGGAGAGAGGAAATTCTCTGTAATATCCAGCTGAATTTCTTCACAGTGAATTAAAATGTCTAGCGGAGCAAAAAAGTATATATATTGAATAAGATATGGAAACATAGGGGAAAATATGATAGCTGGCTGAAGTGGGATGGTCTAGATTCACAGAGGTGTGTGCAAAACTCTTTTTGCTTTCATTTCATTTAGCATCTCCAGATTTCACTTTGGGATTTGGGGCTTCAGTCTGACTTTAAAGAACTATTTCTGGAAGCAGCTGAGCTATGTTCTGGGAACCAATCCCAGTAATTGAACACGAAAAATAAACTATGAACTTATACCTGATGCACTATTTCCATTTTCCTCATGCATTTGACTGGAAAGAAGATGAGGAAGAGCATCTTATATTTTACATTAATTTAAGGTAGCCAACTGTAAAATAAATATACAATATTGGGCACTGTGACTGTACCACAAAGAATCAGTTTGAACTTTGATGTAGGTGGAAATCGTTTCTGCATGTAGTCAAATACCACATATCTGGGGAAGAATGGAATATTTTGTGGGAGAAGAAATAAGTGTATTAGTTTAGAAGAAGGATGTTAAGTACAGTTGGGAATATAGAAAATTTCAGATTAAAATCATATAAATTACACTCATAAAAATGGGTCAGTTACTGCCATTACAAAATAAATGAAAGCACAACAGTGGCAAAAAATCTATTACGAGATTCAGGAAGCTCAATTTCTCACAGTGTTAAATGCTGTGAATCGGAGTATAAGCACAACGGGTACTTCAGATTTTCTACAGAAATTTCAGTGAAATTAGACTTTTTGTCAATGCTTTTTCTAAGTTTTCAAGGCATATCTACACGAAATGGCTTCAGCACACAGGTAAGTTTTTTTAGTTATTTGGGTGATGTCTACAAAGAATCAACACAGATTTAAAAGCTGACAATGTATCACTAAGAGAAAAATAAGTGCAAGGGAGAAATTGTCATATCTGACTGTTCATTACTAAACACTGTAAGCTATACAGCAAGCCTCCTCAACAAAAACCTAAACTACCAGTAACATCCTACTCAGGATATGAAATAAATGTGGGGAAAACAATGTAGACGTATGTGTCAGTTAATGTAAGTGTTTTTCCTTCTGCCAGAGTGTGCAGGGAGGAACGAGTGGACCAAAGAGGACAATGGTGTTTGACACATGTGTGTCCCTGACCCATTCGCTCAGGGAAAGTGGCAGCTCAGTCTCACGCAGAGCAGAGAGGTGAGGATCACCACGTGCTGCTGTATGGACTTGGGAGGAAGGCAAGACTCCCCAGTTATGGCAATGGCTCCATGAGTGATGGTGGCTCACACCCTTCTGTTTTCTTTTGTCAATGTGCTACCTACTGGCAGGATGGGGAGGTCCAAGCTGCTGTTTGAGCAACACCATCTCGAGGGTAAGGTATTTCTTCCCAAATATGGGAGTGCATCCAGCAGCTTCTCAATGAGATATTGCTGTCTTTGTGAAAAACTCATAGAAAATGCTTAAGGGAGCCTCAGGATGAGTAATGAACTGTCAAGCAGGCTGAATAGTTCTCTGCCGAATTTCAAGAGGAGGTACCTGATTACTCAAGCTTGTTGGGACTACTGCCTCCTTTGGAAACTAAAGCCTTTGCTCTCAGCTGTACTTTGATGTGGAAGTATCGGTTTGGAAATCACTGTCACCATTTATACCACATGGGGAACAAGTGAGCCAGAAATCCCATCCTATTTACAGAGTTGATAAATGCTACACACTGATCACAAAGGGATGGCCATATACCAGCTGTAACCAAGAACAGTTGTCATCAAGAAAAGATTATAGAAACAGAAGGTCATATTCAAAATTCTTGGTGGGAGCTCAGTGGGCCTAAAAAAAGTTCAGTCTTCATCTTTCTGAACATTGCCATCACATCATTGTTCAGGACAGAAGCTTTCCAAGGACAAAGACATCCAAAGGCAGATAACCCATAGAGTTCAAATTTCAGATACAACTTGTGCTGCTGGAGACTATCACTGACAGCAAAAACCACATGCAAGCTATCAGTAAAGTTAGCGTGCAAGACAAGAGGGGACCACTGTTAGTCAGAAAATGCAGGTCAAGGCAGTACAAGCCTTCAGGAAACCTTATGCTCCTCCAGGTCTCCCAGCCAAGTACTTTAAAGAAGCTGATAAACACTTGCTGGTGTAGAAATGTTCTTTATTTCAGAAGACTGCAGAAAGTGCAGATTATTTTTAAGGCACAATCACCACCTTTTTTTTTTTTTTTTTTTTTTTTCCCAGGAGAATTCCAAATATCTGCTGACACCCTCAGGCAGAGAGCCAAATTTAAAGTGAGCATGCTTCTCTCTCTGTCTAAAAAATCTCTAAAACAAACAAACAAGCAAACAACAAAACCAACATAAAACCCCTTATCCAAAGTAACTCAGGAGGAGGGATTTGCTCACTTTACCCAACCGACCTGTGACACCGTCCAAAAATAGGTCAACTATAATATTCTGTGCATGTGGATAACAGTCCACAGTTCCTGTTCTGAGCAACCAATAACAGAAGTCTGAAAAATAATTTATTTGCTTTTTTATCCTTGGTTATTTGGAGCTTTTGACTCCCTACAATATTTTGTCTTACTAGACAGTAAATACTCTCAAGGTGAGAAGAGCTCAGGAGGCCCAGAGCATGCACTGGGAATAGCTGAAAGCCAGGCAGTAGGTGCCATCTTTCCAGGAGCAGGAGACAACCAGGAAACAAAGAGGCAGAATGGCTCCGTGTGAAAAGCAGTAGCAACAGGATTACTCTGTTCCTGTAACTTTGTGGGCACAATATGATCTGACCATTTCAGGCACCTAGATGGGGTGACATCCAGAGTCATATCTTCAGCCTTCTGCTATTTAAATCATTGCTTCTAAAGTGCCAGCTCTGTGAAATTCAGTGAGAATTTAAGTGCCTGTTTAAAAATAAGTTTATTCATTTGAAAAATTAAAAAGAAAACAAAAAGGGAAAAAAAAAAAAAAAAGAAAAAAAAAAAAAAAGCTGTTTATTCCAGTCTCATTATCTTAAATTGGTTTCTTCCTTCTTGGGTGAGAAATTTTGCACTTCTGAAGCTCATTTGAACCTTCAGCAGCCTCATTTCCATGTTCTTCACTGCTAAAAGAAACAACAGGGACACTGCTCAGCTCTGATACAGGTTTCCTGTGCCATGACATTTTCTTGAGGAAGTGATTTTCCAGATAAAGAAACCACATGCTACTGTACACCAAAATGTTTTTAATTTTGCTGTGATCCTGTGTGCAACAGCAATTAATCCAGATGTATTGGAGCTAGGGTCATACCCTCTCATGTTACCACCACTGAGGAATATCTGAAATTAATTTATTATGAAAACATAACCCAGAATAACCATTTTTTTCTATCCTTGCCTAACATACATCCCTTCACACTTGCTCTGGCTTGGAATTTTACTCCAAGGGTAGCACCTTGCTCAGAGAGGTAAGTGCCAAGTTGCCATTTGCAAGTACCTACCATGGATTTGCAAGTGACATAATGCAGTACAGCGATGTGGACGCCAACAACAAAGGGCACACAGGAGGTGATAAGAGGATTGTTACAGGACTACATAAAAAAGACCATCTTTTCTTCTGGAAGAGACACAGTTTGTTAAAAGGGAAGAAAAAATGAAATGTGAATTCAGAAGGATCAAGGAAGAGCTTTTGCTAGTGTAGGCCAGACAGGACCAGACAGAGAGAAATTACAGTGCAGAAATGACAAATGGAGTATGAATGAGTTTCTACAGATGGAAAACTTGAAATCAGTCAATACTCCTTCAGGTTTCCAAAGGTTCTTTGTGTTTTTTAGTTGTTTGTGGGTTTTTTCAAAGTGAAAACTAGATTTTAACAGCTACTGTCTCATGACCCATCTTCTTTTCCTTTCTTGTCCACGCAAACCCTCGTCTTCCCTATCCGTAAGGAGAGACCCAGAGAGGGGTCACCAGAGGCGTCAATATCATCTTGGCACCTTCATCTTGTACATCAGGGGACACAGGAAGACAATACAAAACACAAGCAGAACGTCAGACATTTGGGGGAATTTTTTAGAGGACTGAGGTGATTTGCTATTGAGTAACTTACCTGGGGTCAGCCCATGGTTCTTCATGGCCCACTGTCTAGTAGGGGAGAGATGCCCTGATCTAGCTCAGCTTCCAGAACAAGTGCAGCAGCTTCATGTGTTACCTGTTATCAGCTCTGAGACAGATTTATCCTGAATGCATGAATCAGGACCCCTCCACCGAGCTGAGATTTGCATCAAGTACTTTGTTGAAAGAGCAGCTACAACAAACATGACCGAGACTTCATCTGAACATAAGAAGTGAGAAACACTGCAGAAGGAATAAAATCTGAATGTGCAAAGTGAGTGGGAAGAGGGGTACAACTAGGAGGACCAGGGTCATGGGAACTGTTAAGTATCTGCATAAAGTCCAAATGCAGTCTTAGTGGATTTTCCGTGTTGCAAATGAAGCATTCAAGGTCCATCAAGGTGGCAAGGACAATTACATCCCTGCAGCTATAATTGGTGTGAGCCATTCGACCAGACAGCGAGGACTTTCTTGAAGTGAACAGATAGAGCTGATAGAAACCGTTGGAGGAGGAAATCAGACTGAAAGGTTACGTCCACGCTACAATTAGAGGCATCATTTTGCATTGGTCTGAAGAACCCTGCAGTGGTATAAAAATTGAGCTATTCTTCTGCAGTCAGTAGTCAAATATGGAATCAGTGGGAAAAGAAAAATATGGGATCATAGTAAGGGAAAGCTCTGAGGGAAGATGCAACAGAGCAAAGAATTGCTTAACAACATCCAAGAAATAAATGAACTAAAAAACACTGGTAGGTTTATCTGGAGGGCTCATTTGCACAGATAATTACTTTCTAAAACTTGCACTCCTTGTAGCCAAAGTGTGTCTGCCACTCTTTAGTTCNATCTAGCAATGAAAGAAATTATAAAAGAATAAGACCAAAGCTGAAAAGTTGAATCAAAATCCAAAATTCAGGTTGAAAGGTTAATGAATGCAAATAGCTCAACTGGGGTGCTACATATTGAAAACTAGCAATCATGTTGAACAAGGGAATAATCAAGAAAGGACAAAAAAGAAACATACGGGGCCATGGTAAAGGCACAATTAAACTCGCTGATGTAAGTCCAATGCTTTTTCATGGAAATACATCCAGTGTAAATGTGGTCCAAATTTGGAAAATATGACTTGCTACCTTTTTCTTTTTCAAATGAAAACATTCCTGCTGTTCTCATTTTTATAAACAGCTGTTTATACAAATATTACTAGTTTCATACAGCCAGTTTTGATCCATTAGCTTCTCTTCAAGTACTCCCAAAGCTAAAGATGAAAACAGCAATGCTTTACAAAGTACCATTCCTAATTACCACAGTTCAAGGGCTAAGGGTGTGAACGGACACAGGACAAAACAGCAATGTTCTCGGACTGCTTCATGAATAGACACAGGCAGAAGTGAGAGTATATAAACCAACTTTATAAACAGGTTCAGGAAGAAACAGTGTTGTATTTGAACAGCTTGGTCAGCAGGTCTGTGCACAACTGTTCTGCATCGCAGAGTGAGAACATTGCAGCAGGAAAAGGTTTGAATTTAGCAAATCATAAAATTGTTTCAGTTGGAAGGGACCTTTGAGATCATCAAGTCCTACTGTTAGCCTAACACTGCCAAAAACGCCACTAAACCATGTCCCTCAGCACCACATCTACCTGTCTTTTAAATACCTCCAGGGATAGTCATTCCCCACTTCCCTGGGCAGTCTGTTCCAATGTTTGACAAACAAGTTTTGTGAACAAATTTTTTCCTAATATCCATCCCAAACCTCCCCTGACACAACTGGAGGACATTTCCTCTCATCCCATTGCCTGTCACTTGGGAGAAGAGACAACCTCGCTACAATCTCCTATCAGTGTTGTACCTGAATGTAAGTACCTGACTGCGGCTTTCTGTGATGCACATGGGCTGCATTCAGTTTCTAAGTGAAGTTTCATTTGTTCTAACCTGTGAAAATATAAAGAGAATGGGTTGACAGACATGTGGAAGGAAGTTGCAGCCTTCCCCATTACCGTCATCTGAGGCACATGCTCTGCACCGCATTATGGAGAGGACACACCACTGTGGAGCTAAGCCCTCCTCCTTCCCAGCTCCCCGTTAAAATGTTTTGGATGATTCTAGCCTAAGATATTGCCACTCTGCTTCTCTTAGACATTGCAGTATGACATTCAAAGAATGTGAAACTTTTTTTCTTTAGCAATCACGCTAAAAGCATTTAAGCATAGGTCAAGATAAGGTAAACAATACGGGTCCATCACTGAATGATTCCATTAAATAAAGAAAATTCTCTCAGCGACAGTTATATGGCATCCTAGAAATCTTTCTTTTCAGTGCTTCTTTCATTCTGTTTTTTTACCAGCATGGCAAAAAACCCGACCAAATAAATAAAATAAACAAACCATGTTTCTGATATAACTGGAGATTCCTGATCCTAAATATGATTGGGGTTTTTGTTTACCTGCCACAAACAGTCCTGTTGCTTCTTAACTGCGGACTATGTTATGTTATTGTTATGGGAGAAGTAGCTTTTAACAGTTTTTAAACTGAAGGAAGCTTCTAAGATGAGTACTTTTAATCTGAAAAAAACTAGACGCCAGTAAAGTTGCTTGGCCTGAAGGAGAAGAGGTGGGATGTGTTTTGATGCCAAAGACAAAAGACAAGAGACCTCTTTAAAGCCTCTGGGAAATAGAAACTGCCAGGACTCACATTTTGTAAGAGGTCTGAGTTTTATCAGACTACATGCTGTGGAACCGCCTTATTCAAGAAAATGAGGCTTTGTTTTCTATTTGTTTCTTAATTCAAGGGTTTTTAGGAAAATTTACCCCCTAAGAGAAGCCACCCGATAATGAAGAAAAGAGCATCTAACCAAAAAAGCTCAGTGTAAAATTACTTATTTCAGGCAATAACAAATCCCAGAAAAAAAAAAATGCATTTTGTCCTTTCAGATTTCTGTACTAGTGGGTTTTTTTTAAATCTATCCTGACCTTGAGCACTGGGTTAGGTCTCGGAGCCATAAGATTTCCAGTGCAAGAAGATACCATATAGCAATGGAAAAAAGAGAAAAAAGAGGTAATGTTTAACTTATTTCCTATTTTTTAACTGCAAAAAGGAGGCAGGAGAGATATCTAATGATTCTGCATGAGTTAAGAAAGCTGCCGCTAAATGGACAGACAAAGATCGCCCTCAGAGTTCAGGGTGTGCTTTGTAGCGAGACTTTTGCCCTGGGATTTTCTTTCTAAAAGAAAGGCAAATAAAACAGAAAAACAAACTCCAGTCAGAGACTGGTTGACAGACTCATAAATGGGCACGTTGTTTCCAAGGCAAGGTGGTTGAGACAAAAATATTGGGATCACTGAAAACAGATTAGAGGCTGTCCTAAGGGAAGTGGAGTATAAGGTCTGAACAAACCTTGATGGGCTGTGGGACCTTCACTCATTCCCAGAATGACTATAGAGTTTCCTCCTAATAAGCCATTAAGTTACACTGCTGAAATTATGTGGGTTTGAGGTCTGAAAGGGGCTATTAGTCTTTTCTCAGTAAACCCAGCAGTAAGTAGATAGCCTCAAAGACACCTGACCGAAATAGTGTTACTTAACACATTGCACAGAGCACTTTTAAAGAGTTTAGTTTTTAAAATGGGTGAAAATGACAGAACCACAGTCCACATAAGCAAAAACAAACAAACAAAAAAAAAAAAAAACGAAGCCAGCACAATGTGCAAAGTCTCCAAGAGTAAACAGCAAAACAAGCATTTTTAGCTTATTTTTTTCTCGTATAACTCCCACACAAGTAAAGCAATGCTGAAAATGAATCAGCAGTATCACCTTCCAGCATCAGCTGTCTACCCCCTTGGCAAGGGATTGCTGCAGGCAGGAGATTTGCCTTTCTCCTGTACAGTCAAGAAGTGCATCTGTTTTCCTTTCTTTTATACAGAACATACTGCTCTCCATCCTCACCAGGAGGAAAAACAAACCCCCAAAACCACAAAAAAACCCACAACAACAACAAAAAGAAATGAAAAATAAAAAACAAACAAACAAAAAAACCCCAACAAACAAAACAACCCCCAAAGCCCCAATGAAGTCATAGTTAATTTTCTAATAGCAAATGAGGGTATCAGAGACTGTTAAGAGGAGAGGCTGAAGGGTGTGTGTGAAGAAAAAGTGCGTTAAGTGCTGAACAATACCATAGAGCCTTTTTTTAATGCAAGTTCTGGAAAGAAGCTTTAATAAATGATTTAGTCTTATTTTAGGCACAGCACTTACCTTAGCAGAATCTGGTTGGAAGCTGTCTCCAGCCTGCTTCTGAAAAGACACTTCTGTGTCAAACCAGAAGAGCAGGAAGAGCAGATGAGTAGACCCAGAGATTCAGCTCTGTCTCGGCATTTTAAGATGGTTTACTTTGCTCAGACACGATTATTGGAAACACTGTCCTGGGTCTAAGCGTACAAGCAGGACATTGTCAGCCCTGGTTGCTGCACTGGTGGCAGCAACATGAACTGTATGAGTGGGAACATGAAGTGTATGAAGTGGGGAGCTGTGCATGCCTGACAACTTGCTGTGGACCTATTGCCTTTCAGTCCAGAGCTTGTGATAACACCAATATTGCCTTCAGTACCATTGCTGCTGCAATTACCAGTCTGCTTTGCTACTCTGAGTCTGCCTCACATCTTCCTTCCCTAGAGCAGATATCCTGGTTTATCCTCCTGATCTCCAAAGGTCTCCAGTTACTTCTGCCCTACCTGTCCTTATCAGTTAGCAGCTAGGTTGGGTCCTTCCTTTACCCTTTAAGTGGTTGTATTTTTGGTTAAAATCCCCCTTCCCGCCCCAAGTTCCTTTCTGCCATCTTTCTGAAGTGAGAACAATATAATTTTAGAAGTTTTAAGCCTGTCAACCTGTCTACACCTCAACTTCACCTCAAAACCCACTTTGGCTTCAAGCACCAGCTGTCATGAGAAACCAGCATTGCCACCCAGCCTGTTGACTGGGAATTAAGAGCATGGTCAACTCATGTTAATGCTTCCCATTGCCACTCCTTATCCCAAACCTTTCCACTGCTGATTCTTACTCATTTCCTTCTCCTGTTATAATTCCTCTGAAAACTGAGGCAAGTGCTTGGTACCTGGAGCTAAAGTCCTCTGTGCAGTGGGATGAAACAATGGTCAGTCTGCATGGCATGCAAAGTAGGGAAGAGATTTTTATGTTTAGGGATATTAGTGGAAAGTTGTGGACTCCGGCACTGAAAAACTTAATGGCTCTTAGCTGTCACATCTTAGCAGTCTACAGGTGAGGGGATGGTAGCCTTTAAACTGAAAGAGGATACATTTAGATTAGATATTAGAAAGAAATTCTTTCCTGTGTGGGTGGTGAGGCACTGGAACAGGCTGCCCAGGGAAGTTGTGGATGCCCCATCCCTGGGAGTGTTCAAGGCCAGGCTGGATGGGGCTTTGAGCAACCTGGTCTAGTGGGAGGTGTCCCTGCCCATGGCAGGGGGGTTGGAAGTGGATGATTTTTAAGGTCTCTTCCAACCCAAAACATTCTATGATTTTGTGATTCTTTATCCTAACAGGTATCACAGAATTTTGAAGATGGATATACCAACACATTAGCAAGTTTGTAGTCTAGCCATGTGGAGGTGGTGTTTGTTGTTTGCCTCACAGCTTGGTCTTCCACAGCCTCTCTGCCGAAGCTTGCTGGAAAACAAAAGGCAGCTTATTCAGTTTTCCCATAAAGAAGCTCTTCTTTGAAAAGCTGCAAACAGGCTTTCACAGCTGTTAAAAAAGCAGTGCTGAGACACTTAATATACCTTCCTTCTGAATACCTTCCTTCTAAATTATCTCTGGGTTGCAGAAAGGCTAGAGTATTTGTACAAGGTTGCGGGATGATGCATCTGCCTGGGAAACTATGATTTTGTAGGCTCCTTGTGGACTGTGCTTTAAAATATCAAAGTTCTCACACTTGATTCTTCTACTGTTCTTAAAACCTCAGCTTGTTATTTCTTAATCTTCCCCCAAGCTGCCACCCACCTCCCTGCCTGCTGTTCTCAAACTGGTCTTTATTAATAGGGGCAGAGGATGAGCAGAGTCTGTGGAGGCAGGGGCTGAATGACATCAGTCCTGTGACACTTTGGTGCTGAGGGGAAGGAAGAGCTCTGTAGATGGTCTACAGTAACTTACTCCCACAGCCCTCATCCTTTTGTACCCAATGCATGTGGGCTGTGGACCTGCAGAGCACAGATGTACCAGTCTGAGGCAGGGAAGTGTGTTACAGTGAGTAGTCCTGAAGAGCAGGCTGTAAGAGCAGTCACCCGCTTTCTCAGACCATGAATGGCCTCACAAAGGCCATCAAGAGAAGAGCTGGGTTAGAGAGTGGGTGATCTTAAGAAGCTTGGTACTGTGGTACTGTTTGATGGAAGAGTAATTCCCAACTTTATTAACAAAAACGCAGCTCCTTCTCATTTCCAACACCCTCCAGAGCACCCACTCAAGCTGGAGAACGTGGTTCTATTGGGGCAGGTGCTTTTTTGGGCAGTAGTCAGATGGGAAGAAGCCATGTTTTTGTCAGTCAGTAGGACAGTCCCAATGTAAAGGTCTTTTCAGCTCTGTACAACAGCCTTATAATGTGCTTCTTGTTACCTGCTTTTTTCTTTTTTTCTTTTTTCTTTTCTTTTTTTTGAGATTTCCAATGTCATTTTTATATATCTCCATTTTCCGTATATAAAGCAGGAATAATTATTTCTTCTTTCCTTCCTTTCTCATGAAAATCAGCTTGCTAAAGTCTAAGTTGCTGGGGTCTATGGCACTACAGTTGTATCAGAAACCAGATAAACACAGTTCAGTCACATTGTTTGGGTTAGTGTGGATTTTACTTTGCCTTTCAGCTATCAGCAATGCCACTGACTACAGGTACATTAGGAGCCCTTAGAAAAATCTCACTGGTCTCTGTGACAGTAAATTTTGTCCCTTTTGTTTGCAACCATCTCAGAAGCTGAGATGGTGGCTAAAGATAGGAAGATAATGAAGAGCTGGGTTTCATTAGAGATCCAATTCATTTAGAGCCTCACAGAAGCTTTAGAGACAGGATTGCATCTACTATTGCTAGAAAGGTCCATCTGTCCTGCCCAACACTAACTTCCCTCTAAATAAACATCAGCATATCCCTCAGCAACAGCCACTTAGTGACTTTTTGAGGCTCTAGAACAGGCATGAGGCAACGAAAAGTTTATCTTTCCCACCAATGCTAGTGTTTCAAATATTTGTGCTGTTCTTCGTGTAGGTTTAACATCACTTGTGGTAATATTGCCGCTAATGAAATAAAAAGCTGTATGACTCAGAAACCTGCTCTGCGAGGACCTTGAATAATTGTAAAAATACGGAATTTCTGCATGTGAAAGCGAGACAGTTTTCCTTTCTACAAAAAGCACAAACTACAGCATCTTGCTAATGCCAGTAACTTGACTCATGAGAGCCATCTCGCTCATGTGAACGGGACAGCTCAGGGAAGCATATTTGTTCTTATTTCACTTGTTCTGTTTCACACCGTTCGGGAGTTGTTATTGACTAGTTCTTCAGAATTTCACCTTCTAAACTGAAGCTACAGCACAGCTTTTAGCTGTGCAAGCCCCAGTTCAATCTGCACTTGTCTTAATTTCACTGGGGACTTGCTGAAAGTCCACCTGGTATGAGATTTAAAGACTGCTCATAAGCTACTGCTCATCAAACCCATTGGCAAGTGCGTGCTCTGACCTTCCTTCCCTTCTTTACCCCACACCTGCCTCTTACTATAAAACTTTAGTTTGTGCTCGATTTGTGGTGGCTGATAAATTTCCCTCTGGATATTTAGTGATTCCTGCCAAGAAGCAACCATCATGTAATAAGTTCAGCATCTGCAGAACTAGGCCATTCAACGTTTAATTGATAAATAACGCTGTTGGCTATCAAGGTCCAGGTAGCCTTTAAATGAAGGGTGTCCACAACAGAATGATTGGAATCTGAAAAGTGAATAACATGTTGATTTTATATATTTTTTTTGAGACGTATTTGAAAATACAATTCAGCATGTGCTAAATTAATGATCACAGTCACGAATCAGATGGTTGATACAGGAAAAAGAATCCACGCGCCATGTGCCTGTTTCTGCTGTTATGTGTTGGTAATTAGTTTAAATATATCTGTTACATCTGTTGATTTTTTTGTTCTACTTTTGAGTAATAATCCAATCTGCATGATTATTTAAAAAAATAATTCAGCTCCATACTGCAGCAACATTTATTATAATACTGTAAATAAAACAAAATGAAAATCGTCCGAGTCTGAGGACTGTAACAACGTAAATGAATTGGGATGGAGAACTCATTTTAACAAACACATGAAATATTATTTAAACTGGCAACCTGCTGGGTTTCTTCATTGTGTCATAAACAACCTTTAAAAATATGTAAAAGCTGTAAATATAGCACTGAAGCAATTCCTGGTTAAGAGAGGATTGACGGAAGCACTGTCTTTCTTAATTATTCATCTATCAAATGGAGAGAGCCTTTGTTGATCCAGCAGCAGCAGCATTCTGCCCTCCAGTGTAATTCTCACTTGTGCTGAGCTCCCGGTAAAACAAGTATGAATTGAAAAAAAGGTGAATTTATCTCTTTTTCCATGATAATTTGTTACTCTTTGTCATATCTGATTGCTTTTTTGTTCATAAACACTGAACTAAGCATTGTGTTGGAGCCCGGTCATCCATAGAGACCTTAGATCTGCAGCGTTGTCCCTATTTTGGGCAACTCTCAAGCACCTGGTATTGTGTAATCACACACACAGGTGCTTTCCTGACCTGGAAAAGCTAAACATGTCCATACCCAAGTGATCTTTGCTCTTTTGGCCAGATCAGCTTTGAAAATATTCCTTTTTGTTCTATTCTAGTGGGAGAACTGTGTTTCTGCAGTGCTAAAACACAAGCGCAGGCTGGTTTTAGTTAAATCCTTCAAGCTCTAATTCAGGATAGTGTTTTCCGCTCTCTTTCTCTGGGCACCTCACACATTACTAGAGCTACAACAAAACCAAAAAGTTTGGTAAAGAGTCTGTCTAGGACCATACCAACCCATGGTTCTGTGACCTGACTGTCAAGCATTTACAGGTTGGGGTATGAAGTGTTGGATTTGATGTTTATACCAGCAATGTATTGAAACCCACTAAGACAACCGTCTTCTCCTGATGTCCTCCTGCCAGAGGTGAGATCCTCAGGGGTGTAGATACTGGGCTCCAATGGAAGGAGTCAAAGAGGACACTACCCTCCCCTAAGGACTGGCTGGTGTCAAAATCCACTTGCCAGGTGTGTCTCCAATAGTCCAAGTATTTTGCCTTGTAACAGCAAATTATGCAAATTCTCCTTTTTTTCTCAGCCAAATTTGGTGGAGGATTCATGACATTTAATAAGGTTGGAGCACAAGCTTAACCCTTAAGTGGAACTGTATTGTACATCATATGTCTGCCATTATCTCACTGAGCTGTAGAATGTATTTTAAAAGTATAGCAAAATTCTGGCTTGCCTGAGTAGATGAGGATTTAGTCTGTAAAATCAAAATAGATTCAAAATGTTTCATTCTAGAAACTGAAGTACTGTGTCAATTCATATTATAATAAAGCCAAGATGTTTCCCAGGAATGAAGGAAGAGAGAAACAAGAAAAACATATTCAGAACATAAGGCAGTAGTGAGAATCAGGTATGTTTAAGAATAATCTTTAGATTGTCGTATCTCTAAGGACTGCTGTAGAACTGGTCTCATGCAGCTGAGTGGAAATGCCACCTTTCCTGAAATAGATAGTCTTAAAAAATCATTTGTTTTGAAAAATCCATTTTCTGGGAGGAAGGAAGTAGAGCAGAAATGGAGTTTCACCTTAAACCTTCATAAGCAGCTACACTTTAAAAAAACATGTCTAAATATAAAAACAAATCTGCAGAGTGTGAGAATGGGTGAATTATTTTTTTTTA
The DNA here is from genome assembly GCA_013398155.1 of Pedionomus torquatus. Taxonomy (NCBI): domain Eukaryota; kingdom Metazoa; phylum Chordata; class Aves; order Charadriiformes; family Pedionomidae; genus Pedionomus; species Pedionomus torquatus. The sequence continues at coordinate 672,528 of VZRU01001146.1, forward strand.
CCTTCACAATAATAGACTAGACCTTTCAGTAACCATGCTCATAAGTTTTACTTCTAAAACTATTGAAAATTTTATAGGAGTTTGATACTAGAGGAATTCATATTTCTATTAACATTTCAGGAGCCAAAATAAGTAATTTTCCCAATAGGTATTTGTTATTCTTGTCTCAGCTGGCTAAAATGAAGTATTTTCCTCCAATGTTTGAGAATGTAGATCAGGGGAAGAACTGCTTTTTTTTTTTTTTTTTTCTGGATAGAAAGGAGCTTTCACCTGAGTTTTATAAATTTAGGACAAAACCAGCAAGCAATCCAATTTACTGCAGTCTCAGCTGCATACTATTTGTATGTACTATATTGTCAGATTCACAGAAAAATAAAAGACATTCTGGCTGTGAGATTTATCTTCCCTATATATTTGAATAATTTAAAAAGAATTCTCAGGATGTGCTTACGTTGCATGGATTTCATGTAATTTTCAAAATCTCGTGGTGTGGAAGGACCTTATTTGCAGGGGAGATGGATCACTAGCTCATTAGTTAGGAATGGGTCTAGAATACTTTGACCATTAGCAAAATTGCATTGTCACTTCTGGGTGTATCAAAGCTGGGTCTAACTGTGTTATTCTCTCAGTTGCAGCATCACTGCTTCCCACTGCTTCATGAAAGCAGAAACAATCTACCTAAAATATTCTCCACTGTCAAAGTTTTAATTTGGTTTCTATGTAAATAATGCATGTGCACAGGCACTAGTGCTGCTGTCATTAACTGGGAATAAACCTGGAGCTCTCGGCTCTGAAAGTACAAATCCGCACAATTTAAGCAAAAGCAGCAATTCTGTCACATACTATTAAATAACAGCCTGCTACAGTCACTGTTACTCACCACAGGGAGGGCAAATCTGCATGCATTAAGCACTGTTTATAATATCGGGTATGGAGGTGCTAGCAGACAGTGTGGAGCCCTGAACTGATCCGTTTTAAAGGGTAAGAATGAAGAGCGGCGTGAAGACAGGTGGGATGTAGCTCAGCTGCCAGGCACGTCTTACCTCACTGCTGATTTCTCTGGCTGTGCTGCAGTCATTAGCCACCCTGGCTGTGTTATTCAAAACAAAACAGACTAGAAGTAGCAAATGAAATAATTAAAGTCATCTCTCTTCTGCTGAATGTGAAGAGGCTAATTGTTTTACATACACTTACCGAAAACCTGTATGGTTTGTGTGTGTGAAGCAGTGCAAGCTTACTTAAATACCGCAGTCGTGCCTCAAATGATCCAGGCAGAGACACTATGTGTGCTGCACTGGGGAGAGCAAAAAAAATATAGTGCTTTTTTCTCAAGCCTAGAAGAGATGAAATCTCGATTTCAAGGGAAGGCTCTCTTGAAATGTCTGACAAATAACCCGCTGCATTGATATTCTGTCAGAGCCTTCCCCTGCTGAAGACACAGAGGTAAAACAAATAAATCCCTTTACTAAGGAGCAAGCCAATGTCAACACTGTACACAGCGTTTGCAAGGTCAACTCCATGCTCTCTCCAGGCAGGTCTGTTTATAACTGCTGTGTTCAAACCAAAGCTCGCTGTCGATTCCCACGTGCTGACAGCACACGCTATCACACTGAAACCAAAACAAGAAATTGCACCAAGCGTTATTCAAAGGGAGACCTGTATTTTTCAGGGTTAACTCCAGAGAAAAGGAAAGCGATGTCAGCACAGAGGTGCATTAAAACACACACTGGAGAAGTTTTGAGATCATTTGGGCTCTGGAAGGGGAAAAGTCCAGAAGTCACACTGCTTTTTCAGCCACCCTACTCTTTCCAAAGAATTCCCATTTCTCTGGTTGTTGTTCATGCTTTCTGCACCCTTTGTTGTATGGCTCTGTATCTAGACTGGAAGAATCCCATACTGTAACTTTTTAGGATCTCTCTACACTGTTTTTCCCCTTTCAAGCTATGTGAAGGGGACAAAACTGAAATGATGTGCTGCCCGAGGGTGAGTGGATCCCCTATCATGTGCTGGATAACTGTATCTTAGAGATGTGCTCACTCAGTGAATATACAGATTAAAACACGTGTATGGCTCTGTTTAGCCGACCAAACACTCCCTCATTATCTTCTCCACCACCCTGGAGGAGGCTGAACGATGTTCCCAGTGACTGCAGAAGGCAGCTGATCCTCCTACTAGGACACCAATAAGCAGGTTATGGGAATAAGCCTTACACCCTGACCCCTCCTGAGCACATATTCAAATCAAGGAGAGAAGAAATGATTCAGGCAGAGAGCAGATGTTTAGGCTGTGGCTGCTTCATTTGAAAGAGAGAAAGATGTTTTCCTCTGTTGCTGTCGATGAGGTTGAGTTGTTTCATTCTTTTATTTGAAAGAAAATAAAAGCTGTTTTGAAGTGCTCCCCCTGACTCGCGGTGGCACCCACTGCTCTGCTGAGGAGTCACAACCAGCCAACCTCAACACATGAACTGGGTAAGGCAAAATGGGGGAAACTATCAACCTTTGCAGTATGGAAGAACTCAGTGTACACCTTGCCAGCCTTCTTGTCTCATTACATTAAACTAAATTAAATCAAATCACCTCTGAGGTCTCAATGGTTGAAATGTGCGCAACTAAGATCTGTCTGTGCTTTAAATTCTGCATGAAGTGCGGATAAGAGGAGTGTGCCTTTGCAGCTCAGTTTCATTGATGTCTGAGCTAGTATTCATGTCAGGTTTGCTTTTAAGGATACTTGAATGACTCTATTTTTAGATTTTACTGTGATCTTACTTCATCGAGACATTGCATGCATAATGCATCATCAGCAACAAAAAATTTTAATCATAGCATAAATCAGCCAAAAGATGCTAGGAGAAATCAAAGTCCAAATTGCTGGAGTAAATGGATTCTGCTTTTTAATTCCTAAATTCAAAAAGGCTCTATGGGGGATGCTTCCCAGATTTGTAGCCGATTGGGGAATGTGTGTTGCAAGGCTCCTCGGGTTCAGTCCCAAAACACAAAATACCATATCTCAATCTGAAAGCAGCTTTTACCTTTACATGTTTTGCTTAAGAGAAATCGAGAATTTGGGTCTCTCATCTTAATAATTCAGATAAAGTACAGCTCCTGATTGATGGCAGAAAACCACTTGCTGATCATTCACAAATTCCAAACCAAGAAAAACCTGCAAAGTAATTTCAGTGCAGTCCCCCATGACCCAGCAAGAAAACCTTTCACCGGCACAGGAGGCTCAAATACTTCCAGTTTCATTTCCAGCAGCAAATAGTAATTGCCTGGGGCTGTGTCCCGTTATTAATGTGTTAAGGAAATAGAATTAAAATCAGACACCTTACAGAATAGCAAAGGGCACTGAAAGGGAATTAGCAGACCCGATTTTCATCTGGGAAGGCTTTTTACTTACTGTTGCTGGTTTTGATAGGGACAATCCATTTAATCTAGCTCAACAGCTTCAAAAAATGGGTCAAATGTGTTATTTGTGGGGGGCAGATTTGGGGAGAGAGGGCATATTCCTTTTCCTTGCAGATGCTGTAAATGTGACAGCACCAGCTATTTCAACTAGATGAGGCTCAGCTGTTTGTGCAAGCAGATGTCTGCTCCTTGTTTCACCCCCTCTGGGCAGCAGAGGCAGGACCAGCTCCTGACATGCTCTGTACAGGGACCCCCTGGGCTCAAAAGGGGGCACTTGGGGATTTGGGCAGTCCTTGCTGCCTAAACGGCTGCTCCAGGTGGGCTGGATGAGCCAGATATTGACAGCAGGTCATCAGCTGGACCACTCCAACTTAATGGGACAAATATCAAGTAAAGGTATCATTTCGTCTGAGGCCCATAACTGTGCCAGCCAGAATATTTTTTCCTGACCCCAGTGACTCTTCTTCACTCGGTGTTTTATCTTTTACAGGGAAAAGATTTCTCCTGCACAGCCTATGCAATCTGGAAGAACCTTTTGTATTTCTCTGGTTCCATCACATTTTATCTTCAAGTTACCTCTTTCCTTTGATTAGGCCTTTTATTTCTCTTTCCCCTGGGTTATCTATCTCTGTTTCCATACTATATAATTGAGCTGCTGAATATTCATTATTAGTCCCTAGAGTCACATGAAGATCTCCAGAGCATGATAAAACACTCCTTGGGTGTGTTTTGGTTAGATTAGAGCCAAAGACCTAAATGGAACTGGGAGATGTAGTGCCCTCCCATTAGTTTAAAAAGAATTGGAGAGGGAACGTTTATCCTTTCATAAGGGAAAGGAGGGAAGGAACGAGAGTTAGGGTGTGAGAGGGAGGGGGAAAGGAGGAAGGAAGAAGCCAGGCGGCAAGAAGGGGTAAGCAGACTGCTTCAGTCCAGCCACCTAATGTGAAACCCCTTCTGTCCTGACACCAGTGTGTTTACGGCAGGTATTGCATCGCTGCTTGGCAATGATGTCACAACACACAGATTTTCAAAGCAGCCAGAGTAAAAAATCTTCAAGCAACTAACTTCTTAGTCAGGGAAGCACGGCTGCCAGAAACATGCCCCTCTGCAAGCAGAGGAGTAATAGCGCTAGCAGTGCTTCAGCCAGCCCAGCTATTGACACAGGAGGAGGTTTCATGTGTCTTAGCAAAGCATCAGTGTATTATTTCCCTAATTAGAGGTATGATTTAGTTCCTGGGGGATGCTAGCTCCACCGGGGCATGAACCCGAAGGAAGCAAAAACTGTGTGCATGCTGTTGCCCTGCCTGCTTTGAGCCCTGTACCAGCAGGCGGATTTCCCCAGGCTGGGTACGGAGGCAGCAGGGAAGAGCGACGTTCCCAGAGGGCACTTCAGGGCATCTGGAGGTCCTGTCCTCAGCACCGACTGCTTGGCTCATCCTTGATGAATTCCCCATCTGATACTGCAGTTTATTAGCTAAATAAACAGATTGAGAAACCATGTCAATTTGGAAAACTAAACCCACCGCTTTTTTTGGTAATAAAATGATCTGCATGATAGAGGGATTTAAACAGTTTTAGGTTTGTCAAGCAAATGCTCTGTTTGGCTGTCGTAAATACTCCTAATATTCTCATTTAGCAGGATTCCAGTGCGACCTTTTTATACTTTGTACTATATGAAATACTCCCCTGTGACTGTGGTTGGGATGCTTACCTAGGGATATAATGAGCAATTAAAAGCATGAACAAGAAAGAACAAAAGGCTCCAGCCTTTCTAGGAGGGTAAAAGGGCATGTTCCTGAGTGGGATACAGCTGGACCAAAGTTCCCCCAAGGACTGGGTAAAACGGAACATGGTCTTTCTCCCTACTCTTTCTGGCTAGTGCTTTCACCATTGCAACCTTCTGATGTCTTTGCCCAGGCCCTTCCCCTTCCACAGGACATTTATCCCGACAAGGACCTGTGCAGTCAGCCAGCGTGTTACATACGCTACAGATATGTTAACCTCACCATGATGGTTTGCAAACAGTTTCTGACATTTGTATACACCAAGCCCCATGGTGAACCTTCGCACTTACAAGTACAGACATGCAGCATTTACATACTAAGAGGAAACGTCGAGATGTATCCCCATCATCACCCCTCTCTGTACATACCCAGAGTGATTCCCAGCACTTCAGAGCTGTCTGTCATGCTGTTAAAATAAAAAAAAAAAAGTAAAATTTAAAAAAAACAAAGGTCAGTTGAAAAAAACCATAAAGTTGTGTTATAAAAGTCATATTAATTGCAAAGCAGTGCTTTACATATGATGATCTGTCTGAATGACATTTCATTTGCTGCCTTAGGGAGTTTTCAGAAACAATATATTTTAATGAGTCACTGTAATGAATTAAAATCAAGTCAGAAAAAGATACTTTCTGAAAACAGCTACTTTTAATTGGCAATGTGAGATATTACTCGAGAAATATAAAATATCTGTTGTTCCTGGAATGATGTTTTTACAAACCTAATGCAAAATTTTGCCTTGGTAACTGCTGAGTTAATGGAAAATGGAAACCCTGGCCCAAGAAAATCATTGTTATTCTTGTATTTTGAATTCCAAAGGGAAATAATTTTCACTCAGATCTTTTACCATGCATGTTTAGAAACTTTCTTTCAAACCAAACAAAATTAGAATTACTAAATGTCCAGAACCACTTTCCACTCTGAAGCATTCACTAGAGTTTCTGAATTTATATCAATGAACTTATTTTCATGGAAAAACTGCATAGGTTTGGTCTTTATTTCCAAATAATCCATGTTAAATTTAAGCTAGTAGAGCAAAAGAGTGTTGATTAAAAAAAAAAAAAAAATTGAGTCAACCAGGAAAAGTTAAACACTACATGAGGTATCACTCTGATTCTCTTTAAGAGATAATTAAACTCAGGATGCTTTTTGAATCTATGCATTAGCAGTCACAAGAAAGAGACCATTATGAAAAGTATCAAGAATCAAACAACAAAAGGACAAAACCCCCAAGTTCTGTTATGAATTGGAATTGCTCACAGTGATCAAATCTCTGAATGAGCTATAATTAACTTCATTTTTCACCCACATGAAAATAAATAATAGCAGCTTTCTAGTGTCTGAAGGAGAGCTGGAGAGGGACTCTGTCAGGAAGTGTAGTGGTAGGACAAGGGATAATGGTTTTAAATTGGAAGAGGAAGATTTAGGTTAGATATTAGGAAGAAATTCTTTCCTGTGAGGGTGGTGAGGCACTGGAACAGGTTGCTCAGAGAAGTTGTGGCTGCCCCATCCCTGGAGGTGTTCAAGGATGGGCTGGGTGGGGCTTTGAGCAACCTGGTTTGGTGGGAGGTGTCCCTGCCCATGGCAGGGGGCTTGGAACTCGATGATCTTTAAGGTCCCTTACAACTCTAACCATTCTGTTATTCTATGATATGTTGAATTATTATTCTTAAGCAGTTATAAAGGAATGTATTGTGGAAATGTAATCATGGTAATTGATACAAATGAAAAAAAAAAAAAAAATCAGGAAAGACAGAGACCCCGCTCAAACACTTTGGTGGAGGAAGGGTGCTTCTGTCACGTTGTCTGACCCCGCAGCCGGTGACTGTTTGTGACAGACCCCAATGTGCCGCAGTCAGAGCTGGTGTCCCAGAAGGTGGCGCTGTGGAGCTGAGTCAGATCTTCCCTGGGGGACGGAGGAGAAGGAGCGATCGGCAACTCTGACAACAGGGTTTGGGCATTTTCTGAACCATAAAACGTGGTGCATCTTGTCTGCCGTGAAGAATGGCAGGACAGTATGGAAAAAGTTAGAAAAGGAATAGAAACTCCAGCTCCAGTGACTTCTCATCATTAAAAGCCATGGGATTGCTTATCTATTAGGTAAGCGGAAAAGCGCAAGTCCCAACATCTCAGGCATGTTCCACTTTGGATAATTAAAGTCTGCATAGCTAAAACCCCGCTCCTGCTTCAGTGGACATCATCTGTGTGCAACCCTTTTCTTGGCCTCCTTTAGTACACTTGCTTTCCAGGTTTCCTCTTCTGTTTGCATCTCTTTGTTTTGAATTTCTTTCCCCACGCATGTGTTAGCTTGAGTCTCTTTTCCATGCTGAGCTTCATTTTGTTATTTTCAGCCCAGCTTTGAATGAGTTAGATTATGCTCCTGCTGTAGAGCGTTGCCAACCTTGTCATACCATCTGTTTCAAAAATTAGAAAAGAAGTTGAATCCCTTAATGGAATGAAATAACCGTACTTTGCTCTGGGAGTTTTCTTCACGGGTTATGTTTTTTTGTTCACTTGTTGATAGTTCCGTCCTTATGGCCCAGCAATTTAAATACCATTATGTTCGGTGTCGTTATGCCTCCCTGAAAGCTTCATTTTGCCAAAGACTGCTGACACTCTATACAATTAAATTTATTTTGCACTTCCTAACACAAAAGTCTTTTACAGGTTTTCTAAAAACTCAAGCGCTAATGAAGAACAGCATGTTTTACAAGATGGTAACTAGCTTGTTTTTCTACTGGTATTTAAAGCCCTATAGATTTCTGTATTATTGCCGAAAACAATACAGGGAAATCATTTTAGTATTCTTCTTTTAAAACACTTGTGATTTTTACTTAAACTGAACTTTACTGAGGTTTCTTTTGTGCATTCAATTGCTCCTGCCTTCAGTAAATAAGATCCCGGGGATTTCAGAAGAGTCAGTGAGCATGTGCTCATTTACCTCCCTGGCAAAGAAATGGCAAGCCCCCTGAAAAGGGTCCAAGGGAAAAGCAAGAGGCACAGCAGCCTGATTAAAACGTGGCTACAGGAGAGAGGAAGGATTGCTTCTCTCGTGTATTCTCTGGTGTGCACATCTGAGCAGGAACTTGTCCCACGTTGGTTACGCTCTGTCCTCCTGCTCACCTCAGCAAACTGTCAGCAAAGTTTGCCCGTAGGTTTGCAACAACTAGACACAATTGGGATTGACTTTTGCTAAGGAAATGGGCATGTATAATGCAATGAAAAACTATATGTTCTACTAATATAGACTTATCTAAGCAAAAGAGTGTTGGTTTGTTGTTTTTTTGTGTTTTTTTTTAAAATCATTCATTCAGTTCAGCATTTTCTAGTGACTGATTTGGGCCTGGTTTCTCCATAGGATTGCATTTTCCTTGCCTGAGGGAGAACAAGAGAGAGAGCAGAGCAGATGGATCCCTTCATGACATGGGCTTTTCAGCAAAAGGGCCACCAGGAAATTTTCAAGTCCATAAAAAAACAGAAAAAAAATCACTATTTTTTCAGCTGAGACTGAGGAACGGTACAGCAGTGGCAGAGGATTAAAAAGGAGCTGAAGACTTCAGCTGTTGTGAGAAGGTGCTGTAGCAGCAGTTGACAGATTTCTCAGTTTCATACCCAGCTGCAAGGTGTGATTGATGGGGAGCATCACAGGGTCCTGCAGTCCTCACCCTCTGCTAGCTAGGTTTATCTTCAGCACTTGAAGCTCCCTTCCTTCAACTGACTTTTGCCGTCTGCTGGACTTGCTGGAGCTTTTCTGGGAAAATGGAAGATGGCTGTGATTTAAGCGTAGAAACATGTACTAGAATGGAAAAGGAGAATAGCTAGAAGTGAGTGAGTGGTAGGGGTTGGTGGTGTCTCCTGAGCATATCAGGTGTCTGCAGGCAGCTGCCCTGCAAAGCATTCACACTGAGCACAGCCTTAGCCCATCACCTTTGGACAACTGTGCATTTCTCTGTTCCTTGGAGCTTCGCACTGGAAGAAAAGCCACTAAACAGTTCTTACTTCCATCCTGCCTCTTTGCTTTAAGCAGGCAAAACAAAGATAATAGTTAAAGTTATGGGCATGGATCCATTTTAAAAAAGTCAAGTGAATTTACAGGAATAAAAATAGCAAGCTCTTATGGTATCATCTTCCTTTGCAGATCAGCATTCTTGTATTTCTTTCAAAGGACAAGGTGGGGAAAAAACAGGATCAGGAAATAATTGTGCCTATTAGGAAGGATTAGACGGCTGCTTCAATTCAAGAAATAGTTGTTCAGATCAGATCATTTTTAACAAAATGCTCATTCTTCCTTCATCTAATCTAATCTCCTAAAACCTGAATTCTTCTTTCTCTAACTTGTTTTTGTGGGAGTTTTGCTTGCATAAGGACTGCACATGTTCACAAGATTTAAGTTACTTTTAGATCTTTTCTATTCCTCTTTAAGATTAATTATTTACGTGCACTTTTTAGAACCCTTCAAGTTTGGTGTTACTAATTTAATGTATCTTGCGCGTCTTTTCTTCTCTGTATCCGTTTGATAGCGTGTTGTTATGCAACTCAATTTAATGCATAATGAAGCTACATTTTTTCATTCTAATTAGCCGTCACATTTTTTAATAGCCTACAAAATAAATATGACAACATGATTTATTTTTTCTGAGACAATGACCAAAAGTTTGGTGCATAAACTGTCAACCACTGTTTACCCTTACAGCATAAATCAGCCTGTGGCATTTTATTATGTTACCTACACGAGACTGTGATGGGTTGTATAACACGCAAAGAATTTTGAATTCCTGCAGCGTCATATGTTTTGGCAACAGAATAAAATAATGATTATACCGTAGATTTCATAGTAACTGAAAGCAGGCATTTATGTCTTTCCCACGACAGGCTCTGCACTGATGGAAAAATATTCTTTTATCTGCTCCTTAAATGAAAGTCAGCATAGAATACAGTACAAAGAATCTGCTGCTGCTAGGACTTTCTGAGAAAAATACTGTTATTATGAGGATCTACTCAGCCAGCAGGTCGATTCGTTTAAACATCAGGTCCTCGAACTTCTGAGGTCATGTTTCTTTGTGAAAGAAATGAGCCATACATGAATCAGTTTTCTTCTGAATACGAAAATTGGGGATGATTTAGACATACTGCCTTGTCCATGGCTTGGTTGTGGTTTTTTGTTATTTTGTCCAAGGTGGCTAACTAGTTTGCAAGTGTGTGAGAGCAGTAAATTGCCTGAAAATAGCTATTTATGCCAGTCAGTCTGTGATGATAACTGTTAATTTTTGCTGTTTTAATGTCTGTTGAGGAAAAGTCCAGCCCAAAACGATACTCGATGTCTACCAACACAGTGAAAGTCAAGAAGAAAAAAAATCATATAAAAATAAAATTGGCTAACATCATCAGCATGACTGAATTATATAAAAAGTATACACATATACATACAAGGCTGACACCCATATTGGTTTTTTGATGGTAGAAAATAAAATTTAAGGGACTCCTATCCCTGCTACACCTCCCTCCTTATTAAAGCATCCTTATGTAGGTTCCCATCTATGAGTAGAGGAACTAACTAAGATGCCCAATCCCAGTTTTATTTAAGACGCTGTACTGGTTTTGGCTGGGACTGAGTTACAGCTCATACAGTGCTGTTTGGGATCTGTGACCAAAACGGTGCTGATAACACAGGGATGGTTTAGTTATTGCTGAGCAGGACACAGCCACAAGGCCCTTTTCTACTTCCCAATGAGGGTGCACAAGAAGTTTGGAAAGGACATAGCTGGGGCAGCTGCCCCCAGCTGACCAAAGGGACATTCCATGCTGTATGACATCATGCTCAGCAATAAAAGCTCTGGGGAAGAGGGAGGAACAGGGGAATGTTCAGAATTGTGGCATTTGTCTTCCCAAGTAACTATTATGTGTGATGGAGCCTTGCTTTCCTGGAGTTGCTTAAACACCTGCCTGCTTATGGGAATTAGCAAATGAAGTCCTTGTTTTGCTTTGCTTGTGTGTGTGGCTTTTGCTTTTTCTATTAAATTGTCTTCCTCAGCTAAGGAGTCTTCTCACTTTTACTCTTCTGATTCTCTCCCCCACCCCAGTGGTGGGGAGAGGGCGAGCAGCAGTGTTGGGTTTCGTTGATGGCCAGGGTTAAACCACAACAGATGTCCTGGCATACCTGGAGTTCCTCACTGGAGCCCTTCTGGGATGTTGCCATGTGGAGATCTCCAGCAGGCCATTTGCCCCAAGCGGAGAGAGGTCTAACCCAAAGGTTGTCAGCGGCAACTCTTTACAGGAGTTGTGTGAGAGGATTGATCCCACAGCCTGCAGAAGTGGCAGAACAGTTGTACTTTTACAGATTCATAATAACAAAATACTGTGTTACTTGTCCCAGATCCTCATTACATTTATCGAGGGGGTGGGGACGTTGCAACGATCACATTGCAGAAAGCGATCCCATCGAGAGGTGGTGCTCTACGTTCGCTGTAGAGTTAAGTGTCACCTGATGCTCAGCGCTGGTTGGGCAAGGGGGGTGGGAAGCGAGTGTTACCCATCTGCCACATGGTTGTTGCAAACAAACCTTCTTTACAAGAGCGTTATATATATATAACTTCTTTACAAGAGCGTTATAACAGTTCATGCCCTGCTGCTGTTGACAGACTTCCTATCCACTCTCACAGACAGATTTGGGCAGTATCAAGTGTGCATCAGCTGATTTTCACTTGCACTTCCCATCAGTTGTGGTTATAAATTCAAGGTGACCTCTGAACCTTTCAACTGAAGTGTCCTACTTCAGCTTTAGTGGCAGATGTTTTACTGTCAGTGATGCAAAAATTGAACCTCTGCTATGGAAATGATATTCCATAAGCATCTGGGCTCAGTTAAGAGCTACAGGTAGCTGTTCTACTACAAAGTTTAAAGATAGAAGGTTGGTCTCTAGGGATTTAAGTCACTATGTTCCACATGAAATCTGGAAGTTATCCTTAAAACATAGAGGATATGTCATTTGGCCTTGTGCACGCCAATGTCTTGAGTGTGATACTGAGCAGTAGATTTGCTTGTCTTATACTGCTGAAGACAGGATCCTAGGACTGGCAAAAGCATTAAGTAGTCTGGAAAGATCAAGAAGAATTGGGACCTGCATGCTGGTAAATGGCTCAATCCCTGAGAAAGTGATGGAGCAAGTAATCCTCAAAACCATCTCTAGACATATGAAGGACAAGAAGGTGACTGGGAATAGTCAGCGTAAATTTACGAAAAGGAAATCATGCCTGAGCAAACTGATAGCTTTCTATTACAAAATGTCTAGCTTGGTGGAAAAGGTTCAAGCAGTGGATATTGTTTATCTTGAGTTCAGCAATGCTTTTGACATCATTTCTTCATTGACAAACTGGTGAAATATCGACTAGATAATGGACAGTGAGGTGGAATGAAAACTGGCCGAACTGCTGAGTTAACAGTTGTCATCAGCATCATGAAGTCTAGCCTCGACAAGAGGAAACGAAGGAACAAGATTCTTCCTTCACCCTACTTCTTAATCAGATACTGAGAAAGAAGTTAAACTTGCCCACAGTGTATTAAGTTAAATGGCATAGACAGCAGATCATCTACAGAAAGAAGCTGACTTGATGTGCAGCTGATGTCCTTTCATATGAGTTATTTTCAGGGAAATCAGCCTCCGAAGAACATGCATACGATGTCTTTCCTCTCTGCCTACTTTAAAATCAGTGTCTACCTGGGGCATTCAGAGATATGATTATGATTTCATTAGTATACTATTTCAAAAAGTACTTTAATTGGTTTATGAACGGATTCCATTGGAGGCCAAGTGAAGCAGCACGGATTGCAGGGTATAATTTGTGCTACCAAACATGTTTCCTGTAGTTTGCAATGTCTTCAGTTTCACAGTCCGTGCAACTTCTGGAAAAGTGGGTTGTTTTCCTACGTTAATACAGTTTGATCTGCCACAATTACTGTGTGAATTCTTCTAGGTATTAAGGTAAGTGTTCAGGATCAAGTTCTAAGAAGTAAAATTCCTTCAGCTGTGTGGCTGGTTGACCCTGGCTGGGGGGGAGATGCCCACCCAGTTGCTCTCTCATTCCCCCGTCCCCCTGAGGGGAACAGCATTCAGGTTGCAAAAGGCACACAGGAATTCAGAGAACGAGAATACAGCTGAAGCTAGGAGGGGTGGGCCTCCAAGAAGGAAAATCCTGCATAAAAGATGGCACTAGAAATAACGTAAAATTACACTATGGTAAAAAGCGGGTTAAGTGCACCAAGTGCTGTGATTTTAAGTGCTGTGTGTATTTCATTTGAGTGGCAAAGCCCTGGATTTTTAGAAGCAAAATTTCACACGAGAAGCTGAGTCTCTGATTTCCAAAAGCTTGAAATGAGATACAAACTGTAACCTTAAGTCTCAAACATCTAAAGGAAAGAAGAAGAATCTAATGCTTCTTATTATTGCTTAAATCTTACGTTAAGTCAGCCTCGTGGATTGGAAGAAAGTGGGAGAAAAGCAGAGCAGATTAACACGTTTTGTACTTGGATGTAATGCTTGGATGGCTGATGCTGTGAGTGCTGCGTCAGGCCACGAGAGCGAGCGGGAGGGCGGCCACTTTGCAATATTATCAGAACATCTTGCTCCAGTCCAAGTGCTTTGCATCAGTGGAAGTGAATGTTCTTCACAGAGAATGTAACGATCATCGATCCCTTTTCAAACGGGGGAAATGGCAGAACAGATGAAGTCTCTTCACTGTCCCTGAACACACAGTAGGGAAAGGGCAGAGCCCAAGTCCCCAGTCCCTCATGGAGAATGGATTTATTAATGAGAAGAGTAGTTTACAGAAACTACATTTTTCAGCTAGCCCAGAAGTTTAACAGGAAAGGTAAATTTGCAACAAAATGTTCTTATATAAACTCTATTTCCTGCTGACACATTTATTAATCAGAACTGGAGACTGTATAAAAATATTTCTGCAATCTGTGTAAGATATACTGTAACGTAGGAGCCAAGCATCAGTGTCTCAGCACATCCCTAGAGATCCTGAAATTAATAGCTATATTTATAACTAAATTATATTATGAATCTTAGCAATGGCAAGGGATATTGTGTATGAACTGAACCGTATTGTTATTCTGGTGAGATACAATCTCACTAAGGGAAGAACAGAACTGGGTCAGCCCTACCACCAGCAGAATCTATGTCAGGGAGAGGGCTAGTCTTATCCCTTAATCATTTTTGAAATTTCGGTTTTCTTCCTCGTGGGCAAAACACCAGGGATTCACTACGGTGAAAGGCAAATATTCAAAGACCAACGACTCTTTCTTGCTTTTTGCCTCCCAGTTCTAAATGTACCTCACAGCTTGGGGACACAGTCTCCTGTCTGTCCCTTCCTGCACTTCCCTTACTCCCATTAATGATGGTCCCTGAAGGGTGGAAGAAGTACTGCAGAGAATGGCCTCACAGACTCCCTGCTGCCTGAAACCTGCTGATGGAGATAAAGAGGCTTTTGCAGGATCAGTAGGAGCAGGTGATAAAAGAATGGTGCTAACGTTCCTGTCATCCTTTATGTTCCTCCCACCTGAGCTTCATCTTACTTGGGTCCTCTCCAGAGGCAGAAGTTCCCAGAATAAAAGGATCTTCTGTGCTACCAGAACACTTCACGTAACACTGAACCGTGAGTTGGTGTATCACAGATGTGGAACCGTGTACTGCTTAGCATCTATATTCAAATGTCCCACTCGCTTCAGCAGATGTAACAAAGGCTCTATAACTAATTATCTTTTGAGCACATGATTCTGCAGTACAGCATTTGTTAGCACGTCCCTCCCTGTGCTGAATCAGCTTGAACCTTAAGGGGGCTTCATACGTTAGGGGGAAAGCTGTGGAACAGGGAGCCTTTTTGAGCCGTTCATCGTTTTAAATGCCAAGTCACAATGCAGCAGCCTGGGGGCCATCAGCTACTGGCCTCAATTCTCTCCTCATCAGACTGACAGCCACACAGAAAATCGACCCCTTGCATCAGCCAAGCAGTGTTGCATCAGTTCAGCTGAGATTTTCATTTCCTATAGGAATCTCCTGATCTGTTGGGAGTTCTTCCTCAGCAAGGCATAGGATGGGAATGTTCCTAGGGTTACCTTTCCAGCCAACCATCCCAACTGGGGATGCAGCTGGGAGGAGATGCTGGGGCTGCGATAAACCTGAGAAAGCAGCACTGAGAAATTATTCCCACTCATGAAGTTCTACGCCAACCATTACCTCATCTTTACTCTCCTTCCTTGTCCCTGCCATAACCTCACCCAGCTGCACTGTAGTTAGTGGTATCAGCATCATTTATTTAAAGAAAATAGATGGGGAAAAAAAAAAAAAAAAAAAAAAAAAAAAAAATAGAAGAAAATCTTTTCAAGCTATTCTGATCAGAAACTTTACCTGTTGGGTGTTTTCAAGACAAGGAGAGTTCTAGGAAGATATTATTCAAGCTCAAGTTGGACATGCAATCACACAAACCCATTCCTAATGAACACTATGGGAGAATAAAAGCAACCTCACTCATAGGAAGAAACCACGAAAACCTACCTCTTCCCCTGGCTTTGGAGAGCAATTTGAAGCTCCCTAACAAGAGCCCAAGAGGCTGAAGGTGAGAAACTAATGGAGTCCTTCAGTTTCTCAGTCTTCTTTGAGTAGAAGTAAAATTAAATTAAATTGAATTAAATCAGGATAATTGTCCAACAACATTTCAGGCTTTTTCTCAGTTTCAGCTTGCTTCAAAGACGGGCTACTGCCTCTCATTATCCTGACTTGTAAGCAAAGTTACTTCTTGTCACCATACAGAGTTCCTGGAAAAAAACTGTTCATTTATTTTTATTCTTCCTTTTGCTTTAAGAAGATCTGCCTATGCAAGACAGCAAAAAGATAATTTACTCTTAGCCAAGTGGAAAACTATAATTTTATGGACTACTTGTCCCTGGAGTGGGACTGATGAGGTAGGAATCAGCAAGTCTCTTGCTCAGGCACAGCACCATAGCGGGGAGGGAAGAGAAGTTCATCCAAGCCTGTTCCTCTAGAAAGCTCAAAGACACCAAGTCTTTTCCTCAAGAGAGACAAAGTCTTTTTCTTCTTTTATTTTTGATTATGTGACAACGATGCTTTCTACCCACCTTCTGAAAGAGCATACAAAGAGACATTTAAATAAATTGAAGTATCTATGGAGCCAATAATAAGATGCAATATGAAAGCGACTGAGTAATCACATCAGAAGTTCGTAATCACCAACATCATCTTCCTAAAGGTAGTAGGAGAAGATGCAGGATGGGCTAATCTTTTGCATTTTTTACAATACTGGGAAATAAAAGGACATTGTTTAACCTTGCCATTAAACATGTTATTGCTAGTATAATAACAATGCGTTTCACACAGTTACCTTTCACTTAACAATCAGGTACCCAAATACCAGTTGTAATCCAAGGACTCTTCTCTCTGCAGACTTTGTAAACAGAAAGAGAGCGATGCCGAGGCCACAGAAGGATGACGACCACAGCCTGCCTGTGTGGGATCCCAACACATTTAGATACCCTGACAGAAGTCAG
The DNA here is from genome assembly GCA_013398155.1 of Pedionomus torquatus. Taxonomy (NCBI): domain Eukaryota; kingdom Metazoa; phylum Chordata; class Aves; order Charadriiformes; family Pedionomidae; genus Pedionomus; species Pedionomus torquatus. Next base: position 689,278 of record VZRU01001146.1, read on the forward strand.
ATCAGACATTCAAAGCTATGAATTTTTTGGACACTAGCCACAATGAGCTCCCGCATTTGGAGGTTAACAGCACTGCCTGTGTAGATCATACCAGAGATGGCTTAAACTGTAAATGTTAATAAATCTGGTGGGTTATGCAGATCAATCATGAGCAGTAACAACCAACAACCTGATCCTACACCTGCAGAAGGTAAACTGGACTGATTTGTTTGCAAGTGTATCTATAGTTGCAAGACTACCGAACACAGTAAGACAAGTGAAACGAACCTGAATTACACTATGGCACTGCATTTTTTGCTTGTAGCCATGGGTTTCTCTGCAGTACACATGCTGACAGTTGTGGTTTGTTTTAAATGACTGTTTTATATTTTTTTTAATTATTATTTGCATATTTTAAGCGAAGCAAATGTTAGCAGTAGGCCTAAGTGAGACACATTTCCCATTAGTAATTTTCTCCTTTTACTCTAGAATATAGATAACAAGATCCATTAAACATAACATGAAAGGCCAGATGAGTGCAAGGCAGAACTTCCACTCTGTCAAGCCCTATTCCTTGTGAAATCAGCTCCTATGTTTTCAAAAACCATAAGGAGATAGTACTGTCACCGACAATTAGTCATATTGATGTAACCTATGATGGAATTATTTTCCAATTGCAGTGAATGTCATCACAGCTTCCAGAAGAGATAACCTGGTAGACAGAAAAGGGAAAGAGGAAAGGAATGAGGGAGGGAAAGAAGTGAATCTGACAAATCTGTCTACAGAATTGATCTGAAATTCTGAAGACTTAGATTAATATTTGTAAAAGGAAAACAAAATGAAAAAATCAGACACATCTCACTTTGGCTTCATTATGCACAATCACCTTGGGAGTGATTATGCGGTAAATTAGAATCCCACTCCTGTATCTTGACACCACAGAAGCGTTTAAAATGGGCCTTTTCCTAACATTATGAAAGATTTTAATAAAGTCCTGAAGGGGAACCTTTAGCTTTAGACCTGAATTTTGCTTCACAGACTTTTGGCCACATCCTATGTTTGGTATTAAAGTCTGTTTTGTCTTGGAACCACAGATCTTAATGACACGTACAAAACACTGCATGCCTGTAGTAAAAATACAGCACGCAGTAAAAGATTTCCCAGTTGGATCCTGTTTTGGTCAGCCATTTCTATCAATTATCTGAACAATAAAAGCATTTTAGTGGGAAGAAATAGATGGCTGCTATTAGAGTAACCCAGTTATCCTTCCATAAATTAAGAGTAAAAAAGTACCTGATACTGGAATAGTTACAACAGGATATACTACGCCTAGGAGTCCTTTGAGAGAGAGAGTTTCACTTCCCTGGTTCCTTTCTTCTGAGAATTCAAAAGATTGCATATAAAGTCTATACTTGGAAAGAAACCAACAAACCCCATATCTGCATTTAAAATCCATTCATGTGACAAACGAGGGACGGTGTTTCCAACTGCCACACCGACTCGTGCTTTCCTCTCCACGTACCAGCAGGTTGTAAACAATACTCCGTAGAGGAAGCAATGAGTTGTTCCTCTTTTTCTGTTCTCCACGTACAATGACCACCATAACTTCTAAACCACAATAAACTTTTAAACAAAAGATTCAGATACTTTAAGAGTCTGATGCAAGTACCTCTTACTGACTGATCTACAGTTTAAAAAACTGTAGAAGGTGTGCAAGGCACCCTAGGAATGGTTGGAGGGCAAGCAGTTGGAAAAAGATTCTTGCAGAATCTGCATTTGTAAAATCTGTCCAACTACTTTAGGTAAAAGCTGCATTAAAGTACTCAGAATTTATGCATGGGTATGACCAATACCCTGTAGCACTTCTGCCTCTTTTTTGTAGTTTGTGAATGAAAGACCATGAAGAAAATTACTGCCTCTTGGAAAACTCAACAAGAAACAGAAATTAGTAAACTTAAAGCCTGTGCTTAGTCCTGTTCACATTTGCACTGCAGCAACGGGTGAATTAAATTGTTGTTTTGCTGAAGTCAAGGAATGTCTTTCAACAGGATCATGATTTCTTCCTACTTACAGTCTTAATGGGAAGAGCATCTCCAACAGTATGATACCAAGGATTAAAATAATTAATTGCTGCTATTGCTGCAGGAGTTGGGAACTAAGTTTTGAGGATCAGGCACAGCAATTCCTTTTGTCAGTGACTTTTTTCTGGGAGAAAGGTGTCACATTATTATTTTAACCCAACTAGAATTTTTTTTTGTTTATTTTCTTCAATACTAGGATGGATTTGAATCTAGATTAAAAATACATGCAAGCTCTCCCAATTCAGAAACTCTAAAGTAGAAACCAGTTCAATTATTGCAAAATAATGTTTTTATTCCTCAGAAACAATCTGTAGCTATTTCTGAAATGAAAGTGATTTCTTCTGCAGGCTATTTAAAAAAAAAAAAGGCAAGTATCTCTTTCATGCTTTCTTTAGAAGGACATTCGTAAAGCGGTAGTGCTGCATAGCAATTGGAATGCATAAGCAATTTAGAGATGCTTGTTTAATCTCAGTAATTATGTATTCAGCAGAGATGGGATTGGTTAGTAAGGGCTATACATATTTTACTATTTAAACCTGTAAAGAGTTCCCTGAGATGTGTTAAACACAGTATAAATGTCGTATCTGTTCTTCTGTCAAAATCATACCCAGATAAAGGACAGAATATGGTCGAGAGACAGATAATATTTTCTCCATGGCAGTCGCAGCAGACAAACAACGAAATTTTCTTCACTCACATGTAAAATCTTGCTTACTTCAGAGAACTTCCATAACGCAAGGTGACATGAGAAATCGACCCTGCCAGTGATCTTCTCAATAGCATTTCTTGTAGTGGTTTTGTAAGTCAGAAATGCTAAAAAGCTGCATTTTAACATCGTGTTCTTTTTACGTTTTCTGCGTGTTTGGGTTTTTTTTTTAAAGTCAGATTACACACTACTTAAATATATGATGACTCCTTCATACTCTTACAGACACCCTGGTTAGCCTGGCAGTCAGATGAGCCCACCTGCTCCCCCGGAGCACAGGCAAGGTTCAGGGGATTAAGTATGTAGCAAGACATGGCACTTGGCTGTGCAACTTCTAAATCACTTCAGGCAAAAATTAATAAATTCTAGTGCCTAAAGAAAAATAATATGAATCACAGACAGCATCAGGCTACTTTACTGACAGCAGTAACCTAGTTTTGTGGCTGGCCTTCCTGTCTGCCACCTTTTTCATCAGTTTTGGCCTTAAGGAATTTTGTCTTCAGTGTGGTACCTCCTGAGAATCCTTAATGAAGGACACCCCAGAATCAGGCTGTAGGCGCATAGGACCGGCTGATGTACCTGAGAGCAAATCTGAAACCAGCTTTGACAGTCACAAATGTCACATCAGGGCATGACCTCTTCCCAGGCTGCCGAGTCCAACACCAACTACATAAAGGAACACCTTTATCCCAGATTTTATTTATAAACAGCATATTGGCATAACTAAATGCGTGGGGAATATGTCTTTAGTGATGGTAGCTTTTATTCAGCTTTTCAGCTCTGAAAGCAAAATTCAGCTTGATGGCAGTGGCAATGTGGGTTGAAAATGGCTAAGAGGAAAATTGTCAGGAGATGACTGAAGACACACATGCGCACTGCATGCAGGGGCTGGGAAGACCAAGGTGCTGTGAGGGAAGCAGGTGAATTTTGGTGGGTTTTTAGAGGGATACTGAGTGACGCGAGCATGGCTCTGGAAGACAGAGATACAGAAGGCACAGGGATTTTGCGTCCATTTATCCTTCTTCTCTCCCACCATACCCCAGTCTCCCTCCTCTTGCTTTAGTACCCCTGACTATGGTAGTCCCCACCTCTCCTGTAACCCACAAACACTTTCCTGCCCTTAGCAACACTTCATTTGCATTTTTTCCAGGAAAGAAACAACAACATCCACTCCCCTCCACTTGCAGAGGCATTAAGAAAGGAAAAGATGGACTTCACACCTCAGAGACGGGACTGGAGTGGGAAACCACTGGAGATACTGGAAGTGAGTGGGTAGGTATTTACAGTGACTGCTTCTGCAAGGGGCCATTTCATATAGCAGTAGCAACTGCCCTTCTAGACAAACGTTCCAGGAAAAAACCCCAAGTCCTCTGCATCGCAAACTATATTCCAAACCTTAATCCCTCTAGGTCTCAGTTCAAACAAGGTGAAAGTGTCTCATCTACTCATCTCAAAAAGGTGCTGTACAAAGCAAACGAAGACATTACATTTTGTGAGGAACTCAGATAAGTATCGATGAGCACTAACACAAAGTCCATAAGGAAATTACGTTTCAGAATCAAAATCTGAAGAGGTAACAAAAGCTCCCCTGGAACACATTGAACAACGATGAGTAAACAAATTAGAGAATAGTTCCTCATTTGATAAACACTAATTGGTATGTACCTAAATGTGGCAGAAGTCCAAGTAGAAGCAAATGCATATGATCAGGTACCTGCAGTGCAAAACTGTGCTTGAATCTGAGGGAACAAATTAAGGAAGCACACGCCACCTCCTGGCATCTCTTAAATAGAACTTAGCAATTTATGTATGTATTTCCCACATTGCAAATTTACAGAGAAATGCAAACCTGACATATGTGCCAAATAACTTTGACTGGAAAAAAGTAGAAAAAAAAAAAATGCTGCATATACATTGTTATTTTCAAAATGAAATCAACCAGGGGTTTTGCTCCGTATGGAGTTATTTCAAAATTGAGCTAAAAAGACAGAAAGGGTTAAAACATTATAAAGCAGCTGAGCAAAATGTTCTGGATTTACCTGAAGTGAGAGTGGGGGGAATTTATTCTTTTTAAAGAAAGTAAATTATGTGAGCTGATCCAAATAATTTTTTAGCTACCTCTAAGCCTAGTATTTCCAGTTAACCAGTACTTCTTATAAGGATGAGGTAACAGCAGAGGGGTGGTGGGATTCCTGTGCCTTCGGGCCTGTTCCAGGAGAAGAATCAGGGAACTGAGCTGGAGGAGGAGATGTTGTAGCTAGCACAGATGCCCCTGTGCATTTCAACCAGGGACAATTCCCACGCTCCTGTCTTCTAATGCCACTCCACATGTCACCGACTCCTCACAGTTCCGGTCTCTTCCTTACTTTCCATTCTTCAGGCTTTTATCCCGATCCAGGTCTTCTTGCCAAACTGATACTGTTTCCTGTAACAAGGGAAAGAAAAATGAGAAATGTTTTGGGATAGAAAGGGATGAATCTTCCCCTTGGTTTTAATATTAGATCTTAAAATAGTTAATATTTTATCTCTCTACCATTTTCTATTACAACATAACAGCTTTTCATATTGGAATTTTTTGTCCATTTTCCCTAACCATATCCCTGCCTAATTTTGGGTTTTTTTTTCTGTATTTGCTTTGAAGTATTTTTAACATCCTTAACAGTAGGCCAACTGGCATTAAGTCAGCACAGCTCAATTCATTTCAGACTAATCCTGCCAGTTCACACAAGCTAAGAATCTGGCCCACTGTGATAGGAAATTAACTGTTTGGGTTTTTGTTTGTTGTTTTGTTTTTGGGGTTTTTTTTTACTCAGCAGAGGCTTTCACCCACAAGCCTTTTAGAAAATTATTTGGTTATTTTAATGGCTGTGACATGTCTTTCTCCAAAAGGTATTAACAGGAAAAAAATATTATTTTTTTTTTTTGTGATAGGTGGAACTAGGGAAACCAGATTTCCCATGGGTTTGCATCCCACATACCTGTACCTCCACTGCAATAATCCCAGTTCCTCTCTTATTTTTATCATGACCTCATCCATCCCCTAATACTTTTAGCAGCTTCCACCTGACCTGCCCCCCGGCCCCCGGTCCCTCACTGCCATCTGGGAAGAAGGAAGCACATGTCAGGCCTGGCTTGGTGTTGTATCTGTGCTGCCTGTTGTTGGCTGTATCTGCAGCACAGTATCCCTGAGCAGCATAAAAACTGTTCGGTTCATGCGATGCTTTTTTCTGTCAGTGAGAGCACTAACTCACTTTGCTTTTACTAACCTTTTATAGATTTTCACAAACCCTCCAGAACTGTTTTACCTGTGAGACTTCTATTTGTGTCTATCTGTGGCAGAAATTGGCTTGTTGATTCCCAGGCTTTTAGGGACCAACAAGTGTGATTGCAAAAACCTTAGAAACCAAGGAAAAGGAAACAAAATATATTTTTGGAACATAACGTGCATTATTTGTTACTGGAATTTTAAATTACATTCTTTGCAGCAAAACTGGAGGATATTCCTTCTTTTCTATAGGATTTTAATTGATTCTCAGAAAAAAAAAATAGCTGAGACTAAAAATGGAAGAGAATAATTAGATTCTATTTTGCGATGTTATGGTAATCATAAATTTTGACATTTCTCTCCTATTTTATAGCAGGGGGAAAAGAATTCTTCAAATAAATGTATCGAGAGCATGCCGAGGTACATCAGCACCTCAGTGGAATGGATTAGGAACCTGACATAATACATAATGCCACTGATGTGGGGTATGAAAAACTGGTGTGACCAACTAGGACCCACAGACACAGCCAGCTCTGTTTACAGACAGCAACTGAGGAAATCTGAGTTTCACGTGCTGTATTTCTGTACTTCATTCCCCTTCTGCCCCTAGTTGGACAAGTAAGTTAAATTTTAGTAACACAGACCTCCTTTAAATATGGTATTATAAATCCACTTATTTTACAAAAACACTACCAGATCTAAAAATAAAATTGCTGAAAATCGCTCAAATCTGCAAGAAAAATTACAACGTTCCTGTAGTAGACGCTCCTGAGGGCAGAGGAAAGCATGAGAAGTTTGTAATCCAACGGAATGTCTCTTTCTCAGTTTGAATAAACTTGTAAAGTCTCTTTGACTTGATGACAATTAATGTCTTTAAACCAAAACATCTGTGAATTATTTATAGTATATACTACTTGTCTTCAAATACATAAATGAGTGTGTATATATATATATATATCTCACAAGAGAACTTTCCTTATACAGAAGGATTCAGTAATAAGTAACTTTAGTTTTGATGTGGAATTTATTCTCCGTTGTTTTGAAAAGTATTTGGGGATTTTGGGTGCAATTTTAAGATTCTTGTTCTCAGACATCTGCAAGACACTAACTTTTCTGACAGTGGCTGCTCAGCACTTTCTGAGAATTTCTAAAAAAATATAATCATTCCAATCTATTTCTGCTGTCCCCCTGACAGCTGTCTTCCTAGCGAGCATAGCTGTCACTGAGAACTCCCGCTTGAGAAGAGACTGGGGGGGAAAAAATCTACCAGGAACTACTGGATGGTTTGAGGGGTTGAACTGGCGTGAGTTCTCTGCTCTGCTTTCAGGGCTGGTTAATATCATCCATTTGCACCCACTCTGCTTCCTGCCAAAATGAACAAAATGACAGAGTAAGTGTCTTAACAGAGGCCCTGAGGATTTAATCTCCGCAGTCTTACTATGCTTGGTAGAAACATCTTCTATCATCAACTACATTTAGATGTTCGTAAAATTTTGTGGTTACCACCCAATTACAGAATCAACCAGAAAAATATAAGGTTGCAAAAAACTGCCATCAAATAAGTACTAACAAAAATATTATTTAATTTGCAACCAATTATAAAGATTAAAGTAATTCAATGAAATGCATGTGAATGGTTTCCTTTACCCAAAGGAGCCAACGAGCTCCTCAGCGAGCCAGGAAGTCATTGCTATGAAAAGTACTGTTTTCTCACTATTGAAATCCAGAATTCACCACATGGTGGTGAGCAACTGTAAATCACTCACCAATCCAGCTTTTACTTGTTCTGTTGACAAGTACTGTACATTTCCCTATCTATTTTTATTTATGTACAACATTTTAAAACTTATCTGTTTTCTTTCCTACACAAATATAAAAGTAACATTAACTTTCTGCTGCTCCTGCATTATACAGTCTTTGGGATACAGTAATTCCCTTGGGATTTTTTTTTAGTTTTTCTTTAACACTCCTTGAAAAGAGTCCATATTCTTAGATCATCTAAGGCTAACTAGTCATTCCTGTTACCCTTCTGAACCTCCACTAGCATTTCAAACTAAAATACTTCTTGCTGCTTTCTGCAGACACTGAACATTTGATGGTTCTTTTATGTGAATTAGTAATCTAATTGGAAAATAGAACTGCTACTGCCAAATTGCTAATGCAATTCAAGTTTTATTACTGGCCACGGAATAGGACATTTCTGTCTCACACTTGAGATACTTCTAGAGTGAAAGCTCTAAAAGCTGTGCCCATGTAATGATTATTACTTTTCAAAATATAATTAAAAGCAGGTCAGATGGGACACAGAATTTTGTGCTTGTGTGGATCAACATTGGTACAAACTGTTGCCCCAGAAGTTGTAGGAGATGTTCAAGCAAAACTGGCCAGTCCACATAGATGGACTTGGGATGAAAGTAACTAAAGCCAGAGTTTGGCTGCAAATTAGCCATGCAGCAATTTTATATGTGTGTAATTAAACTTTGTCTTAATCTTACTGGGTAGTTTGATTATCACTGTAGATGTAGTCAAGGATCAGATCCATCTTTCATTGAAAGTAAATGAAAAACTGGTGTTGGACAGAAATACTCTGGATGGATACTGGATACTCTTCTGATGCCCTCACTAAACCAAAAAACCTATGTATGCCACAACTAAATCTGCTTCCCATTACATAACACACAAGGAAGCTCACAGAGATCAACACATACATATTCATAGACTACAGCTGTTTGCTCTGTTTTGAAATTGAATTAGGAAACCAGTTGTTTTATACAACAGCACCACAATTATGATAAGGGCTTTACTGACTTTTATTTAATATTAGATACTGCATGCTTTATGTAATAATGTCATAAAATAAGGCTGCTCTAAAACATATCAGCTCTCTTCAAAGAAACCTCAATCCCAACACTGCATTTGTACTATGATTTGAGCTTTGTAAGTCTACTCCATAATCACAGATGTCTACAACACAACAAAAATGGAGGAAAACATTTTAAAAACCCTCAGAGAATAAAAGGTATTCATCACAGACACAGAGGCTGTAGCATTGGACAAGAGAAACTTTGGTTTTAGACTGTCCTAGTGTTTCTTAAACCAAAAGAAAAACAAAGAAATTGGGATGTTACCCACAGTGTTACATTTATATCTATGAATAGTGGCTGAATGAACACTAACGCGGCTGCTTGTTTCATTCAGACAACTATAAGAACTAGTAGCTGCACTATTTGCCAGCATTTGCCTGAAACCATATGGCACGACAATTACAGCAGAGCCTGCGCTCCCGTATGCACAGCTAATAGAAAAATGAGACACACAGCTTGAATGAAACATTTCTGTAAAGAGAGCAGGCTGATGCAGAAGAATGATCTTTGAACTAAAGCTGCAACTGACGTGATGAGTTGAGACCATGACAACGTATTTGTATTTGTGTCTGATGAAAAAATTATTAAAACTTTGTTCTACATTTCAGAGAAGAACTAAGAGGATTATTCTCACCAGCTACACTTAAAGGACAAATGTAGCTATATAGAATTTCACAGTACTGACCACTGTTGGCTGAAACATTAATCAATTGCACTCTAATCCCAACAGGTTACATTTTATAAGCAGTGACTCAATATGCATATCTACGGAAAGTCGAATGTTCACTTTGTGTTATTACGTTCATTACGTTAGGCCCCAATAGCTGAAAACCATAAGCTGCATGTCAGAAACCGTATAAACAAATAAGGATTTTAGTTTACTCTTTTAACTCCCTCAGTTGCACCCACATGTGATAGTCTTGCCAATGTTCCCAAATTAACATGTTTTGGATACTGCTGAAAACTACGAGACGTGGAGACATCTCACCTTCCCAGTTTCACATTTTTAGAAATTATTTTCAAGGAACACAAGTCAGAAACACTGAGCCTGTGTCTACTATTGGTGAAGGGAAGGAAAACTGGTCCAAAAAGCGTAAGAAAATGAAATGCCTTTTTTTTTTTTCCACTAGATGCAAGATAAGCAGACCTGAAGTCAGTGAAATACATAAATTCAAATGTGGGTGCATCCACCTGACTTGACATATCTTCTTCAGAAGGAACTATCAGACAAGAGGAGGTAAGCTTTTCAGATTTCTCCTTGCCTGTCTAGAAAATCAGGCACCAAACATGAGTTTTTGAAGCTGGTACTATTATTTTGAGGAAAACGGATTAAGAGATTACGCTGCCTTGGACCACGAGCTGTTTCACATGATTTCCATTCGGGTTATTCATCATCCCTGTCAGTACACAGTTGAACACCGGTCTCAGTTAATGCACAGCTTGTCCAGCCCTTCCTCCAGTTCCTGGGTAACCAGAACCCAGCACAGCTGCAGCTCCTTCCCACTGCCCAGTTCTGGTTAATAGTGGCAGAAATACACAAACAGGCCAAAGATCCCAAGGAAGCTGTGAATACTCCATCCCTGGGAGCATTCAAGGCCAGGCTGGATGGGACTTGGAGCAACTTGGCCTAGTGGGAGGTGTCCCTGCCCATTGCAGGGTGGTTGGAACTAGATCTTTAAGATCCCTTGCAACTGCTAAGATAGGGATAAGAGCGTCTTCACAAACAGGTGATAAAATACGAGTGTTTCCACAGAGGTGATAAAATAGGGATTAATGTCTTCACAGAAAAGTTAATTGAAATTGCAGGAATGAGACAACTGAAAAAACAGGAGAGTTAATTGAAATTGGAGGAGTGTGATAACTGAAAAATGGGCAAACTATCTGAAAACGCAAAAGTTAAACAACTGAAAAAACACAAAAGTTAAACTTTTATGTGATAAACAGATGGAGATGTCTGTACCTTCCAAGTATCTCAGCCAATGGGGAAAGGAATAGGGGAGAACTTTGTAGAGCAGGGGGTGATGGTTGGACTCAATTCCAAGAGTCTTTTCCAATGAATAGGGTTACATACCACTGCGGAATCAGGATAAAACAGAAGCTGTATCATCTGGCAAAATGAGAGACCCCACAGGGGTATGCTCCAGTGGACTCTCCATTTGTTTGAATAAAGTCTTTCCAGGACTCTTCTGTCTCCTTTGTGAACATCAGCCCGTCCAGAGACAGGCCCTTCTGCAGACAAACTAAAACATCTCGAGGTTAAATGATCTTCTGCCAACACACTGCTGCAGGGGCCAACTCTGAATTCCCACTGCACAATGAAAGAAATGCCCCCGGGCGCCCCACTGCCCTTCACAGAGGGCGCCCCCTTTCCTGGCGCCCCCTTTCCTCACACCCACCTTTCCTCACACCCACCTCTCCTCAAAACCACGGCCACAGGAAGAGGAAGGTTTTAGCGGCCGCAAAGCCAGATCTCCCTCAGAAGGGGCCTCCCCATCAAGGCCTCGCTTCGCCCGAGGCCTCTCAGGGCCGCGGCCCCCGCCCGGCACCACCATGGCCGCC
>VZRU01001147.1:0-40534 GCA_013398155.1 Pedionomus torquatus
GTTTTGTTTTTTTTTTTTCCTTCCATCATAACATCTGTGTAATTTGTATATATATTTTTTAAGTGTTCGAAAAAGATGAATAGGGAAAGCAGACAAATCTGAAATACTGCTGTGTTTTTTTCTTGTACATACATGCAGATAGAAGCAACACCTAAAGGATTTTTCATCCTTTCCTAACATAAAGGCAAAACTTAAATTGGCAAATCCTGAAATTAGCCTGTTTTATTTTGCTGTGGTTTCTGAGACTACAGATTTCCTTACAACAATATCTGAATTTTTAGCAATTGTAGTATTCTCAATACTACTAGATGGCAAGTACAATTAAGGCTGAAATCACTTTACTCTACAATAGATGTTCCATTTACTGCACTACTGAGTCCCACTTAGGCATAAAATATTAATTTTTAAATTGTTAATATTATGTTAATAGGGCTGTTATCACATTCAAACCAGTTAACCTAAAATTATAACAGGAAGATTAGAATTTAAAATATTAAATGTACAATATCACTTACTATATACAACTCTTTTTTTCCCCCCATAGAAGCTCTATTTTTGCAAGTGCATTTATTTGTGACTTAAAATCATAAATTACATAGTGCTGTACACTCTAGGCTGCTGAGAAACTTCAGAATAAAACTTTCAAAGGGCCTAATGATAAAAATTGCCCTCTCCATTTTGACATATTTTTTTTTAATTTAAAGAACAAGTGTGGCTAAGTAGTTGTTCAATGGCAAGTTAGAATCAGTAACAACCTCAGCAAGTGGACTGACACCAGGCTCCTGCTCTTTAGATGAGAGTAATTGACTTGGCTTCAAAACTAGAGACATTTTTGAAACTTACAATATTTTTCTTGTACTCGATGATGGTGACTTGGCAGCATTCTAACTTTGGGAATGTACCATATTCATCTGAAACAAAGGCATGCCCTGCAGTGTTTCCACTACTAAATATACACTGCTATTCTCTGGATACCTAGTGCAGATCTGAAGGTTGGATTTAAAATTGGTGTAAAAATGTAAGTCTTTTGGAATGCAGTCTTCCATCCATTTCACCTTCACTTCATCACTCCTAAGCATGGAGAAGTACATAAACTTTAATTTGGAGGGAAAAAAAATAATTACAGTGATTTGCATGTGTTTTGTCATATCCAGCTTATTTTAATCTTTAAGTAAGAATTCCTTAGCAGCAGTAAGATCTTAGAGGGTTCTAAACCTTCCAGAACCAAATGGAAGCATAACGGAGAATAATTAGTAATACTAAATAGTGCTAGAAGATTCTTAAAACAAAATGAATAATCCTTCTGTTTTTACCACTAGGAGGAGCCTGTGTCTAGTTTTTAAGTATTTCAAGATGACAACTGTTTTAACATTTGTGGTATTTCCAAGGCACTTACACAAATGTGACAAAGATTCATGAACTTGCCTTAAAATTTAAGGTACGTGCTTATCCTGAACACATCTGGTTTCCTGCTACAGTTTCTTGCTTGTGGAAGTTGTTTTTCAAAATGATCGTTAAGTGTTCTCTGCAAACATGGGGTTGTGACTAGTCTTCCTGGCATTTTTCAACGTGGAACCAAAGTTACTAATTTATCTGTCTTCTGGATTGTGTATTTTCATTGTGATGTTCCAAATAAATGCCCTCTGTTTGGTTTGTGAATGCAGTGTCAGTTTCTAATATGAGTGGGTCCACATCTGCCTGGAGGAGTGGTGGATTCCACTGCAGTTTAAGATTCAGATGGAGAGGGCACTAGACCATCTTTTTGCCAAGAAAATTTGGACCAGATGATCCTTGAGGGTTCCTCCCAACCTGATACTTATGATTTTAAGGGTTAATGGTTTCAACATCAACAAATGTCACAAAAATGGTACTTTCTTATTAAGGGTTATCTCTGGAAAAATCATTGAAGGTGTCTGTTGAAGCAAGAAGTTAATTACTTTGAGAAAACTACTGTATAAACTTCCTAAACCCTGATCCCTAGTTTTAGATAATCCCTACCTTCCTACTTTGAAACTTTGAGGCTGGCAGTTTTTAAGATAAAATGTTCTTCTGGCGTTCAAAAGATAATTGCTAGTAATTATAAATCATGAAGAATTTTGATTCCAGCTAAAGTTCTGTCTTGGTGATCGAAGTGGATAGAAAAACGTGCCTGTGAGCTACACCTTCCTTAGGAACCTTTATGTTGGAAAGATATTGACGGTATTTCTAGAATCACGTGGCTTATGCTGGAGGAAGGCTTTTGAATCCCACTGGGTGTATAATTAAGAGGGAAGCAGTTGTCCCAAATGGGAACAAACCAGTTGCTTGCCCCCGTGCCAGTCATAGGCTTCTGCTACCACTGAGTTCAGAACTAAACAGGAAATAGAACCTAAGCCTCTCACAAAGAGACATATTTACATCTTGGCTCCCTTTGCCAAATGGATGAAAGTCAGAAGCCGTTGCCTCCAAGGCAAGATATTCCTTCTGTGAGATAAATGGCTTCTGCCCAACTCTTGCTCTAGTGGTATTTAGGAACTCCAAGTCACTGCTCTTAGACAAGACAGGTTTTGGAGAAAGACAACATCTAGCTCCTAAAGAAGTGGGAATTAGGACCAAGAAGCAGCAGCTTTGTGCAAAGGACCTTGCCAAACAAAAGGCAATGCCAAAGAGCCTCTTGTTCTTCCAAAAATCACAATTCAGCCAGAGGTTATCTGCTTCTCAGAAGGGCAGGACATTTCCAAACAGCTCAGTACTTAGCTTCTGCTAGCAGCAATGGCTTCATGTACAGTCGTACCCTGTAACGCTGTCGTAAGATGTTCAGCATGAGCAACACCTTTGAGTTCCTGCAGGCATTCCCAGTGTGGCCATTTCACTAAAACAGTAAAAAAGTGACGGTGTTTTAAATAATGCTGGGTATGGGACCCCTCTTTTCCACTGCTGTACCTGAGGATTTAAAGACCCTTGATGATGACAAACGAGATTTGAGTGCAGCCGAGTACAAACCAGATTTAAAGAGAACAGGTTTTAAGAACTTTTAAGCATCATATCAGATATGATAAACATCACCTCAGTATTTCTATCAAGGTTACTAAAATCTTAAGGTAATTTTCTGTTTACCTGTGATGAGTATAACTGTAAGTAATAAGTTAATTTTCTGTTTACATGTGTATAATGTTTTGAAACTTCTGTTGACATAGTTATAGCACTGACTCACTTTTTTTTGAAGCATCAGTCCAGCAAAGAATGTAGGTATGTAACAGCCAAGGGCAAACAGTTCTGCTTCTATTTGGAACAATTACTATAGCGACAAATGTGGTTTAGGAACCTACATAGAAATAGAAATCCCCTTCTCCCAAAATAGCTATACATAAAAAGGAACAAACGGTGGCAGGAAAAATACCAGTAAAACTCTAAACAGTTGCTTCCTTCAAGTATATGAAAACTCTAGTTCTGTATTTCCATTGCTTCCACTCTTTTTTGCCTTTACCTCCGATGAATGCTAGTCTGTCCACACTGCTCTGGGTATCCAAATGCTCTCTTCCTCCCTTTTTCTCCCTGCTTGGGTTCCTCGCTGTTTCTTCACAATTTCTTGGTCTACACTCTCTTCAGCTGGTCAGGCTCAGTTCTGCACCTCAATTTCTCATCAGGTGTCTCCATTTGTTTCCCCTAGAGGTTTTTCATATGTTCTTCTCACCTCTCTGAGCATCATCATTTCCAGATGCTTTGCCCAAATAGTTCACACCTGTGCTCTTCCCCAGTCTCCTTCTCAACCAGTCTCTGCCTGTCTTCCAGCTCCCAGTCACAGTCATTTTCCTCTCCCCTGCTCTTACCAAGCTCTCTGCCATCTTCTTTCACCCCTCAGCTCTCATCCACTCTTATTCCCTTTGCATTGAAATAAAATTATTTTTGGTGGAATGCTGAAGAGCGAATACAAAAGATTTCCGGTCTCAGTTCTCCTGTTCTGTGATAGCTCCTAGCTTCCTCACACTCCTTGTTAGAAATGGTTCAACCATTTAATGTGATACTAAAAATAAATTTGTCTAAACCAGACTTGTAACCTAACAAATTGTCTAAATTGTTAAAAGTTTTTCACTGCTGTAGGAAACCTAAAAGTGTAAGAGCAAATAGCGTGCTTCGTAAATATGTAGTACTGTTACCCCCGCCTATAGCAGTGAGGAAGAACAAGTCCTGTTTCCAGGCAGAAATTTTTGAGGACTTCCCAATGATCAAAATCGACTGCACTTGGTTTTTTTAAAGTTATATACATGAATTGACCTACAAAGCAGAAGAAAAACCTGGGATTTTGGGCATTTCCCCCCCTGCACTTAGTATATGAAAACAAGCAGTAAACAAAAGCTGTCTTTTAAGAGTTGAAGAGTAACTAGAATTTTTGTGATCGTACATTCCTGGAATAGATCTGGATGACTGGGGCAATTATTAGCATTATGACAGATACAAGCAAATGCAACCGTAATGAAGGATAAATTACTTTCATTCACAACTTGGGTTCATACATTTGTGTCCTACATTTTGTACTTCCCAGCAAAACAATGAAACCTATGGATGATATTCTTTATGTTAGTTAAGTAAACAATAATGAATATAAAATAACAGCCAGATGATTATCCAGGGTGAAGAAGAAGATGGCACCCTTACCGCTTTCTTTTCCCCACCTTTAATCAATTTCCATACATTTTCATACCCACTGATATTTTAGGTATTTATTGGATTAGTCACTGTTTGGGATAATTTGTCCTCTGTAAAGCTATCCTAATACAGAATTATGACTGAAATGTCTTCATAGCATCGACAGTTATCTGTGGTTTTAGGGCTGCCTATTGTCAGCATTTGTCTGGCACAGAAAGCAGATGCCAGACTATTTTTTCCCTATCAGGACCTAATAAATGAAGCTATTCTTATCTGTTTCTTTTAAACTTTCACCAGTTCATTCTGTTTTATGATGTGTTCCTTATGCAGACTGCTATGGGGACCTTGCCCAAAGACAAGTAAAGGGTATCTCACTGACAGCTTTTGTTTCCCTAAAATAGAGTTCTGTGGCTGGGAAGCACTTGAAAGGTATCAGTGGGGCTATTTTTAATCTCAGCAGACCGTTCTTACAAAATCCATTTGTAAAGAGATGGGAATGGCTTGTATTTCTAAAGCTGCTCCAAGATGGTATGTTAGTGACAAACCCTTCTCCTAAACACATACAAGGATTTTATTGCAAAAAAATGACTTTTCTGATATCCAGAAACGTCTTTTCCCTTGCTGCTCTCATCTGAATGGCCACTGTATATTAAATTAAGGAAAAAATGCAATGAACTAGTATTTTCTTGTGGTTTTACTCATTTCTACTCAATTGTGTAACTTCCTTGGAATAGCTAACACAATAATCCTTTCTCAGAAGGAATTAAATCTGCAGGTGAGGTGTGCTGAAGCTGTCTTAAATACCTGTCTTGCCCTGTGCTGAAAAGCTTTGTTACAGTAGCATAGCGGAACCTCTTGACCTCTCACTATCATTTTCAACAAGTACAATTTAATTTTTATGTATAATTTTACACAATAAGCTTAGAAAAATATGAAGAAGTCCATAAAGACAACTGTGCCCTCTTGCAGAGGGAAGAGGAAGATAAATTCCTAACAGGTAAGGCATTTTATGCCATTTTAAACATTCTGTTGAGACAATTTGAGCTCAATCCTTTTAATTTGCATTTCACTCCACTTAAGTACTGTAATTTAAGCAGCAAAGCAGGGACACAGACCTTCAGCTTGTGCTAATATCAAGTCACACATTGACTGAAGTGCTCATGCCTCCTGAAACAGACCATTAAGGACAAGGTTTAGTTTACAGGCTGCTCAAGAAAGCCACATGTTTCTAAACATGCTACACACCAGTAGTTTTCTTTGTGTTGATTTCTGCCTCACGGTAAAATGACCTTGCAAGCAATGATTTATTCACAAATGCGAATGTCTGAGAATGTAGGCCTTCTGCATTTTAGGACATTTGTATCAGCAGAACTACACTAGTGGACCTTCAGTTCTGCGTACTGACTAGTGTGATTAATCCTAACTTGAATATCCGTATCAAAGGGATCAGCACCTAATCTGTGACACCATACATTGATGGAAACACAGCTTCTTATTACCCTCCCTTGGCCACAAGAAGACCCAACTGCACTGTGGATATTATAAAAATCTACTTAGTGGCTGGCGCTCCTTCCCATGAATAGTGCTGGTACTAGGGCATATACCCACCTTTACAGTGGTATTGAGGATGAAATACTACACGTGTTTTTATTAACCAGCCAGAAATCTAATGCTCAGGAAAGAAACAACGAGCATGTTTATTCTGCAACCGTTGCCACGGATATGCCTGCTAGTTTTAAACTAAGTAGTGTATTTATGCTAGCAGAATACAAAACAGGCTGCGGCCTGAGAAGCTCCGCCAACTGCAGTCACTTCAGTGTGGACACACCTGTTACTCCCCTCCGTAGCTCCAACTGATCCACTTCTCATTCCGTAAACTCACTTCGGCAGCTTCTGCGCCAGCCCGACGAGTGAAAACTAGACGAGGAACCGAAACCCCGCAGGCTTTACCGTAATCCCCTGCGCTCAGCCCCAGTCCGAAGAGACGTCGGTCAGGCCCCACAGGCCTGGGCGAGCTGGGGGCGACGCCGGGCACCCCCGTGCCCCCCCAGGCCGGAAGCGGCAAGAAGGGGCGCCACCATCTTGTAGCACGTGTGGTGGCCATGACACCGCCCTGTGCATGTACCTGATGGGGGCAAAACTAGTCAGCTCCAGGTGAGGGGAAGGCTGCCGTGCGGGGAGGGGTGCTGTGCCGGCTGGGCAGCGATACAGAGGGATCAGTACCTAATCAGCTCTCACCTATGGGGTGTGTGTGGGTTTTAAATTCTCAACTCCTGCGACAGCCACTACCCAAAATTCAGGTGTTGGCATTTAAGGCACACGCACCCCACAACCCTTCTCATTACCCTGTTGAAATTCAGTCTGGGAGCATCCTGACGAGAAGCTGAATTTTGTCTTTTAAGTACAATTTGGGCAAGGCTTTTAAATCAGATGAGTTAAGTAAGAAAATCACAGAACCATCACAGTTGGAAGGGGCCTCTGAGATCATCAGGTCCAACCATGCAAAAAAACCAACCCACACCCTACAGTGTCGGTCACCAGAGTGTGCCCTGAAGTGCCACGTCTACACATTTGCTAAATGGCGACTCAACTACCTCCCTGGGCAGGCTGTTCCACTGCCTGACCACTCTTTCAGTAAAGTAATTTTTCCTAGCATGAAATCTGCACGTCCCCTGCTGTAACTTCATACCATTTGCACTTGTCCTGTCATTATTCACTTGGGAGAAGAGGCCAGCACCGGCTCCTCTGCAACCTCCTTTCACGTAGCTGTAGAGGGTAATGAGGTCTCCCCTCAGCTTCCTCTTCTCCAAGCTAAAAATGCCCAGTTCCCTCAGCCTCTCCTCATATGACTTGTTCTCTAAACCCCTCACCAGCTTGGTGGCTCTCTACTGGACAAGCTCCAGCACCACAATTCCCATCTTGTAGTGAGGGGCCCAGAACTGAACAAAGTACTCCAGGTGAGCCCTCATTCCCCATTGCTGGCCACGCTATTCCTGATACAAGCCAGGATGCTGTTGGCCTTCTTGGCCACCTGGGCACACTGCTGGCTCATGCTAAGCTGGCTANGCCACCGGGGCACCCTGCTGGCTCATGCTAAGCTGGCTATCCCCCAATATCCCCAGGTCCTTTTCTGCTGGGCAGTTTTCCAGCCACTCTTCTTTGAGCCTGTAACACTACATGAGGCTGTTAGGACCAAAATGCAGGACCTGGCACTTGGCCTTATTTAATCTCATACAATTGGCCTTGGCCCATCAGTCCAACCTGTCCAGGTTCTTCTGCAGTGCCTTCCTTCCCTCAAGCAGATCAACACTCCCACCTAGTTTGGTGTCATCTGCAAACTTAGTGAGAGTGCACTCAATTGTCTTATCCAGATCATTGATAAAGATATTAAACAAGACTGGCCCCAAAACTGAGCCCTGAAGGACACCACTGGTCCCCGGCTGCCAACAAATTTCACCCTGTTAATAACACCTCTCTGAGCATGGCCAGCCAGCCAGTTTTTTACCCTGTGAAGAGTACACTTGTCTATGCCATGATTCTTCAGGAGAGTGCTGTAGGGGATGGTGTCAAAGACCTTACAAAAGTCCAGGTAGACAACGTCCACAGCCTTCCCCTCATCCACAAGGTAGGTCACATGGTCATAGAAGGAGATCAGGTTGGTTAAACAGGATCTCCCTTTCATAAGCCCATGCTGGCAGGCTTGAAGGAGCTAATCTTTGAGAAGTTTACCCAATTTTAGAATTGCACTTGAAGAAAAGGGAGGTTTTTATAATGCGTATTATGCTTTAGCTTTTGAATTGTTTTTTCTCCTGAGTTGCATATGCTGTTGGTTTTTTTTTGTCTCTTATTGTTATTTTATGAGGTTTTGGTCAACCACTAACTCCTTTTGCTGTTATTTTTTATTCATAGAATAACAGCCAGGATTGGAGCACTACAGCAGTCTCAAGTAACTAAAGGAAATGCGGATTTGTGGTAAGACTTGCTTGCATTTGACAGTTTAAGTCTATCTTGTGTGTTTTCTAAAGAGTAGTAAGTGAAGCTTCCCATTTGCAGGATTGCTTACTGACTATATTTACATGGCAGTGCTGAAATACAGCATGAAACACAAAAGCATTGATGCTGAGCTGAGGGTTTAACTGGCTAGCAGACAGTTCTGAGAGAATAGAGCTAGTTAGGAGTACTATTTCTTGTCTTAATATTTTTGGGATAGATGGTTTCTTGTAAGTGGTAGCTCAGTTCAAGTGAAGCACTCCTATGCTGTGTGATACTGTGCCTTTAGTAATGCTCTGCAACATCCCCATGCTTCAGCTAAGTCTCATGTAATGAATGAATGTTAATTTCAAGTGTCTAACTATCTCCATTCCTGGTACATGGTTACTAGTAATTTCTTTGAAGGAAAGATGTACACTGAGCTGGCAGTAAGCAGGCTGAATTGATAGGTTATAAATCAAAATTGTGGTCCGTTTCATATTCAGCTGGATAGAAATAATAAATCTGAAAAGGTTATGTTTGTGAAAGTTACATATACTTTTCACATGAAAAAATCTTTCAGTTGAGCAATAACAGTTTTCTATCATGAAAACTACTGCAAGGATATCAATGGGACTGTTCCTGATAGTAGTTGCTGTGAGCTTTTAAAGGCACTTAATATGCTAAAAATATGCTGAAAGAAAATGGTAATAGAAGAGTATTATTTAAATTTATGACCTATGTCAATGTTTTCACTGTTGATTTTACCTTGCATACTTCTTTCTAACAGTACTTAACATCTATAAGATAAGAATATTTGCTGTGACACTTGGATACAAGTCCATCTGATGTTTGTATTGGAGGAGATTCCACACAGGAAAAAAAAAAAGTAAACCCATTTTTTGTCAGGTAGCCTTTCAGTTGTGATGGGGAAAAATTGTGAGATACTTTGTTGTTCTTAGCCTACTAGCTTTGGGAGAAACTGCACACTTTACATAGTTTTAAACAGATTGGAATGGAAGTAATTTCTTTATTAGCAACACAGAATTAATGGGTAATTAGTGAACTATACATTTAGGATCAGTATCAGCCATGAAACAGATAAACAACTATTACATGCTTGCAAAACAGCTACAATGTTTTAAAGGCCCTTCTAGAACTGACCACAGAAAGTTCAGACCTTGCAGGCCTACCTTCCTCCTTTTCTTTACAGTTTATGAGGAGTGGTTAGCATTATGGATTTTCAGAATCTGCATTTTCAGGAATAATTTTTAGAAACCTAACTATAGTGCACTGCTTATTTGTAAGTATTTAATATTTAGTAATTTAGTATTTGTATTTGCAAGTATTTAGATTTCAATAGTAATTTAGTAATTAGTCATTTAGTATTTAGTATTTGTAAGTGTTTAGATTTGGATTTGGTTCACTGCTTGTCTTTGAAAGTTTTGGAACTAAAAACTCATTTCTGTTTTATATGTAGAAGCACAGCGTTATCTTAGAAGGCCCTATAGTATTAGTTTCTAACTACTTGGTGTTACCCTGCATGAAGTTCTTCCAGAAGTGGTGTCTTGGCCATTTTTTTTTGAGGAGGCATTTTTGTGATTGTCATTAGTATGAGGACTTCCAAACAGCAGAAAGTAAACTTACTTTTAAAAATATATTCATACCGCTCATAGACTTTCAAAAGCCTTCACTAATATTTGATGAAAGTAAGTTATTGCATTCATCACAAGCTTTTTTTGTTTTGAGTTTTTTTATTTATGTGCAAGTAATGTTCCTGGCTACATCTTTCACTTTTTCATCTGATGTACAAGGTTATCTCTGTAAATTAGCATGGTGTCTATGATTGGTTGCAGAACATCTAGTACCTGGAAGTCTATGCTTGTATCTCTTTAAAAGCTAGAAAAGCTAGTAGTGAGTAATTATCAAAGAAACTATTTTCTATATAAAGCAGAACAGTAGCTTTAGCTAGAGATTCAAAAATGATGTGTTTTGGATGTGTTTGTGCACATATCTGTTCAAGAACACAGAGGTGGGTATTTCAAACACTGATAGTAAAAGTAGTAGGAATGAAAGTTACTTTCTACTGTGCAGAGATTAGTATAATGAAAGGTGATTAAATATTACAAATAATTTTAGTGTTCCGTTATTCTGAAGTGCTTGTTTCTTATGAAGAATGTCAAAATTCCGAGAAGAGAAAATGGAGAGAACTGTATAAGTGGGGAATTTATATTTGTTCAGACATCAGGAAGAGATCGGGTTTGCACATAACTGGGGTATTTTTAGATGTATTTACGTAATGTTTTATCTTGATTTCCCTGAATTTCTTCACATGGTGATGGTAGTATGTAACTAAAACAGATGTATGAAAAGAGGAAATATAGTCTGAAAACAATGCTGAGTAAGCAGGACACTACAAGACGCTGCCGCCTCCTAGTACACGTATATTAAATGACATTTAGGAGCAGGACTTCTAAATGTATCTGAAATTTTCCTTCATTAATTTCTTCAATTTTCTTTTTTTCAAGTTCCATTCCAATGCTGAAACAGAAAACGGGAAGAAGGATTTATTGTCAAATATATTACTTGATTGTTTATTGTAGCTATTTCACTTTTTAAAACTCTACAGCCTACATTACACTTCTAGATACATTGTATTTTTAACTCTGCTTGCTTGGTTAAAGTAATGCAGGTGGGTTGATACTAATTAGCTCTATATTAATAAATAATTCTCAGAGGGAGTGCTTGTAGTAAGTTAAGAACAAAAGTCAATGAAGTATTATGTTATTCTTACGGATTTTTATACTAGCATGATGTATTGATCGTTGACAGTCTATAACACGAATATCTAATAACTGTTTAATCTTATATCTAACCAAGCAGCCATTGCTGCTCTATCTGGTTGAATGATTTTTATTCATACCTTAACTGCAGTTGAGTTGAAATTCAGAGCTTTACTGAGGTGCTGGAGAAGGAAAAAAAAAAAAAATATTAGACATTGATGGATGCTAATTTTAAACTGAGACTGAGTGCTGAAGGTGAATTATGGAAGCTTTATAGTATCTGCTGTTAGCTGATTATTCCAAGGAGTTATAATGTTCCTAAAGCAAGTTTTGTGAAGTGATTATTGATAAGCTTTGAGCCCTGTCTACCATGTACAGTATAGCATTGGACAGAAATACTTGAGCTAGTCATTGAACTGAAAGTAGTGGGTCTTAATAAGCTGCTGCAGAGATTAGCTAGACATTTCACAGTTGTTAGTCTGAGTTAATCATCATACTAATGCAGCTAAATCGCATGCTGCCAAGACTCCAAGAGAGTATTGATGCCCAACACTGCAAGGTGGATTGCGTACACATTCCTGATTTAGCACTGAGTGAAATACTGAACTCTGTGCTGTGTAGAAATATCTTCAGGCTTGCTGTGCTGAAGATGGATCTCCATCAATGGCTGTTATACAGGTTTCACAGCTTTTTCTAGTTTTGACAAGCATTTAAAGTGTTGCTATATAGATTCATATTGATGAATAGATACACTAGTAGAGGCTTTACCGAAAATATTTAGTAAGTATTTCTTATTGTGCTTTAAATATGTGAGTTGTTCTTCCTGGCCTTTTTGACTAACAAAATATATGATCAATATTTTAAAAATGTTTGTGATGTAGCATGCCCTACCTTTTTTTGTATGTCTAAGGGCTAATGACTGAATTTAAAACTTTCAATTAGAGAGCATGGCACTAAGGATAATAAAAATATCCAGAATGCAGTGTTTGTTTGTAGACCTCCATTTCAATGTTAAGTATCTTTTCTAGGAATATTAAGTCAGAAGCATAATAATTGTCCATCTTCAGACCTATTTTATGTAGTAAACTACCCAATTCTGTCATAACAGTCTAAAATTAAAAACACAGCCTTTCTGGTGAGTGTAATTAACAACCTATTGGTATACCACCAGGGAAGCGGTATACCACCATATACAGTTTACAACTCATACACCATATACAAAAAGATATACAGGTTTTTTATCTGTCCATTACTCATCTGTTACTCTTCATTACAGTATTAGCGTAATGTATAATCATCTCATTACCTCTGACGTCCAGTCTGCACTCTATTTCAGCTTCACCACACTCATTAACAGCTTTACAGGTATAACAGCCACCGTCAAAAGGAGTGGGTTTCCGGATCTCCAGTGTCAACACACCTTGTTTACTGAACATGCGGTATTTGGCATCCCCAGAGAGATCCATTTTGTTTTTGTACCAGAATATCTTTGGCTGAAGAATATAAAAGAAGAATTTTAAAATAAAAGGTAGAAAATTGAAGACTTACTGCAGATCTTACGGCTTTAATTTAGCCATCAAGGGGTTATGCTTTATGAGACCTGTATATTACATAGCAGTGTTAATAATTATTCAAGGAACTGCTCCTTGAATTAAACTGCACAGATTACTAGAACACAAATGTCATAAGGTCCGTGGATGTTGGGTAGTCAACTTGGGATGCCAAGTTTTAGCCTGGGAAAGGATTTCCAAAACTATTTAGCATATCTTTAGCAACTTCAGGAATTTAAAATTGTTCCTGTTGGCTTCAGTTGAGCAATAAAGTGATTGGCTCTGTTCTATTCACACTGTTGTGAGTTTCTCTCTGGTACCTGAAAATGTGCCTTGAATTTTTATAAACTAAATTTTGAAAATGAAAAATCTGATACAAAGCAAACTGCTTTTGTTTATTTCAAGCATGTTGGTACATACAGTGAAGAAGTAGGCTTTGAAGAGTAGAAGAGCAAGCTTTGTATTCATCAGTTTTGCTTCCAGAATTCACATCTTTTGTTTCTTCATCCATACCCCCCCCCAAAAAAAAAAGCTACTGTATTGTTTTCTTTGAGCTGTGATACACAATTCAGTGCATCCAAGTTGCCAGGCTTCACTTTCTTTAAAGATGAATATCCTCATAATTGGAAAGCTCTGTCAACATAAGCCACAATCTGTGAAAATGACCTGTTGCAGAGTTCTGCAGTAGTTACAGAATTGTTTTGTTAAGGTTAATTTGGGCAATGCAAGTGCGAAAATGTATCTGGAAAAGATGCTTTAAGATCATGAGGGATACTGAAGGATGAAAAAATAGACTGAAAAAATATTCCTGTGGGACTTAAAAAAAGACCAAGCCCTCAAACTTCACATATGACAGTAGGTCTTATTCTAGTTAATTTTGCAAAATAACTCAGAGTCTCAAAGAATTATTGACATGAATGTATTGACATAATAGAAAAACTGGTACTCCTGTATATCATTTAGATTAGTGGAACAGTACATTACATTAGCTGCTGTTTTCTTAAAAGACTGGAGAGAACAAAATATACATTGTGAGAAGATACTGTTGTTTACTTTCTTCAGTGAGTAGATTTTTATGTACACATGCTGCATTTTCCGTGGCATGGTGTTAGCATAAGTGATGGCGGTCCTGTGTTCTGCTTTACTGACTCCAATGCTTGCATCATGCATTCTGGTTAAGCATCAGTTACAAATGAAGTGGGAAATAATTGGGTGACCTTTACTTAATATACTCATGTTATACTCCAGTCATACTGAACTGGCATGAATTCTAAGGCAGCACCTCCGTGTGTTGCGAGAATGTCAAAGACAAATGAGGTAACCTGTACCTTGGGGATTCCTCTCACAGCACAGCTGAGTGTGGTGTTGTATCCTGCAATCACAGAACGGTTTACTAAAGGGTGAGTGAACTTAGGAGGTTCGGAGAAGTCATGTTCTTTGTAACTAGGTGGCTTATAAGTAGTGCCTGCAATTCAAAGAAACAAAATAGTAAGAACCGTGTTTTCGATTTTGTTGACTTGTGTTCAATCTATTTGTGATTTAATTTTCCTGTATGATTTAGAGAAGCATCAAAGCTATGGTATTTGTGATAGAGCAAAACTTTAAATTCACTTCACTCTAAAGTGCATCTCTTGTTTAATGCTGGCAATCATGGGTTTTTGGCTTCTATTAAAAATATTAAAGCCATATGTCTGCAGAGGAAGTCTTCACCACAGACGTCTTAAACTTTTAACCTCAGAATGTAAGTATAGCCCCCCAGTTGTATTATTTTCTAGTTTAGGAAGACTGTGTGATTAAATATTTTTGAACAGATCTTCATGGTAGTTCAGGAGATCGGCCTAGATAAAGGCTTCTGATGTTCAGATACATTGTAAGTGCTAGTTAGTAAGTAGTGAAATATCTTTAGTAGTGCATTTAAGCAATACTGCATTTTTCCATTTACCAATTTATTAATTCTGGTACTTAGTGGCTTTTGTGATCTTTGTTTTGAAAAATATGTTACCTGTTTTTTGGATATAGGCAGGATTTTTGGTTGTTGCAGCAGTTTCACTCAATCCACACAAATTTTCACTGAAGACTCGAAAAAAATACTCATTTCCCATAATCAGGTCTGACACTACACAGTTTGTGCGACGATAGTGATCAAAAACAGTATACCATTCCTGTAACAAGACTATACTGTTTAGAAGGTGCTATGGGAGATCAGACATGGTTCTAGTTTTAGTATAGAGTTATCCTTCTTGCTACAAGGAAAAGACAGACAGGTATTTAACACTAATCTGCGAAACGAATATTAAGTTGCTTTCCAGGAAGACTGGTCTATTTTCTTACTTCTGTTTTCTGGCTAGTGTGACACTTGTATGGATAGTTGCATTCTGAGAAAAAAAAAATACTAAAAATCTCTATATTTTAGCCCTACCCATATCTGGGGAGCTTGATATAGAATGCGTCCTCAGAACATGACTGCTTGATGGGGACTTCTATGAGAAAAATGTTTTCCAGTTTGCAAGACACACATATATACCCTAGTATGCCCAGCATTAGTGTTCAAATCTAATTCTTCCTCCCTGTCCTTCAGTTTTTCCCTGCATTTGTGAAAAACAGAATTTCAAATAAAAAATATAATTCCACCTTCTGAGTAGAGCTGTCTGTCCTGTCATCACCAGAGGTGAGACAGTCTAGGTCTATCTTTTTACATTTTCTGCTGGGCATTTTATACAGCTCTACATTTAGCCTTCTGGTTCTTTCTAAATTCTATTCCTCAGTGTTTAATTGCGTCTGAAATGCCATAGGACACCTTGGACACACAACCGAGGGTCATGAATTTAGCTGTCTTCCTCAAGTCTCTGTGTTCCCAGAGCAAATAGTGGTTTAAACTCCATAAAAGTCACTGACTCAGTGCAATTTCTTACCATTGCCTTTTTGTCAGCTTTCTGGACTGTGTAGCCCAAAATCTGTGCATTGCCATCGTCTTCTGGAGGTGTCCACTCCAGAGCTGCGTTAAATCCCCAAACATCTACAAGCTTTATATTCTGAGGAGGACCAGGCTTGTCTGCAGAAGAGACACGAAAAAAACTGATAGCTTCTGGTTCAAGATCTAAAGAGTTTTGCCATTTTCTCCAATGCAGGGAAAAAAATAGAACTTGATTGCAATCTGTAATTCTTCCATAGCAATACACTTCATTATTTATGAAGTTGGAACTGTAAACTGGAAAGCTGAGAAATTTTTTAATACCCTCTTACTTTTCTGCGAGGCCTGAAACCTAGTGAGAAATAGACAACACAGTAGAATTAGCAACACAGGAATCAGATGAACTCTTTCCTAAAATGGAATAAGAAATTTATGGTGTTTGGATGGGTACAATTAACACTTTTACTACAGTTTTATTACTTTCTTTGTTACCTCAGTACAATTTCTCACCCATATAGATATACTGAGAGTAATATAAACAACAAAAGCAACTGGGTATATATATTTCTCAGCTAAGGAAGGCCAGCAATTTGGGGCTATACCTGATTCTTTTTCCTGTTGCCTCAGTGCTTGTTAGCTTGCCCACTAGTGACATTTCTCTGTAATAACTAGAGGAAGAACAAACTCTTTTTCAAAGAGAAACAGAAATCTATGTCCATTTTGAGATACTTAGACATACATACTATAAATGATAATTTTCTTTTTTCTTTAAGGATAATTCATATTTATACTGGTGTTGTTTAGTCAAATGCTGTAACATTTAAATTAGCTTTATAGTATAGTATTCCTGTACATTTTGACTTGAAGCTGCTAATTTTCCTTTGTGGTATGTTAGATTGTTGTTAACAGGTACAGGGCACACTGGGGAGATGATCATTAGGCATTGGTAGATGGTCTTGAGATTTAGTGAAGGATAGTTTGAGATCATTCTAGATAGCTGAATGGAATTTGTCACCACTTTGGTAGGAATCTGACAGATAAAGGTTTGAGATGAGCAAAGCACGAAGGAATGTAATTATAGATTGCTTATAATTTAATTCCTTAGAGGATATGCGAACTAGTAGTAAACCAGCCTTTGACTGTTATTAGGGAAAGTGTGACTTTCTATGTCAAAGCATAATGTGCTAATTTTCTTTTCACTGGCATAATTTGGAATCAAAGACTGCTTTAAAAATAGCTTTAACCCTTTTTGTGCTACTTCAAATTGCTAAACACTGGAGCCAGCTAGGACACTGCATAAAGTTCAATAAGGAATATGGAATGCATTGCTCTAATTCCATTTGCTGTCTTCTTCCTTCTCTATTGCATTAACATTCCAAAGAAAAAGCTGCCATCTTCTGTGTTTCTCAGCAGCTACTGATTTCAGGTAAAACTTGCTTTCTGCTGTATTTCTGAAGTAGGGAATGGTAATGTGTTGTCACATGAGCAGCATTGCTTATGAAGACATGGAACTGTGTTTGTTGTTATATCAGTTAATTTATTCTGATTTGAAAATAAGAATTTTGGTTACTACATGTGAATACCTGCGTGCACACTAAAACTGCAACAGCCTCGGTGGGCAAAGCTCTGCAAGCCCTGAATAAGTGTATGAAAATCTAATAGTAGACAGTTGTTGTGATGTCTAGCAATTTGTTAGTTATTTTCAGATCTACCTACTGTTATAACCCTCCACAATATCTGCCTAGTTTTACAAGTGCTTTTTGTATGAGCTTACCTACAAACCCATATTTTACATACCCATATTTACACAACAGTTGTTCTTTCTTTTAAAGAGATGCTTACACAATGCTCTGTCAAAAACTGTGGAAATCTTGGTGATAGTAGTTAGTTTAAATCCTACAGGAAGAGATCAATAAATGGAAGAAACCCACAGTCTAAACAAACTAAACTAGACAAACTAAAAATAATGGAATGGCAGGTCATTTGTTGATTCAGTAATCTATTGGAAGAGTTAGACTTCAGGAATGTGTGTATATATGTGTATTCTTATGTATATGTTTATGTACATATAGATATGATTTTGGGAGGAACAATTTCAGAATATGACTACTAAGAACAGAAAAAACAGTTTAAGCCTTAACCTGCTATCACATTAATGTGATAACAACTCAATGATGTTTTAAATAATCCCTTTTTAATAAATTATTACCTACCCATGGCGATATAGGTGAAATAAATAAGAAAAGTATACTGGAAGTCTCAATACTTGTAAGGCTTTGTAATCTTACAAAAGGTAGAGAAGAATAAATTTTCTAAATGGATTTTTATATTCCTGGTCTTTGTCATTTGATGGGATAATGCAATATGCAAGAAAATCTATTCAAAATGCCATTGTAGAATAGTCCTTTCTCATTATTAACTGGTACATCTCTAGCTGATAATTTGAACAGAAGAGGGGAAAAGTTAATCCTAGTGATGCCTCTGTAGCAAAATATTTTCCTGTGTTGGACCCTGTTTTATAGTGGGGATTTATATTGGAAAAATATTCTGCTGGTCTCAGCACAAACTCATCTGAGGAACTTTGCATATCTCTGACCTTTATAGAATGGGAAGATGAGACAAAACATGCATGATCTTTAAAAAAGAAGTCAACACATTTTCAAATAATAAATAACAAGAATCATAAATAATTCCAGTTAAAAGGAAACAAACAGAAATATGGAACTTAGGCTTGCTTTGGTCAGCAGAACGCACAGTCGAAGGTGCCATTTATTGGTTCATGCAGAGGAGGAAAAAGTTGAGGGTACCATGTTTTTCAGAGATTGGAGAGCTTTTCTTTGTCTAAGATCTTTCTATAAGTAATTGAAATATACTGTATTCACAACTGCAACAATTGTTTTGGCAGGAAGGGCAGATGATAGCAGTAACAGAAGTGTTTCTTCTTGTTTGAAACTGACAGGTGATTCACCATAGTAACAAAGCTTTTGGTTACTTGCATTGTTACCTTACACCAAAAAAGATAAAGGCTGAAGCTACAGGCATTACTCCTTCATCAAGTAGACATTTGCCAGGAGAAGATAGCTGATGAACAGACACCTCAGAAGATCACTGATTGATTTATTACATCTCTGAAAGCAGAATTGGTTTTTCCACATACCATGCTACAGCACCTAAATCATTATTATTTGTATAGAAAGAGTGCCTGAATCATCTGTATTTCTCTCATGCCAAGAGATGTAGCCTCAGTTTGCTGATGATACAAAACTGGGACAGGTGGCTGACACACCAGAAGGCTGTGCTGCCATACAGCAAGACTTGGACAGACTGGAGGGCTGAGCAGAGAGGAACCTGGTGAAATTCAACAAGTATAGGGTGCTGCACCTGGGGAGGAATAACCCCATGCACCAGTACAGGTTGGGAGCTGACCTGCTGGAGAGCAGCTCTGAGGAAAAAGACCTCAGAGTCCTGGTAGACAACAGGATGACCATGAGCCAGCAATGTGCCCTTGTGGCCAAGAAGGCCAATGGCATCCTGGGGTGCATCAGGAAGAGTGTGACCAGCAGGTCAAGGGAGGTTTTCCTGCCCCTCTACTCTGCCTTGGTGAGACTCCATCTGGAGTACTGTGTCCAGTTCCAGGTTCCACATTTCAAGGAGGACAGGGAACTGCTGGAGAGAGTGCAGCAGAGAACCACAAAGAAAATCAGGGGCCTGGAGCATCTCTCTTATGAGGGACTTGTGTCTCTTTAGTCTGGGAAGAGAAGACTTAGAGGGGATATGATCAATGCTTATAAATACTTAGAGGATGGGGCCAATCTTTCTTCAGTAGTGCCCAGTGACACGACAAGTGCTAATGGCACAAACTTGAACACAGGAACCTCCATCTGAACTTGAGGAGGAATTTCTTTACTTCGAGGGTGGCAGAGCTTTGGAACAGGCTGCCCAGAGAGGTGGTGGAGGTTCTGTCTCTGGAGACATTCAAAACCCTCCTGGACATGTTCCTGTGCAACCTGCTCTAGGTGGGGGATTGGACTAGATCTCCAGAGGTCCCTTCCAACCCCATATCCATCTGTGGTTCTGGGATTTCTTCATAACCGCACAACGGGTGGATGATACTTTGTACTATACTACAAGAGCAATGTGCTAGAATCTAGAGTCACCAACCAGTTTTAGAAAGGTATTTTGGTGTGTAGGGTGCATTACTCGCCATTATCCAAGTCTCTTGGGATTGCTTTGTTTTAGCTACCATTTACTTATTTGCTGTTGCAGAACTGCAGCCATCCTCTTAAGCAGAAGCAGCTGGTGGTATTAAGACATATTTGCTCCAGTTTGTTATGCCTTTCTTTTTTGCTGTTGGCACCACTGTTTACCCATTCTGCCACTGTTATTTTATAAAACTTTAAGCAGAATGCAGTCAGCATTACATCTTTAATTTCAAAGCATTAGGAGTTATGTTTAAATACTCTTTTTGTGCCAAAATACATATTCTAAAAACGTTTTGATACTTTGGAGAATATTTGAGATGACAGTGTGAAAGAGTGGGGAAAGGGAAATAAATTCAATTATCAAGAATGTTACATAGAGCTACAATGAGGGGGGGATAGAAGAGTTCTGGCTCAACAGTAATGAAATCTGAGTAGCCAAGATATCAGAATTTATCTTACAAAAGCCCAAGGGAAGTTATGAATACTTTGGCAGTGCATGCCTTCAAAATGACACTAGAAAAGAGACTAGAAATTATATAATAGAGAATAAGCCTTCACTAAGCCTCTAGCGAACTACACAGTCTGAGCAGAGAAAGGCATTAAATGTGAATTTTCCAAATTCATAGGACTGTGTCTTGTAATTTCAAATTCTTGGAACAATGTGTTAGTGCAAGGATTTTATCTTCATTGTCCTTATCTGCTGAAGAGACCCAATAGGAGTATATTCATTCCAGGTTTGAATTACTCTCTCCTATCCTGAGAAAAATATGGCTATTGCAAAGAACACTAGAACTCTCAAATTCCTTCTGTCACTCTCAAAGTGACAGGAAAAAAGGTGATAAAGATGATCCAAGATACAGAAGGGCATCCTTTTGAAAATAAACAGAGTCTAAAACTTGAGAAAGTTAACTGAGGAGGGTGTGACTGAAGGCTATAAAATCTGAAGTACCATGGAAAAAGTGAATAAATGATTATTCCTAGTTTTTTTTTTTTCTGATACAAGGCTGGGCATCAAATGAGATTTTCAGTAGAGAGACTTAAAACAAACCAAAAAGGTAATTGTACATGCACTTAGACTGAAATTCCTTATAAAAGGATATTTGGATTCTGAAACTAGACCTGGATTATAAAACTGACAGAGTAAAATGATGCAAGAAAAAAAACCTCAAGATCTATAGGACTCACAGATAATCCCTCTCTCTAAGAAAGTTTTGAGGGCACAGATTGTTTCAAGCTTGGAAAATATACTAGGAAAATAAAGTGACATGGTATCTCTGTATTTTGTAGTAGTCCTACCCATCTGCTATCAGCCATTGTCAGAGAAGGGATTCTGAGGTAACTGAATCTTTGGATTACTTCAGTATGGCCACCATTTTCTTCTGTTCAACATGATTCGTTTTGATGTTGTCAGATTCTTACCTATGATTTGTATTGTTATTGCAACTTTGTCAGTCATGTTTTCTATCTGAAGAGTGATTTCATATGCTCCTGAGTGATGAAGCTCTGCCTTCCTGATAAAAAGGATTGTGTCTGTGTTGCTGTTCCGAATTCCCACATCTTTGGAGTCTAGAGTTTGACCATCTTTCATCCAAACGATTTTGGGTCTTGGTTTACCCTGAAGAGAAAAGAAAGTTAGCTATTCTTTCTCCTTTTTTCAGTCTATAATAGATTTCCATTTTTCATTTTTCTGGGTTTTTTTTAGTGATTTATAAATCTAGAAAGCCTAATTTAATACACAGAGTTGAGTTAGTAAACTGCCTAAATACTTACTTTCATCTTGCATACAGATATTTGCTCCCATTTGTGTGGTTTAGTGGCACCATGCCCTCAGGCTGCCATTTAGTTATAGTTAGACAAGAGATTGAAATTATATTGAGGACAAATCCAGGGAAAAAATGCTTCTGCTGGTCTGGTACTCTTTCCTGGGCATCTGTGAAGCCAACAGTTGATCTGGCTTGCCCTGATTAAGTAACAGAAGTCTTTAATATCTGAGGAGCTCATTAGCTTTCCCCACCACCTTCTCATCCCCTTCTTAAAACATTTGCTTCTTTATCCCCAGGCATTTTTCAGAGCTTTCAAAAATCATTATAATCTTGAATCTTGGGATTTGAAATTTACTATGTTATTCTTCCTGTATTGCAAAAATTGTTTTGGTGACTGCCAGCCTGAGCAGTCAGGGCTGCTACATCCATGAGAGATGACGTTGTAGAATCAGTAAGATTTCTGTGGTTTATGGAATCACGGAATTGTCAGAGTTGGAAGGGACCTCTAGAGATCATCTAGTCCAACTCCCCTGCTAAAGCAGGATTGCCCAGAGCACATTACTCAGGACTGCATCCACGTGTATCTTAAAGGTCTTCAGAGAACGGGACTCCACAACCTCCCTGGGCAGCCTGTTCCAGTCCTCTGTCACCATCCCCGTAAAGAAGTTTTTCTCATATTTGAATGGAATGTCCTATGTTCCAGCTTGTGCCCATTGCCCCTTGTCCTGTCACTGGGAACCACTGAGATGAGTCCCTCTCCGTCCTCCTTCAATGCACCGTTCAGATACTTATAAAAGTTAATAAGGTCTCCCTTCAGCTAAAGAGGGATGAAAGACCTCCAAGGTTAAAGAGTCCCAGCTCTCTCAGCCTTTCCTCATAAGGGAGATGCTCCAATCCCTTAATCATCTTTGTTGCCCTATGCTGGACTCTCTCCAGTAGCTCCCTGTCTCTCTTGAACTGGGGAGCCCAGAACTGGACTAAGTATTCCAGTTGTGACCTCACCAGTGCAGAGTACAGGGGGAGAATGACCTCCCTTGACCTACTGGCCACATTCTTCCCTATGCAGTGCAAAATTCCATTGGCCCTCTTCATGAAAAGGGCACATTGCTGGCTCATGGATAGTTTGCTATCTACCAGGACCCCCAGATTCTTCTTTTCAGAAGTGCTTTCCAGCTGGTCTACCTCTAACCTATATCAATGCCAGGAATTCTTCCACCCCAGGTGCAGGACCCTACACTTGCTCTTATTGAACTTCATTAGGTTCTTCATTGCCTAGCTCTCCACTGTCCAGGTCACTGGATAGTGGCACAGCCCTCTGGAGTGTCAGCCAACCCTCCCAGTTTGGTATCATCAGCGAACTTTCTGAGAATACACTCTGCCCTCTTGTACAGGTCTTTGATGAATATTTTGAATGAGACTGGACTGAGTATCGACCCTTGGGATACACACCACTGGTTACAGGCCTCCAACTTGATCCGTTTCCATTAATGACAACCCTCTGGGTCCTGTCACACAGCCAGTTCTCAGTCGACCTCACTGCCACCTCATCTAACCCACACTTCCTCAGTTTCCTAATGAGGATGTTATGGGAGACAGTGTCAAAATTCTTGCTGAAGTCAAGCCAGATGACATGTGCTGCTCTCACCTGATCCAGCCATCCAGTTTAACATCACAGAAGGCTATCAGATCGGTCAGGCATGATTTACCCTTGGTAACTCCATGCTGACCACTTCCAATAACTTCCCGTTCTTTAAGATGTTTGGAGATGACATATAAAACAAGTTGCTCCATGACCTTCCCAGGGGTGGAGGTGAGACTAATTGGCCTGCAGCTCCCTGGGTCCTCCTTCTTGCTCATTTTGTAGACTGGAGTGATATTTGGCTTTCTGCAGTGCTCAGGCACCTCTCCTGGGTGGTTTATATCACTGTGACTCAGATATTTCTGGGAAAATTACTAGATAATATTTACTTATTCGAAAGTTGTTTCAGAACTACTTCCACAGTAGTGGAAACCAAG
Organism: Pedionomus torquatus; assembly: GCA_013398155.1. NCBI lineage: Eukaryota > Metazoa > Chordata > Aves > Charadriiformes > Pedionomidae > Pedionomus > Pedionomus torquatus. The sequence goes on from VZRU01001147.1 coordinate 23,821, forward strand.
TGTCCCCAGGAACAGAAAGTGACCATAATAACCGTATCTACAGTCATTCTAGCACAAAATAACTTGGTGGGGTTTTTAAAGTTTCTGCCAGATGAACATGGTGAAGCGGTGCAGCACAGATCTAGACAGCTGCCAGGAGTGGCTCAAATGAGTGGGGAGGGAAAGTGAGACCATCTAAACCAGCACTAAGATCTGCTTCGGCTGCCCTGGAGCTGAAGTGTGAGACACTGAGATCAGGTCATTTAACTGCCTTCTGCCCCCATGAAACAGCAGACAAATGCCTCTAGAAGGCTCCTCAATTCACTGGAAGATTCTGTAAGACAGTATATTTTTCCTTAGGCTACAGAAGAAATTAGGCTACTCAGACTCCTGGTTTAGGTGCCTAAAGGTAGACAGAATAAAAATAAATCTTTGTGTTTTGCTGCACCTTTGTTTCAGGTTTGCCTGGTATTTACGCATAAAGGCTGTGCAGCATCATTTTATTGTTCTGTGATATTAGGGAAAAAAACCCTACTTCTTATAAAACTTACATGAGTCAGACCAAGATCTGTCCAAAATTAAGCTTAAAGGACTTATAAACCAACTGAAATTGCTGTTCCTTAATAGATGCTCTTTTCTCTGGCATCTAAATCATCACATGGATTGTAATTGTTTTTTACATCAGGGATGATAATGAACCTTGAATGAGCAATGATTTTGGATCTTCCATTTTCCCCATCTGCTAACTGAATTTCTTGCTATTTCCTACCAAGGATTATAGTCACCTCAGGCCTGTAGCTCTGAAATATTATGTACAAGATTACTTTGTCCAGGTCTAATGTACCTTCACACTGGTCTCATTTCATAGAAGCCTTACAAAAACCTATTAGAGGGAAGGTAGAGTAGAAATTCTTGAATAAGTTAAAGGATGTGGTGTTTTTTTTTCGCTGTACCCACATTTGATTATTGGTGAACTTGACAACTGACTCTATTTACTTTCCACATATACATACATTTTTAAATTATATGAGGATTCTGCTTGAAAATTTTAGCTAGGGGAATGCTTTCAAAATAAAACCGATCTACTTAAAATTATGTAATTACATATGGAAATTTTATTTATATTTCTAGTTTCTCGAGGCAATTGGTTGGCTAGGTTTTCAGATTTATTACAATAATTAATAGTTCTTGATAGACTGAGTAATGAGGTGAATAGAGGATCTGACTCTAAATATCATGGCAAAAATTGGCATGAAAAACCATAGCATTATCTTTATCATAAGAAATATTTGACTATAAATCAAGTTTAGCTACTGCTGGTGTTCTAATGTGGTTGGTCAGATATATTCACTCACAGTACCTCCATTATTGAGGTGTTATAAGTGCTAATGAAAGTTTGCAAATATTCAGTGTTGGTTTTCATATACTAATATTTATAGACTGTGAAAAGCACAAGCAGATAGAAAGTATGTTCCTAAAACTTATCGTGGAGGATTGGATTTCTGCAATGTGTGATAGGTAATTCTAGAGAGAACAGCGAGTGACAGTGGGCAAATAACACACCAGAGAAACTTCAGGGAGTTTACTGCAAGTGAAGAGCTAATTTAAATGCTTTTAGGAGTTTATACTCCCACATACACGATGGGCAAGAAGGCTGCTCAGTAATACTGTGACACTTACCCACTAATAAGACATAATAACCCTTCAATCGTGCCCATGTGTTTAGCTTTGAAACAAGAATTTGTAGAATCCATTTCTTTGAAACAAGAATTTGTAGAATCCATTTCTTTCAGCAGAATGTCCCACCAGGTTAATACACTCAGCAGAAAAGGGCTAGTAATAATGTATTTGTTCTTTTCAGTACTTTTTAATCAAAAGATTTTAATAGATTTGTAAATAATGCTTAGCCCAGGATAACTTGACAAAGTATTTAATAGAATTTCATTGTTAAATGGCAAAGTAGTAACCACAGAAGTCACTGACAAGGTTGCACAGAAACTGTAAATAGTAGAAGACAGTGACTTATAATTTAGTTAGATAATATGTCTGCTCATGTTCCCTAGTGCAGGATTCACGGTAATTGCAGTATTTATGTATTTTTCTCCTATATCCCTTATGTAATTTGAAGACGGCAATCATAGCTACTCAGAGTCTTTTTCTTCAAGAGAAATAGTTGGTCATTTAAACTTTTTCAAAATGTAAAGTGAAATAATGTTTTTCTTTGCTTTTTTTGCAAGATTCCCAGCTTTGGAAATTCTAAATAGCTTTTGCAGTATTAAGAATTATTAAGAATATTAAGAATATTCCATCATCTTTGAGAAATTGTGGCAATCAGGCAAAATTCCTGCAGACTGGAAAAAGGGGAACATAACCCTGATATTCAAAAAAGGGAAAAAAGAGGACCCAGGAAACTATAGGCCAGTCAGTCTCACCTCTGTGCTTGGCAAGATCATGGAGCAGAGTCTCCTGGAATCTCTGCTAAGGCACATGGAAAATAAGGAGGTGATTAGAGACAGCCAACATGGTTTCACCAAGGGCAAATCCTGCCTGACAAATTTGATGGCCTTCTGTGATCCTGCCACAAACTTGGTGGATAGAGGCAGAGCAATGGACATCATCTACCTGGACTTATGCAAAGCATTTGACACTGTCCCACATGACATCCTAGTCTCCCAAATTGGGAAGTCATGGGTTCGATGGATGGACCACTCGGTGGATAAGGAACTGGCTGGATGGCTGCACTCAAAGGGTTGTGGTCAACGGCTTTATGTCCAAGTGGCAGCTGGTGACAAGTGGTGTCCCACAAGGGTCAATATTGGGGGATTTCAGATAAATTTGACAGTGCACTGGAAATCTCTAAGATTAGCTTAGTACAGTTTTGTGAAAACTGATGACAGGGTGAATACCAAAACCTTAATTAGTGTCCCCACAGTGGAAAAGTCAGGGAAGACTTGGTCTTTATCCATTTTGTTTGGCACCAACTGAATGATCAGGTGGGATAAGTGAAGCTGTAGATTAGTTGCTGCATGTACTTTCTCTGGCACGGGGAACTGAGGACACATCAGCAAGGACTGCTAAGTGGAACATGGTGAAGAAGTGGCAAATCTCTGGGAATATTGCAATGAAGCTTTTCTAAGCAAAAGAGGTGGGTGGTTATGCTGGGAAGATGGTGATAGGGGAACGTAAACCACAAATCTATAAAATGCCGAATTTTGTCAGTTCTTCTTATGGGATGGCATGTCAATTTTGCGTAAATTTTCTTCAACTCTGACAGCAAAGCAGCAAAATTATGTTTACTTAAATATTTTTTTTAAGACTTACATAACTAACATACTCAGATGTAAAATCTTGAATTCTGCATGTGGCTAGACCTCAGTGAAGGGGTCATTTTAGCAATTTCGGAGAGAAGAAATGTGAAAAAAAGTAAGCATGTGATTATGTCAAAGTAGTGCAAACATGCAATTCGGAGAAGTTATTCCATGTATTGGGTTGCAACTGCTTACTGATTAGATATATCTTTGTGAAAAAGAAACTTTTCATGTAACTGTTGGTTTGTAACCGTTTACAGATTAGATATATCTTTGTAAAATAACAACTTTTCATGTAACCCAGTAACCACAGAGCAAAAGATGTGCGTATTTTATTTACACAGATTTTGCTCTCATGTAGATTTTCTCCAACAGCTTCTGCTGGTACTGCTCAAACAAAGGTATATAAGTAATGTGTGCGTATGTCTCCCTTGCTGAAAAAAATTTTGCATATCTCTAGCATCTTTTATATGAGAATTTCAAAACTCTTCACTGGTAACAATGATTCCTTTTTCATAAGTGTCAACTGGGGACATCCAGGAAATAGTAGTTTCTTCAAATTATAAATGAAGACTAGATTAAATTAGCTATCTGTTACTGCTGAGGCTATCTCAGAGACAGAATCTGCAATTCCATTCACGTGCTAATTGTTTCACTGTATTCATATCATAGTCTTTCATCTGAAAATAAGGCATGTGGTTTTTTTATGAATGGTCGTTATAGTTGCTTATGCAGTTGTAGAAGGTACAAGGATAGGCTAACTGGTTAGGTTCGTCTGTGTGCATATATTAGCAATTTTGTGCTTGCTATGGTGGCATGTGGAGTTAAATGCATGCACTCAATTGTCCTCGGCATTATGTGTTTTTTATGCCTTGAGCTCATGTGAAGTAATATCCAAGCTATTCAGCATATACACACAGTTTCTGTATAGGACCCATTGTGATATTCTATTTATGTACAAACTCTAATTCTTGTAGTCAGCTTTTCAGAAATGAATGTACATCCTTTTGGCAAAGTAGTTGCCCAATAATGGGATGTAACTTGGCTCTAGAAGAGTAGTTCACTGAAATTTTATGGTTTTGTATACTTCTCTCTTTGAGATATATCCTATGGTCAATAAGCAAGAATGGATTTGCACACAGTTATAGCACTTTCCCAAAAGGAGGGATTACAGAAGAAACTATGACTGTAAAAAAAAAAAGTGACTGAAAGAAGAGTGGGTTTTTTTCTTTTCTTGAGAGGGTTGTTTACATCATCGGCCATACTTTATGTAATACTGCTTAAGCAGTGAAGCAATGGGAAATTGTGTAAGGGAAACTGCTTTAGGTAAGTAATGATAAATAAATAAACATGACAAAATAGAAGGTGATACATACCTGAAAAGGAATCACAATATTGATTGTTTCACCCACTTTCTTCACCAGAGTCTGTCTGAGGTGGCGTGGCAACCAAATTTTGGGACGCTCTGCAGTTAAGCATAATTACATTAAATACAAAGCTGTTGATAATTTGCAATACTGCTTATAGCACAAATAAGACAAAATGCCAAAGAGAAGAGGCTTGGATGCTTGTAAACATAAGAATATTGTGCAAACACTGTACATTTAGGGAGAAGTTAATTCTCTTAAGTATTTTCAAATGTATTTGGCTAGTGGATATAAATTTAGTAGCACATCTCAGTTATGTATTTATAACCGAGCAAGTTACACTGACATCAGGTCTTGTGAAACCGAGCAAGTTACACTGACATCAGGTCTGTCGCATCTGAAATGCCAGTTCTGGGGGATTTCCCTTGGATGTGAGCCTTCTATGTGGACTTTGTTCTTTTGGAGAACTTCATCAGTTCAGTAGAAGGGATGGGACAGAGAGTGTATTGGAGTAAAAGAGTGATTATAGACTGTGATTAATCTGTTACTATATTGATACTACAGCTCCTTATAAATTGCCATTTGGAGATACTTATGGACTTACTTAGGAAGTAGAGCAATCAATGGATATCCTTTACCTTTCTACAGTCTTTCAGTTCTCCTTGTTCCTCTGAGGTGGAAGGAGTCACATTGTAGCCACTTACTTTTCACTAACAAAAAGAGGACCTTAGTGGATGTTCATCTAGTCCCTGCTTTCCCCTACCACACAGAAAAGCTTTCTGTGTTCTCCATGTGTTCCTTATTCTTTTCCTAGTCATTTACAGAAATAATTTCTCGACGTACAGTTGGAGTATCTGTCTTCATGTCCATTTAGTTTTTAGATGTGTTACAGCTTCATTTCATTTACACTGCATAATTTTACTGCCAGTCATACTCTGGCAGACACTTTGCGTGAGTCAAGGTTGGGGAATCCACTATTAGCAGCTCTTGATATCTTTTGGACTCCAGTCAAATGAATTATAATCTACTGCTGTTGGGTGATACACAGAGTGTTAATTAATAATCTAGGACAATTGACTACAATAACTGCTTTTATTTATGTAGATCTCTTGCTTCAGCCAATGTGGTCGTTTTGCAGTAACATAACAGCTTTTACAGTAGAAAGCTAAATATTTAAAAATCTCTTAAATGCTAACAGTGTCATTACAAGAGGCGAAAGGTCCATATTTTCATAGTAAGAAGTAGGATTTGGTTTTAAGAGCTATTTTTTTTAGAAATAAGAGACCTAGACTATATAATAATGTTCTCAGAATCAGAAGATATTGAGTGCCTAGTCAAAGTGAGAAAGAGCTGTTTGGATGTTATTCTTAGAAGGCAGCACATGCTTGTCAGTCCCAGAGTTTTTCTGCATGTATACACAATTAGAATTTTGACCAGAGGATATACATTAATAAGATTTATTCAGTCTAAATACTCACGTAGGATCTCTCGAACAGTAACTGGCTCTTTGATTATTGCTGCTCCGCTCTCACCAGCCAAGTTTATAGCCTTTATACGGAAATAAAGTTTGTCCCCTGTGACCAGGTCTTTAATCAGTGCAGATGTGCGCTCAGTTAGGCCAGGAAGAGCTGGAATCCATTCTGTAGCTGTAAGTACAGGATTTACATATTGTAATAATACATTATTTTCCCAAACTAATTCTTTCTCTACAATTGCCAGTAACTTTGTTATTAGGATAAGGTGAATTTAACATGGCGTACCACACTTAAAAGGGAATAAACTAAGCTGGAAAAATAACCGTGGATCAAGAAGATGTGTTTACACATGGGGTTAAGGAATGTATACATTTTGTTTATTTAAAATGGCTAAGAGTAAGGGAATCAACTTTGAGTAGTTCCTTTGATGTTCTGTTTTCCGGAGCTTAGAGCTGTGGGGCTTCTGTACCCTTCAGCAAGAAGTGAGAACATAAACTTTTTGAAGTATTTTTAGCAAGAAACTGAAGGCTTACTTTTTTTTTTCTTTTTTCTTTTTTAAAAAATATCTCCTGTGGGTGTCAAAACAGATTGGTGAGAGCCACATACACTGAAAACAATAATAGAGCACATTACTGTTGTGCACATTATTGTTATTAACTACTCAATTGACACTATAGAACAGAACTCTTAGGGCTTAGTTATTCTAATGATACAGAAGTATGATTAATAAATTCATTCTTCTGTGATGATGACATAGGGATTCTGGTAATTCTATGATAATCTCGTTAAAGACTATGAATTATTTCTGGATAAATTTTACCCTGTAAAACCGCTCATTTAGGTTATATATGGCAATAGAGCTTAGTGTCAGGGAAAGTTTAATGATTGACATGGTTATAAATTTATTTGATTTTTATGACATAAATGTTATGTTGTAACACCACAGTAAATTGAATGTTGTAGATAGGGTGTGGTTATACTCTTGTTTATCAGACCACAAGTATTAAATGAGATAAGATACCTGAAAGTTTGACGGATGTTGTTATGATCATGTTGTTATGCTACAAAAGTTTCATAGTGACTATAGAACAGCACTGGTATTTTTTTAGTGCTTTTCTGTATTAAATTTTATGATGATTGTGAAGATGATGTTATGGTTGATGTGATTTTCCTGGTTTTACAGTAATTTCAAGTCTGGTGATGGTTAGCAAGGATGTTAGTCATAGTTTAGAGCTCAAATCTAATGATACTGGATATGGTTAATTTATCGGGATATTTCAGTGAAGCTATTTCAATTGTAATATTTTAATAACATTCAGTTGCTGCTGCCTAGTACTAGTGCTTACTTACATCCATCTTTGCAATATTCCACAATATAACCATCTAAACCCCCAGCTCCAATCCGCTCAGGGGGTCTCCATTTCAAGGCAACAGTGTTGTCAGAAACATCTTCCACTGTAAAGTGGGTTGGTTCACTTGGAGGGGCTATAAAGAAATACGCAGAAGTAAATTCTGAGAAATAGCAAAATAACTGTGAGAATTCAACAGCTATAGAAAGAGGGATTAACAGCTGAATTATATACCACTATCTCTTTTAATAAAATAAATTCCACTGAAGCTCAGTTGTAATGTGTAACACTAATAGTTTGTTTAATAGAAGAGCAGCATGAGATTCCTATAGCAGGGAGGTGAACAAGAAGTTAAAAAAGTACTTCCTATTCCCATACCCATTCTATGGGTAAAAACCAATGGAAAAAAAGAATTGTAGAAGGGAGTCAAATTATGAGCAGAAGTCTGCAGAAAAGTTTAGAAACAGAAATGCATACAATTTGTGTGCTATACTTACACTAAGAGTGTAATCAGACAAAATTCATATAGTCAGAGGACAAAATTCATTAGCAGCTCCATCTGACTTCACTCAGATTCACACTTTCTTCAAACAGTGGAGAAGGTGACCAAGAGTTTTGACCACATGTTTACAGAAACAGTAGTTCTGATTTGCACATTTGTAATAGAGACATGCCTGAGAAAAATATTTTGGGGCTGAAACATTTTACTTCAGTTAGGTGTAGTATTTTCAGAACAGGAGTGTCATGGCTCTCTAAATCCATAGTTCAGAAAGACCACTCAGCTAAATTCAGACTTCTTAAGCATGACTGTAGTCTACTAATTAAAAAGCAATCAGGAAAAGCGCTTACTAGAGAATCCCAAATACACAAAAAGGCTGATGTAAAATCATTGATTCCAAAAAGCAAAGAGAAAGATAATTTTTTCAAAATAACATTTGGAATGCTGGAACATAAAATTTAGAATATATGGCATAAAAACAACCATGTTAAAGAAATGTATATTTGCCATAGTCTGTATATATATTATAAACTGAACATTTTGAATATACATAACAGACTTCATGTATTAGAAATATTTCATATATAAAGTAAGTTAAATAGTTTTATAAATTATGCAACTGATGGAAATTAAGCTTAGTTTCCAAAGTTATTGTAAAAAAAAAAATAATAAAAAAAAAAAATATATATATATATCACCCAGTTTCTTTTCTGTAGTTGTATCAGAATTTTTCATATTCAAATGGCAGCAAGGAGTGTGAACAGCACCCAGTAGGCAAAGGCAGTTGGGGAGCATAGACAACCACAAAGTTGTCTATGCTCCCCAACTTTATCTCTGAAAAAGCATATGTGTGAAATTTATCCTTAATCAAGTAAAACCGCCTATCCCATGAAAACTTTTGGACCTTTTTTTTCAGTAGCTCCACTTGATGTTTTTTGTTTGTCTTCTTTTGTTGCAGACCAGCCGTTGTGTGTTTGAAATCCAGAACTAAGAGACTCTTCTTGCAGTTCATCCTTTCCTTCTGGCTCCTTCACTGCATCATCTGCTTCTGTGTTATCTCCTTCAGCAGGCTGTCCCCCTTCTCTGATATTTGTAGATTTAGCAACTCTAGTCATTTCTGTCTTCAGCTATTTGTATTTTTGTGGTTCTTCTTTCTAAAGCTCTTAGCAGGCAGGCTTCCTGAGGACTCCTTTAGTTTGCTCCTTGCTCAGGGACCGCAGGAGATACTGCACTGCTGTGTTGGGAATGATTATTTATAGAAAATCATTCCTCAAATATTTTCTTAATCAGCTATCCTTTTAGCTGTGGAGAGGGCCAGGATTAAGGGAGCACTGGATGGGATACTGTGATATTTGCACTCATAAGGGAATGAGGGAAGCTGAGAGGGACAGGGAAATTTCTGTCAATTAGTGCTCCTCCTTTCCAGATCCAGCTTGACTCTCACACTTCTAATTATAACAACTAAAAATTCATCAGCAGTTTCATGAAATTGAAACCTCTGTGCTTCTCAGGAAGGGGAGCAAGAGACAGAAAAGAGGAAGATGACAAAGGGAAAGGTTGATTATAGAATATCAAAAAGGTTGATGGTCCTTCCTAATACATTCTTTTTACATCAAAAGGCAGTTGAAGAGAAGAGGTGAAAGTTGTCCTGTCTTTGTTTTGTCCTAGAAATAATATAGAGTGCAATAAAACTCACCAATTGGCATGAAGGGTTGTGAGGCAGGGCTTGGCCGGGACATGCCAATAGAATTCACGGCATAAATCCGCATCTCATAAATTACTCCTTCAATCATTCGCTTGGCTTCATAGGTTAGCTCTTTTAAAAGGTCAAAGTTCAGTCTCATCCATCGATAGCTCTTCTTCTTCTTTCTCTCCAAAATGTAGCCTGGAAAGAACAGCTCTCATAATGTAAACCACCTGCAAATTATTCTCTCACATGCAGGAAAAAATAAAATCACCTTTCCCCCCCCCCAATGGCAGAAAAGAGCCAAATGTGATTCAGAATTATTGTATATAACTGAATTTTGTGACAATTTGGTATTTTCTTGCAGCTTCCTTTTGTATTACTTTCCTTCTCTATGACATTCTTACTGGAATAGTTATACTTTTCAGAGCAGAAATTATTTAAAATTTTCTGTGTCTGGTATTAGGCTTTAAGACATTTTGCATGCTATACACTATGATTAAGGTATTTAGATTTATGTGAAATAGAGATACTAGCAGATCTGGTTTAAATGATGAATCCTTTCTGGTCAGAATGTGGTCATTCACTCAAAATGGCAGAGAAATTCATGAGACACAGCAGGTCAACAGAATTTGGTGTTTCAGCGAAGGACAAATTGCCTTGAAATTTGTAAGATGAGACAAGTTAAAAAATTAATTTCTTTCTTATATTCTGCTACAATTCACTTATCTTGGCTAACAGCATAAATGACAATGCAAAAAATTAGTTGGAAGAACAGTTTGCTGCTTCTCTTTCTTTTTTTACAAAATGACTCATCAAATAATTTATGTTAGATCTCTGGGTCCATTGCTAAGTGGGATTGCAATGGAGTGCTTCCCAGATGGTGCAGATCCCAGCTCTGCTTTAGCCCTATAACGGAACCAGTTCTGGCCATGGAGCATTCCTCCCCCTCACCCCCACCCCCCGTTGATTCCCTTGGAAGGGAAAGTGAACTTGTGTGATTATAGAGAACCATGATAGCTGGATGCACTGCAGAACAAATCTGCATGTAGTTTAGGTGTAGTCTGTATGCCAGCTCTTCAGTACATCTCCCTTGCCCCCTCAACATCCACAGCCTTTCCCATGCTACCATGCTGTTTTTCAGAGTAACTGTTGGTTTAAAAGAGAAACTTCTCATTTCCCAAAACTGTGAATGAAATATGCTATTCTTGATCCTTAATATGAAAGATGATCATATATCACATTGGAAATGTTTGTATAAATTATTTTCCAGTAACCTGTTACAAAAGAGTCAGGTTTCTTTACATCCAGCTATAGTAAAGTTCTGCTGCTTCCCTGTGTTGCGGATGGTATGCCTGGATATGATGGATGTAGTCTTCTTTTAAACAGATTTTCTTTTGAAAGCTATTAATTTTTTTACTATGGAGTGAATAATCAGAAAATACACTGAATAGTGATTTACACATTCCAGATAGGTTTATATATTGTGTGTCTGTTTCTACCCATAGTCTACAGATGATACATCCATAACAGCGGTCAGCTACAATAAGGTAAATCTGTAGCAAACATATGGTAAAGACCTATGAATTGAGCTGTGTGTAGGTCAGTGAAATAGTCCGTGATGCTCACAAAGGTTGAGGCTGTCAAACTTGCAGATTTTCCCTTGGTATACCTGGGAAGTATGATTTAAACCTACACCTTCTGAAGGGAGATGGAGAACAAGTGGTACATTTACCAACATGTTGCAGGCACAGACATGCATCTGGAGACTTTTCTGTCTACACAAAGTTGCAAGAGCATGGGAGTCTACAGAATGTTTTCAGAAACAAGTGGTGGAAGTACCTTTGAGCTGACGGGCTGTATCATCATTCCTAACATATAAAGTTAATTCTAGCATGCTTGTTTTCAGTAGCTGTTAAACAGGGTTAAATGCTGTAAGCAGAGAACCTGTGGTTCCTTTGACACGTTCCTGCTATTTTTTTCTCTCTTCACCATGGCCCGTGAGACTTCGAGAAGTTTCTGAAGAAACTCAGTTTCTGTTTTTCTGACATTTTTAGATATGCATAGTTTCCTGTCAGAACTGAGACACTTCTTTACTGTGACATACCAGAATTCCATTTTTTTTTTTTAAAAAGTAAAAAGGACATAAAAAGACAATACTGGTACTACTGGTGATGTTTTTTAAAGCAGATAATTTCCCCAAATGCACAGAATGTATGACACATAAAGATACTGCTCTAGTGATACAAAAATTACATTAAATTTGATACAAAAATTACATTAAATGACCCCATGAAAGCTGTGCGTAAAGTGAAGACAGGCTGTGAATTTCTTTTCTGTATTTGTTGGATATAGCAAGCAATGACTATAGCAGACTGCCTACAATGCCATCTATAACAGTATGAAGACAGATGCGTATGCCTTTTCCCCCGCCTGTTTAACTTTTAAAGCTTGAATGGATAGTGGTGCATCTTGTCTTCCCCCCCTCCCTTTCCCTGCCCCCAAACGTGTTTTATTCTACCTCTATTAATAGTACAGTCCTGTGATAACTGAAGACCTCCTCGTGAAGTGTAAAAGGTTGTTAGTGGAACGTTAACAAGATCACTCCTTTGACAGTGAAAACAAACCAAAGAACTTTCCAGTGTATGTGCCCTGAAAACTCTACAGAACCGAAACACAAACTGGCTTTGTGTAGTCAAGGGTGGGGTGGTGGGTGTGTAGGCTGTGGTAACAAGATGCCTATTAGTATATATCTTTGCACATAACAGCTTAAATTGTTAACTTCTTGCGTGGTGCTGCCTCTCAGAACAGAGGAAACCACAAAGGACTGGACCAGTAGTATCTTATTTATTCCTGCACAGATAACTTGTGTTGAATTAAATGAAGTTATTCTATTTTTGTGGAAGAGAATGAAGTCCAAATATCCAAAAGCAAACACGAACTGCTCTTTTCCAGATGCTATGCAGGGGGTTAAAAGGATTGTAGAATACTGTTATTCCCATGGGGATCCATTTAGCTTTCAGTGAAATTTTTTGAAAAGAAACTTGAATTCCAGAGTTTTAGTTTATTAAACAAAATACTAGATTTGGAGTACAGAAGAATTTTTCTCTAAAATTAGACAAGATCCTGCATTATTTTCTTTTTCTTCTGAGGATCACAGGAATTTAATCTAAAATATACCATGCTCTGCAGAGAATGTAAAATGGTATTGGTGATATTCTTGATTGCTTCTCCTCATTTCCTGCATCATATAACTTTGGCATCAGTTTTCAGTAAAGATTCTAAGGTAATTATAATGACTGAGAAGTGTTTTGTGACCTGTGGTATGTGGGTTGTATATGAAGTAGAATTATGAAGTAGTTTCCTAAAAGAAGTATGCACAGCATGAGTGCTTGAGACTGCAGATGACTAGAGTTCATGGCTGAAGTGGCAACATATCTGTTTTGGGATACCTAGGTAAGTCCAGAGGCCTGTATACTGACCTAAAAATTCAGTCTTGAATGAGAATATTTAGCGTTAACTATTGTTGGTATCACCTTCTTGTGCTTTGGTAACTTATTTGCTGAAATATTTCTCTGATTAAAATAGCACGGGTAGGGGGCACTCTCTCCCTAAAATTGAAGGGCCAGAATCTCGATCAGTTTGAAGGTTTGCTGTATTAGGGTAGTTAGTTTCTGAGGGTGAGGCTTTCCTAGGGTGAATAAACATAGAGAATCCTTCTTAGCCGTTTTGAAGGAGCAGCAAAAATATAGGCAAGGCTACTGGGGACTTTTTTTAGCACTTCTTACCAAGTACTGGTTGCCCACCATCATATTTAGGAGGCTGCCACTGCACAGTACAGTTATCTTCCCCAATGTTGCTGATTTTGGGAGCTTCTGGAGGGTCAGGAACATCTGAAGGAAGTGTGAGAATGAGAGTTGTTACTGTTTCATTTTCTGTGTACAAGTCAATGAAATATTTTTTCTTTTTTTCCATACTGTATTGATTTGGGTTTGTCAGGTGCCAACAGGAAGTACAATTGAGAATATACTATCTTAGTCTACACTGAATTCTGCTCTTTGATGCTTCTCTGTCAGGTTGGTTTTCCTTTAAATAACATTTGATTATTCAGCTCCCTTCTCAGGCAATCAATGTTTTGCAAAAATGTATGGTTACAAGGTAATTCTGTAAGAAAAAGCTTGCTTCAGGGTTTCCCATTTTCTTTATAATAAACTTTATGTAGAATATAATGGCTGCATGTCTCCCGTATTTTGTTATTTGGAGATATTAATAGTAAATATCCTAATTTAGGTGAATACAAAGTCTCTTCTTATATTTTATAAATCCTAAGCAGTGAATTATAAATTTTAATACTGTAGATGAAAATAATTTTCTTTTATGATTTCTAAGTTTGCTTATAACCTGACCTTTTATCATATATGTGGCAGGGTATAAACAAATTAAATATTATGAAAAATTTAATAAAAAGTGCTGACTCAAAATTGTATTTCCCCCAGCTCTTCTGTGACTCACAGTGGCAATCTGTTTATCTTGTGTCAGATAAATTATGTATCTTTATTACATTAACCATTTACTGCTTATAGAATGAAGTAATTTTTGCTTAAAAACAGAAACCACAACAAAATGACAAGAAGTTTTTCCTTATCTCAGACAAGCATCTGTAAAATAATGGGATCACCTGAAACTGGAGTTATATAGTACATGGATTTCTACTCAGAGTTGTTCTCTTACCTTTTCACACAGAAGGCAACCTCCTGTGAAAAATACTTCTACCAAATTTTGTGATTGATAGTATTCCTGTCTTTATGATCCTTTTCTGTTTTTCTAAACCTAAAGTCAGAACTTGCCTCAGTTTTAGAGAAGAGTTGAGTTTCAGTGAACTCAAGATGTTTTCATGCTCTGGTTGTTTCCTTCCTCCACTTACCAATAACTTTGACGGTGATATCAGCCTTATCTTCTCCCACTGGATTCTTAACTGTAACTCTGTATACTCCCTCATCCTCCTTTTCTGCTCCTTCAATGATGAAGACACAGTGGTCTTCATGCATCTCCACACGAACTCTGCCTTCAGATTCAAACAGAAGCTGTGGGCAGTGAAAGGAACAAAGTCATTGTGTGTTCTGTCAGGGACAGCAGGTGCATGTATGTAAGGTGGTGGAATCTTTGGTTCAAATTATTGAACTCAACATTACTGAAAAGCCATAAAGTACTTCAAGGTTTAGTTGAATGTAGGAGAGAGAAAAGATAGACTAAATGGCTCACATAAATAACATTTGGGAAAATTGATTCTGAATATCTGCAGGTTGTTAAGACTCATTGCTAGTTACACATAACCAGTTACATTTCAAAGTTACAAAGTACTTCCTCAAATTCCTACTTCAGGTATAGTATAAATTGAAAGAGTTTCATGAGTCACAGTTGGGTACTGTGTAAATTCAAGACTACTTGCAAATTCAAAAGCAAACTTTTCTGATCAACAGTATCTACATTTGGCATCATAGAACATCAATTTGAACAATCTCCCTCTAAAAAAATTGCGATGCTTCTTGTAACAGTTAATGGCATCTGTGTGATTTCTGTTACTCATGAATGTGATATAGGGTAACTTTCTGCTCTTCTCTGAGCTGAGGTCTAAACATAATGATCACAACTTTGCTGTGGTCCTTTCTTTTTTGTTCATTTTTATGTGCCCACATATCTTTAGACTTAGAATAGGAAAATTAGAAAGCATATATGCCTGCACAGGGACTAGTACAGCAGAACCTAACCCTAAGAAAGGTTTATTGTTGCATAATAAATATGAAATATTTTTACTCTATCAAAATAAAAAAGTTATTTATGACAAAAAGGAAACTTTTTGGAAAATGAATCCTCTTTCACTGTTTTGTACATACATAGTCCACTCTCTTGACCCATTGTCACCTTTCTCTGTGTTCAGTAAGATTTTTTTTTGTCCTGTTTTTTGTCCTGTAGCTTACAGGTTAGTTGAGAGGGTAAAAGTGATAAATGTTCACAAATATATTAAAAAGAGTTTTCAGATTACTACTTTGATTTCTTGTAATGCAGCCACCACATGATGGTAATTAGAAAGAGATTTCCTTGATCAGCATCGTATTAAATCTCTTGTGCCCATTCAAAGTGTTTGATATTCACCATTGTGAGGCAAGGTGTTGGACCTGATGTGCTATTCACTTCAGTTTTTATATCTACTGACTTTAATTTTATTTTCTTCTATTTGGAAAATGCTAAGTGTATTTGTGTGTCTGCATAATAATAAGGAACTTACCTTACTATCAGTGTTTAAATCACTGCTGTTTTCTGAGGGAATCATGGAATCATCATTGATTCGAACAAGGTCAGTTTTCTAGATAAGCAAAGAAACCATAGAAAGTCAGTTAAGACTTTCTGAGCAGAGCAGTAAAGCTGTTTATGCAAGGTGAAGAAGAGTCCATAGGTTTATTAAAGGGCTTGAATATAAAGGTATAAGAAAAATAAGGAGCAAAGTGAGACACCAAGCAGACCCAGGAAGGAAATCAAGTGATATGAAAGTAAAAAGCAGAAATAGAAACAGATATATCAGACTGCAGTGGGTTAAGGAAAGGATAAGTCAGCAAAATGAAATTTACAGCTTAACAAACAAAGGTTCATGATATTCCTGTAGTAGAATTGTAACTGGTTGTGTCCTGTGGTACTACTCATCTTGTGTAACTACAAAAAAATTACCTATTTCTGTAACAGTTGGATAGCAAGTCGATGTAAATGTTTTAACACTGAGAAATACAGTCAGGTCTCTTATGCATCAAACAATGTATTCTGAAGCTGTGCTACTGTTTCCTTAGGATTTCTTTAGTAATTACATACTGTAGATTCTTCAAGACAAGACTGGTTTCTTTTACTCATATCTTGAGACTCATGTCTTAGAAATAACACTGTATAGGGGTTGACTGATTGACTGATACCCAGTCATCATTTTGTTGCAGAAACTTGTGCATGAGAGGGTCCATTTCTCTTGATTCGCAAGTGAGAGACGAGTGCCTTTTTTGTTTTTTTTTT
>VZRU01001147.1:40559-81981 GCA_013398155.1 Pedionomus torquatus
TTTTTTAATACTAATTCTGCATTGCAGAAGAACTTCCTAAGTGTTATTAAATATGCTAACTTGAACAAAGAATGTGATAGAATCATGATGAAATGAGACTGGGGAAATATAATAATATATATATAATATAACTGGCAATATTATTTTGTCTACATCTGCATCTTTGAGGCGTATGATGGTGCTGTAGAATATCATGCAAAGTATTTCTGTGTTTTGTGCTAGTTATAGCTCAAGAGCACACAGATGGTGAGGAGTGGGGATGTTCTGAGATATCCAAAAAGGAAGCTCACTTAACATTTTGTGTCTAGCTTCTAAATGTTTTCTGTGATATTTTGTAATTACTTGCTATTTGTAATATCAAAGTATCCTCTGTTTTTATTATATGAAGTACAGTTTTACCCCAGCAGTCTGCTAAGACAACATTTTCTTCACAGATTCTAGAATTCTTGAGAAAGATTTCTAAAAAAAAAAAAAAAAAGAAGCTGCCATCTCCAGAACATCTTCATCTTAAAAAGTGAAGATGATGGGAATGAACAATCATTTATTTCTTTTTTTCTGGGGTAGGAAGAGAGTAAATCTGTGTGATATCCTACTGTCTGCATGTACCTATGTCTACTCATATATAATCAGTTCCTTCTTGTAGAATAGAATAACAGGCAACAGTTCAGAAAAAAAAAACAGGTCAGGATGACTCTCACCAAAAAATCTAAATACCAAACAGGTGCATTGCAGCTATTACTCTTTTTTTTCTCTTGAGGTATAAAAAAAAAAGCTAGAAAGAAGATGAAAATACTTGTAACTAAGAGTAGTAAATCGAAGTAAGATTTGAGAAAGAAAATTAACTTCTTTGCCTCAGACATATGTCAGGTTACACATTACCTTATTTACTTTCTGCCAGATGACAGTGGGTGTTGGATCTCCTGATATGGGAACATCCAATCTCAATTTGTTCCCAGCCACCACAACAATAGTGTCAGGGGATTGGCCCAGACAGTCGAGGTGGATTTTGGGAGGTTCTATAGCAAAGGCAGAGAAAACAGGTTTTAAATATAGTTCAAGTATTCTGTACAGAGAAAAAAGCAAGGTGAATAGTCATGTATTAAATTAAAAGTGAAAAAAACACTGCATCTTTTGCTGTTGAAAACATGACTACTTACATATAAATAATAACTGCTGTTCTTACCTTCTCTTGGTACAAAATCAATCTTGACCTCTGAGGGAAAAAGAAAGAGGGGGAGTGTAGGAAAAATAGATCAGAAAACAGAATTTACATAGCACCCGCACCCATAAAGTAATTTTAGAACTATTCATCACTAAAACTTCATAAGGCGCATACATCAACATACTAATGCAATAAACTGGAAAACAGGTTCTGTAAAACACTGTGATAATAATAGCACAAAATAACAGGGGAGACCAATATGCCTATATTGAAGTATTAGGAAAGCAATTCTGACTACTCTTTCCTGATATAACCATGATTAATCCCATCGTTTTTATCCCTCTGCAATATTCATTATGTAATTGAGGATAACTTACCCAAAAACTGAAGCTTGGCAGAAAGGTTGTACGCAAATCCCTGAGGGATGAAGGAATAATCAGCCTCGTCATCAGGTGTTACATCCTCAATAGTTAGCTTATGGATTCTGGAAACATGAAAAAAATATATACCACTCCCTTACCTCCCCAGGAGAAACAGGGCTATCTCAAGCGACATGGGATATTCACAAACATTACTATTTCTTCTCCACTTGCCCTAACGTCAAATCAACAACTGTCAGGGCTGTATACTGCTCTACGTCCAGTATTCAAGCAAATCCATGTCAGCATGTTGTCTATGAATGGATTTTTCTAGTCAAGGTAGATGTATAGTCTAGTCTGAATAGAAAAAGCAGTTCCTCTGCTTTAGTCGAGTCCTTTACCATTACTAAGGTAGTTGTAACACTGCTGACTGGTTTCATTTGATAAGGTTGTGACTACTGAATTCTGAAGAAACAAGCTAAAGCTTGATGCTCCCTCCCTGTATTATTGTAAATTCAAAATAGGATACAGAAAGGGAGTACCAAAGAAGATTTTACGTAACACACAATGCTTGTGTATCTTCTGAAATTTCTTGGTTTCCATTTCCATGGAATTTTTCTGAAGTGGTTTATACATAAGTGCTATCTTAATCTCTCTAAAAGCTACTCCTAATTTTAAAGTTATCAACAATATATTGTCTAGATTGTTTGAATAGCAAGAAAACATGAGATCCTAATGAAAATGGAGACTGAATTCTGCTGATATACCTGATGCAATACATACAAATGGTACAAACACAGAAAAACTGTATGCATACCAAAGCAAGTGGCTTTTAATATTTTTCCTTTTAGCTGGAAACAGAACAAAGTCACGTCTTACATTCCTATCACCTGAGTTAATAGCCTCTGTGGATTGTAATACAATGCGCAAGCCTGTAACTTTTTTCTGAAACACGACTAACCTGCCAATATGGGAGATCTTTATCCTTTCATCTGGGACCACCTCCTTGCCATTTTTCAACCAAATTCCTTTCACGTTTTCATCGGAAACTTCACACTTGAAGACTGCCTGGTCACGTGCCTTCACTGTCAGGTCCGCAATGCTCTGATAAACTTCCAGCTTTTTCTCTGTTATTGTGAGAATAATCAATACACACATCAACAAATCAGAATAGCTCTGCAGTAGGCAGTTAGTGTGGATTTACTGAGTTGAAATGGCTCAGGCTGAGTAGCCAGTTTGTGGAAGGGTGAAATATGACGGGAAATCCAGAGCATACAGGCTTTAACGGGACTAAGTTAAGCACCTGTCATTATCAGGGTATCTGTTACATCTGGCACACAGGTCTGAGTTCTCCTTGAGGCCTTTATTATCAAACCTTATGCCCCTTATTAAGCCTTCTTATTCCCTGGCATCAGGATTATACTACCCGTATGAACTATCCTGGAGAATGTTACCTTCCGCTAGTTTTGGTTTTTTTTCAGCTTCTCTGGTTCTGTAATAATACCTGTGCCTACCTTGCACAATTAGTTCAGCAACTGATACCCCACCATTGGTCTTCACAGTGTAGTGTCCGCTGTCCTCCTTGGTTGACTCGTTAATAATTAGATACTGCTTTTTTCCATCTTTCTTGAATCGATACTTGAATGTTTCTTCCCGTGTCAGCTCAATTCCATCCTTTTCCCTGCAATACCAAATAGTGTTGAGTAATTTTTCTGTGGTTGGAAGAGGAGAGTAAGACTCAAGTCAATGTTACTACAGATTGGAAGACACAAGATAAATCCATTCTTTGTAGTGTCTCAAGTTAGCAAAAACGAGACCAAATGTAAGTGGAGCCAGAATAAGAATGCTTCTAGCTTGATCATTAATTTTCATCAGATATGTGACTTCTGACTTTACAAGAAGTTACTTGATTGTTACTATTCATATGCTAGAGATAAACATGAAGGTATGATNCCATTAATTTTCATCAGATATGTGACTTCTGGTTCAGGAGAGTTCACTTACAAGAAGTTACTTGATTGTTACTATTCATATGCTAGAGATAAACATGAAGGTATGATAAATGCTGTAGAAGATACAGGGTTGAAGACACACTTCACCAGCAGGGAATGTGCTGTTTTAAAAGCTTCCATAAGGTAAATGGAAGTTCCTGGGAAATTACTTAAGTCTTCATTTCCTTGATGTGAATTATTATTGTTAAAAATACATGGTTCATGGGCATCAGTAAAAGAAGAAAATTTTAGGATGGATTTAAATGAAGGCTTATTTTGGATTTTGTAGCCTTTTCCATTCAAAGATGCCACAGTATAGTTAAGACATTACTAAATTAAGCTTCACCACCCAGCCTGGGAGGAAATTTAATTATTGTAATTTCCGATCATCATGAAAGGAAACGAGCAGAGAGGATTCATGTTGTTTAGTCAAGGGCACATCAAAATGCGTAAAACATTTTGAAGATTTCCTGTTCCTAATCATAAATAATATAAACAGGCTACAAGAAAATAACTTGTAATACCTTCAACCTATTCCTTTTGTAACACTTTATTTGTTTCATTAATATTTGAATATATTTATGTTACTTGAATACTGCTGTAGTTTGTAAATGAAATGGAAAAAGAAATAGGAAAGATGTTATGCTTTTCATAGACTAAGAATTTTCTTTGTCTTGTGTTATTTCCCTTACTTGTCACCAGTGACTATAGATGTATGTGAGAAAACTTATAGGTTACTCCCTCCTAACCGTTTTTTACAGCCCAACTTACTTGAATTTGTAGTTGGTTTAGAAAAACACTGTCATCCTTTCTAGATCACAGGACTACAGCGCTAGTAAGGAAGGAAACAGAGGATGCCCCAAGGAACCACATGAAACACAGCTCTTAGTGTTATGTCAGGATTGCTTGCTCAGTGGCAAAAGTCTGAGGCCACATGCAAGATGCTCTCCTGAGGCTGATGTTCTTGTTCATGCAGATTAGTTCTGAAACAAGTGTTACAATGCCATGTATAAACCTTTGCTGAACTGCTGAAAATGGACTGTAATCCAGAAGATGAACATGCTGTGCCAGGCACATGCACTGTGGCTAGTTTTCCAAAGCTGAACATCTTAATTTATGTTTTGGTGATGTATTTTGACATGTGGCTCATGAAATATATCTGAATATATCATCTATTGTTAAGAAGGACATCTCTTGAAATGTTACCTAAATAATGAAAATAGACTATTAGCAATGGCTACTACCTTAAATCCCTGGGAAGGGAACAGTATATTTAAATTGTGTTTCTTTTCCTGACTAGCACATTGCTGATGCTTTGTATGAGTGGAGTGCAGAGGTGTTTACTGACAGATAGTGGAGTGATAAAACTAAACCTCAAAAAAGATATCATTTGGTTTAAATAATACACTGCTGCAGTGAAAAGTGAAAAGGTAATATTACAGGATTATAAAAAAAAACCAACAACAACCATAGAAGCGTTGATTTAAAGATCACTGTAGATGACCTGGTCCATCCTCATGCTTGAAGCAGAACTAATGCAATAATAGGTAGGTCAGCCATGGTTTAGTCTGTCTGAGTCCTAAAAATCTGCAAGATCCAATGCCCGTTGTCAACTTTCAGTCAATGCCTCTTTTCTCTGTCCGGAAATGCTTTCCTATTTCCTGTTTAGATTCTAAGGATAAATAGGTTAATGTCTTCTGAGATGTCACTGATACAGGTACTATGTGATAGTGGACAGACACACAGATTTATTGTTATTGCTACATTACTATGGTTTGTTTTCATTGAGAGCTGGTACATCCAGTATTCAGAGATCGAAAAATCAGGTCAAAACTATGTATTTTATTACAACTTCTCCTTCAAGAATTGTATTATTTCCAAGACCATCTGAAGTTTAGAAATAGCTACTCCATAGCACTGCATAATAATAATTTGAGACCTTTCTGGGTGATGAAGAGAACATTCTTTCCTGATTACTATGAAGAGACCCACATAATGAATTCTGCAAGCCCTAGTCTGATAGCCATGCCTAAGAGGCTGTAAGTCTTATTTCTGTCTCGTGCTAGCCACATAATTGCTTTTGTTCATGTGCTTGTGATTTCATATCCCAGGTTTAAAGGGTGCAAGAGCTATAACAGGTGCCCTGAGTTAGTGCCTGTTACTTGGCTTAAACTGTTGAGCATTTCCCTGATGAACCATAAAACTGGAACTCTTTCCCCATGCTGTGTTTCATGGTTTTCCTGGACACTTCTCTCCATTGTCCAAAACACTCCCTTTCTTGCCAAAGATCATTGACTGAGTCTCACTTAATAAAACCAGTAAAAAACACTGTAAATATCTAATTTGTTACTATGACTTGAAAAATTTCTCTGACCACTTGCTGCATTTCAGGCTGAGACAGCTGCTGGTTTGCCCTTGTCACACCAAATGCCCATCCCACAGATACCAGCTCTGCAAGATGTATGGGAGTTGTTCAAAGGCATAGGATCAAAGTGTGGCAGCTGCACTGTGCTCTGAGAGGGACAGATCTGGTTGTCCCCATCTCTTGTGACCAGGCATCTGCAAGCTGTTCCACAACAACAGCATGTGCGTGCCTGTCCATGTGGCTTTAATAGTGTAATGCATACACTGTACTAGTTCTTGGGCTCTATTTAAATTCCCAGTTCCTTCCTATGTGAGAGCAGATGAGTAGTTGGCACTTTCCAGGAATGTAATGGGCATTGTGGGAACAGTTGATAACCATGTGCCTGAAGCTGTTAACAAGCACAAGAGGATTTCACCTGGTAGAGAAATGAAGTGAGAACAGTGTGTGTAAGCCTCGGTATGTGCGCACTGCTGCTGTGCCTGCCCAAGCAGTGTGAGCCTTGCAGCTTCCGCTCAGCTGGAATGCCCAACAAAATAGACTTTACAGTCTAAATGTTTGTCATCTTAATCCCGCTCACTGCATATGCAGAATGACTGGCTTTGTAGGTTCACCAAACAATTACGTTAAAATAAGTCAATGACTTTCCCTCTAGTGTCTCTTGTCCTTCAAGAGACACTAACTTTTTACCTGAGAAAAAATACTATTTTATAAAAAACCAAACACCTCACTGCAGCTGAGATAAACAGATGATTCCATAGTGTACAACAAATTCATCACAATACAGATCTGATTACTGTGGTCAATAGGTCAATTAGGCACTATTGTCAAGTGTTTAGAAAACTTTAAAGCTAACAGCTCAGCGACCTGGAGCATCCTGAAATGAGAAATTCTAGAGACACTATTAAATATTTATACTTTTTTTTTTTTTTTCCCCTTGCCATATTCTCAATGTTTCACGTGCAGGAGGATGATCAGTCTTTTCCTGAAAACATTATTCTTTTTTTCCTTTTTTGTTCCACAACTCTTGTCCACAAATATTGGTCCTAAAATGTTCCATGGAGGGATGTTGTTTCATGTTGTTTGGGTGTTTTTTTCCCCTTTTCTATTACCTTACCATTTCACAGTAGCTCCTTCCTCAGACACTTCGCACTCAAACTCCACTCTCTCTCCAACCATCACCATCTGGTCCTCCAGTGGGTGAGTGATCAGGATTGGAGGTTCTGGAAAGGAAGAGACTTTTAATAAAAGAGTATACTGAAAGACTGAAAACCAGAGGTAGATTTCATGTACCTGCACTCCACAGAAAGAGCCTCTGGCTAAATACATGGTAATGCTCTCTGTGTTGGAATTGAAAATTTGCTATGCCGAATCATGTTATCAATTGTATCGAATGACCTTTTGGTTTTCGCTTCATGAGACAGCATACAAAAATGGAATTAATCAGTTTTCATATATATTCTGAAATTTTAAACTAGAGGTATTAATTTTCTGTGTTGATTGATCTGTTTGTGGAGGTTGAGACACATGTTTATCTTGAGCAGAATCAAATTTTAAAGTAAGTTTCTAGACCTATTGTTGGAAGACGTAAATCACTTTCCAAATGAGAATTGACGGTAACCATTACCGTGTTGTTTTCCTGTGCTCTCTCCCCTTGCAGTTATAGGGGAAATTTTCCTTCCTTTAACTGTAAGAAAAATACCTACTTCAATAGATGTCAGAGCTTGCTCATGTTTGACAATTTCCTTTCCTACAAGATTAGCTAATCTAAGAGTAGAGAAGGTGACAGTAATTCTAAATATTAGGGGAAATCTCTTTCCTTATGGTACTATTGCTTACCTTTTACAAATAATTCTGTGAAGCTCTTCTCTTCCCCTACCACACATTCATATGCTGCGTCGTCGGCCAGAGAACAGTGGTTTATGGTCAGTATTCTCTTATTCCCCACAGCCTCAAAAATGTATCTGAAAACAGAATCTAAATTTGATTATCGGAAAGTAACTCTTTGGACCCAGGCACCATCCTCCCCTGCTTGGCAGAGAAAAAAGCTCCTACCTTTTTTTTTCTGACATCAGTGGCAAGGTTTGTTAAGGCTCAAGCCCTATATCCTTGTCCTGGTGAGGTGGACAGCAGTAGTATTTGAAAAACTAACACAGGAAGTTATGGAGAGAGCTTCATACAAGTGTGAGACATACGAACTCCTGTGAATAGCGCTGGCTGCTTTTGTAACATCTAGCCATTCAGCAAACCTGCCTGCCATTAAAAATGGTTTGTCATGGCTTCAGGACAAAATTACTGGAAATTGGTTTTACAAACAAGCTGCACTGAAGTATATCCCATATTACAAGAGAGTAGTATTGAACCTTGGCTGTACACAGAATGATCAGAATATAATCTGAGGACTTACTTGCTAAGTAGGTAGATGTAAGCGTCCAGTTCCACATGTAGATATATAGAGCACGGGGAAGAAAAAGAAAACATCATGAGAACAGCAAACTGACCCTAGGCCAAAGCACTATGCAGATTCTTTTTCAGCTCCTATTTCTCCCTATTTTATTGCTTTCTTTCTAAGAAAAGTTAGTTTTTCTGCTTTGTCCAAGCTGTAGCTTATTCAATTTTGGATTTACCATATGTTTAGTTTACCTGCCGCTCACTTGGATCTCCTGTCCATTCTTCAGCCATTTCACATCAGCATCTGGATTGGCAACTTCAACCATTAATTTAATCTTTTGCCCTTTGTCCACTTGGTAAGCTGGATCCAGTTTCTTGAGGAATGCTATGATGAAGAATTATTTTTATTTTTTAAAAAAATAATATCTTAGTCATTTTTATAACTAACTTTTTTTTTTATTTTTTTATTTAACATTCTCTCTCAGGAAAGTGAATCTTTATTCCCTTTCCTGTTGTTTGCTATCACCTGAAACCTTCCCTACTTTCTGCATCCCTGTTTGCAGTTCTTCCAGTTCTGTCTGTTCTTCATCCTGTTCTGTTTTCTGCTTTTACTTAACATAGAATGAAAAGTGTGTGATATAAGCTAAAATAAACAAAGTAGTATATTTTAAATCAGATACGAGTACGTCCTTCAACATATCCCAAACAGAGTTACAGCTACATCCTGCTCATGTAGGAAGATACTGATACTGATATTCTCAGTGCTAATGAATGGAGCTATTTCAGACTTTTAAAACAAATTATTTAAAATTAGGTAATTACTACTTCACAAGACTAGAAAAGGCTCAAGAATTCCAAATGTATCATCCCAATGGAAATTAAATTTTTTAGCTGTACAACTGATGCCTGACATACTGGCCAGTTCTGGGGGAAAGGGGGGAAGTGATGGTGTTTTATGTTCAGGGAAAGATAAGGAGCAGAGTAGAAGAAACTAGTAAAATGAGCAGGTTCAGAATATCCAGAGTTTCCAGGCAAGGTAGCTCAGGGCTTCAGGCCTAGCTTTAATCTTTGGTAATTAGCATTTAATTTGTAAAGACCGTGTAACAGTTGGGATAAGAAACTCCTATTTCTCATGCTCCCGTATCTGGCTGCTGTCCAGCTCATGTTAATATTTGAAGAACTCCCAAAGAAGATGATATGAACACATATCTTTGGAATAAATCATAGAATCAACTCTAACCATTCTATGATTCTATGAAATACAGCTCACCAACCTGTACTTTTTTTTTCTTCCTTCTTTATGCGTTTGAGGCGTTTCAGCATCCCACGCAGATCTGTGATACCATACTGAAAAGCAATTTTCTCATATTCAGAAGGAGGAGCTTTCCTCAGGATTTCCCAGACATCAACATCAGATTGTGACTCGCATTTTGCTTCACCTCTGCAGAAAGGGATTAGAGTATCTGAATGTCATTATTGAGAGGATTTAAATACAGCCATAGGCTTGGAGAGGTACATATTGGCTATGTGAAGCCATTTCTTAAAAAATGTAGCAGTATAACTTTTTGCTATATTACTACCTAAAATAATGAAGTAAAACGGGTGTCTAGTTTTAGTTCTATTTTTGTATACAGTGATTAAAATCCAATCACTGTCCTAAAGGGTTTACTTTTTAATACCCAAAGCAAATAAATATTAACTTCCCTTTAATGATGGGTAATGGAGACACAAGGAGGCTTATTTTCCTGTCATGATCATACACAAAACATGTGGCAAAGCAAGGAACTGAAGTGATATCCTGAGGATGCTTTAGAAATAAGGCAGTTGGTTTATGTCAATAAAGTACAAGGAATTTTCTGTTCAGGACATTTTTTCTCTTCACTCAATAAATCACATATTATTAAAATATTTATCACCTATTTTAAAGACAATTGTTGGCTATAGTAATCAATAAGACATAAAGGCACATAGATTAGTGAGTAGCAGCAAACAAGGAAATATTTACAACGGACTAATTTTATAGTTTAACCAAAGAACTAGTGATTCTGAAAGAATTAGTTTAGCAAAACCAAGTGAAAGTTTGGTTGTCTGGCTTTGGGAAAGGCATTCTTTTCCTGTCATCATCTTTTTTAATTAAAAGTTCATAAATAGAAAAAGAAATTAGCATAACCTTACCGATTTACTGAGCGCAAGAAGCTGCTGTACTCCAGAATGATGCAGAGAACGGTTTGAAAAAACACGCAGCATCCCGATGGGCAAGAAAGAGGACATCATGTGTAAATACAAAAGAGTCATGAATGTCACCTTTAGCAGAACAAGCCTGTGCTCTGATTCAGCAGCAGGGAGATGGAGGAGTGCATGGAAAAGTTCTGAAATAAGCTTGAGAAAAATGCTGTTGCCTAATGAAATGAAACATGCCCATGCTTTGTGCAGTCCCACTCTGCAATTTACATGAGAAGTGTAAGCACTTATGCTTCTTCCTAATTATGGCTGATCACCTTACAGGGAAACACATAGTTCTGCTTTGCCCTGGCATCATGGAGTTGTTGCCTGTCATAGTTTGCATTTTGGTAAACAGAAAAAGGATGAAAGAAGTAACATTTTCTTTAAAATTTCTTTAGGAAAAGGAACTTCCTGTGGCTGCTGTTTCTGATATTACCAAGACCAAGCAGATTGCAGTGCAGCAGAACACACCCTTATAATGAAGCCATGTTCAGCAGTAAACCCCATCATGCGTAAAAATCATGCAGCAGGTAACATGGAGAAAAGTGGAAGATTATGGGGCATATTTTAATTTCTTTTTTCAGGAAAAGGACAGTCCTCCGTTAGTCTGTGAGGAATATTACTACTTTTTAGAGTATTAATACTCTGTCAATCTAGACATCAGGTGTAACCAAACATTTCTGGTACTCCTTTTATTGCCCCCAAAAAGCTTGCTTGTAAAGAGAGCCCTATGTAAAAAGAGTTTATTAAAGTACTGCAATCCAGGTTTGGGATTTCCAGCATCCTTGTAGCTCTTGAGCAGAAAGGAAGCAAGAGGGTTTCAGCTCAGTGAGTTTGAACTGAAATATGGCATGGAGTATCTTAAATCTTTGGAGTGATTTAGCACTTATTGAATTGACAGGTGTATCTGAAGTTTGGACTCCTTGGGATAAGTGCAGCCTAGTGGATATTAGCTTTATCATAAGAGTGCATTAATGTCACCAACAAATTTAAGCAGGATTCCTGTTCTCTATGTAGCTATCCTTTAATTTTGGGCAGCTAGAAATGCTTTGTAGTCTTGCTTAGCAAAAGCCAGGACAATTGAACGATTTCCCAAATAGACCAAGATTTTTTTTAACATAAGCAGTTCTTGGGCTAGTTGCCTTGATCATACCAATAAGCAACTCTAAAATATTTCTAAATATATGTAAACAGGAATAGATATATAAGTACATAAAACTAGAATTATATAACATTTCTAGAGATTGCTGAGTTCTTTATACTAGTGCAATTAATGTTCTGTGCATCTCAAAAGAAAATATCAAATCATAGAAATAAGAAAGACTTAAGAGATTCAAATGTTATTGTTTTCCCTCAGGCATTATATAAATATTGGTGTGCTCTCTTTTATGTCTGCCTAGTTATATGCTCATCTGCATACACCCCTTTACCTGAAAATTTGCTGGTAGAGTTTTTCATATTCAAAAGTATTTTGCGTGAGTTATTGTTAAATACATCATGAGAAAAATCTTCCAAATTGGAAGCAATTCCATGGTCTAGTATATGTCACTATTGAGAAGGCTTCCCTAATTTTTGGTTTAGCTTTTCCATTACTCAGTGTCATTCCATTGTTATATCTGGCAATATTGTTTTGGTGTCTGCAAGCTAAAATATAAGAAATTTGATCATTAGCAAGAGTAAGTCTCTTCCTTGGAAACATGAGTATTTTCTAATTGGATGGAAAGGCTTGTAAATTGCATGTAAAATGGTACTAAAAGCTAAAGGATGTAATCTGTATAGTATTTAACTGAGTTCTGCAAGAGAAGAGAAAAAATATCTTGGCCTCTGAGCAAAGGTTTCCCCATCCCAGGACTCCTTTTCACCATTTTGTATTTGTTAAACCTTCTCTTTAATCCCATAAAGACACAGTTTCCACAGCTAAGCTGTACTCCTCTGCTACCAACAGGAACTAAGCAGTGTGCAAAAAGTAATAGGGCACTTGTACTCCTGAAGTTTCTCCTGCCCTTACATTACTCTCCCTGATGTTGGGTATCCTTATTCAGAGTGACCGCCTCATAGGTTAACTATGCGCTTGGGGGCATTAAGATGCAGCTTAGTGAATCTGCTGTAAATGGAATATGCAGCTGATAGGTTTTAAACATATGTGGAGGGGTTAAAAATAGTTTTGTACATCCCAGAGATGGTTCCTTCCTATCCCATTACTGTCAACTGATTGGACCTTGTCAGCTGTCACCTCCTTCAAGGTCTCTGTTCACCATGCCATTTAATAGTTCTGTGACAGCTGTTCCCTTCCTCTTACCAGTGACCTCTCCTTGGTCCATGACATCTGTATGTCAACACCAGTTAATTAAATTACAGTAATAGGAGATACAGTATTAAATGAAGCTCTTTTTATCATAGTGGGAATGTTCATTACCTCTGGATCGAGGGGCAGTTGTAAATAAGGTGGGACAAAGCAGCAGTGGTAAAAGAATGGTCTTTTTGAATCCGCATCACTCTTGGGAGTTCCTCAGCATGAGGTCCCTTTTTCTATTCTATTTCGATGAAGAATACTTTCATTACATTATGAGATTTTATGCCTATCCATTCTCATTAATATAGGAGTGGTCTTCAACCTGTGGTGTGCAAAGCCCTAAGGATCCACAAATTAGTTCTAAAATGATTTTTGAAAACAACTAGAAGCAATGACCTTAGCAGTATGCTTAAATTCACTAAACAGAGATTTGTAAGTCAAGAAAGGTCAAAAACGCTGATAAAATACATTGAAATATGTAAGAGTCATTTAATGAATTATATTTCTAGTCTAACAAATAATGAATATTTAAGTCCACAAATTGGACTTTTCTGGAAATACTGGAGATTTTGCCTACTTTTTAGAGTTCTGTCACTGCTCAAAAGTAATTATGGAAGCAGAAGTGGAAAGGAGGGGGGCTCGCAGTACTTAGCACTTCATTCCAGCTGGAGTCACTGTATGAAATTATGCAAATATTTTCCTGTTGGCCTCCATTTATTCGAAACTTTTAAAAAGAAATCAGTTATTCTTTTTTTTGCCATACATTTCCCATAAAAATTAGAATATGTGTACAACTACTCTATTTGAGCTCTCAAACCTGTATGGTTTTGATTATTGCCATTATTCAGAAAGCATATTTTCCCTACTTTAGAATTAAAAATAAATATATGGTTGTAGTGTTACTGCAAAGCAAGGATTCACTTGTAGTTGGATACATTGCATTTGGCATAATACAGGCCTTAGTATACCTATATGACCTTGCTTGCCCCACTCAAATCTGGATGGGTTAACCTGAGTGAAACATGAGGCTATTGTGGCTTCATTACCTTCTGTGACCAAACTAATCGAGATGTCTACATGATCCTGTACTCTTTGTGTAGATAAACCACTGTTTATAAATAGTGATACCAGTACCTGAGCAGAAGGTGAACAGATTCACAAGAACACTCATCCAAGCAGTTCATTGTGAAAACTTAAACTGAGTAAGTTTAGGTTTGCAAAACATCTGTCTAATGACAGGTGTTTATAATAACTTCAGGAGCTGGAAAGCCAAAGTGAGCAGCCAGGGGTAGTAAACAGAAAAAAGCATGCTTGGAGTAATGGAATGATAATGAGCAATGGAAACTTTACTTGGAACACAAAGAAATGTTTTGTAACAGAGAAGCCTGTACATTTTGGAATAAGTGACTTCAGTAATATGTTTATTTTACATGTTTAAGGATGATTGGAACAAAACTTCAGAGCCTATTTGACGCACCAGTAGGTATGATATGCAAAGGATTTATCCGATTTTAATTCCTGTGACAATAGGAATTTAAAACAGAGGGTTATTGAGAAAATCATGAAATTTAAGGACAATATAAAAGTTATTATAAAAGCAAGTGGAAAACACTTGCTTTATAAAAGCATGGTGGGAAACACAGGACGTTCAGAGGGATACATTGATTTGTACTGAATGGTCCATCTTTAACTTCTAATTGTTTAAAAGCATTTCTGTCTGAGAAATTGCTGGCTGCTAATTTTCTTTCCTACTATCTAATTTCTGTCATGCTATACATGTAAGAAAGATGAAGTTACATGCATTATTTCAAACCAAATGGTTTTCTATTCAGTCTGGCCCATGCATTTATAATAAAATTAAATAGAAATCTTACTCTCTGTTGGCAACAGTGGAATCCAGAGCATCCAGATCAAGATGGTGGTAAAAAGAGAAAAAAATTAAGTAGACAGATTATGAAAACAGGTATGGCAAGGAAGGATGAGAGTGGGAGATGAAATTCCACCAAAAAAGTGAAAGTAAAAGGAAAAAGATAAGAATTAGAATCAGAAGAGTAAAAAAATGTATATAATGATTATACAACATAGACTATCTTTTTTAATATATGATAAACAGCTATATAATATATAATATGTGGTTGTATGTGTAATAGTAACGTATCTAATAAAAAGACTTGTCCTCCCAACTCCTTGATGTGAAGTATTGTGGAAATTTAGGACAGAAAATTCTTAATAAGACAGTATTATAGACAGATATTGTAAATGTTGTTGTGGCTTGTGCTGTTTTTTTTTAAATTAAAAGTGCTGATGGAAGCATGCAACTACCCTAGTCCTAGCCTTTTCTGTCTTGGGAATAATATTTTTTTTTCTTTCTTTCTTTTTTTTTCCCTCCATTATAAGTCTTGCAAAAATACAGCAGATGCTGAGTATTTGAGGAAGTTGCCATAATTACCTATGATCCTTTTTCCAGTTAGAGCTGCTTTAGAAAAGTACAAGGATTCTGAGCTTATGACATTTTCATTTATTTAGTTTTAGTGTTTTCAGAGTTGTCCAATATAAGCTGGTTACTTTATATGTTTAAAACTGTGGATTTTTACTCACCTCTTTTTCAGTAAGGAACTAAAATTAAACTCTCCACCTTCTTCATGGCCCTCGGTACTGTATAACAGAAAACTATAATTAGTTTCAGAAGAAAATGGGCATAGCTTGTGAGACTGTATCATTATGTAAATGACATTTTTTTGTAAGGTAGTAGTAGATGGGTTTAGAATGACTTAGAATGTGCACTGACAGGGATGGTGACTTAATTAGGCTCTTTGTCCATATTTGTCTTCAGATAGATTTTAGAAATATATTTAACAAACTTGCATTCTTTCTGTACGGATTATGAATGAATTTGTACAGGGTATTAACTTGAGGGTCATACACATCTGGAATGTCTTCATTATCGGAAAGACATTACAGAAGCTCTCCTTTAGAATCATTAGTACTTTTGGAAAGCTTTAGTTTCAGTAATATGGGAAGTAACAGTGGGGCAGTATTTAAACAACCTTGTGGGACTTTTTACAATCCAATCCCTTCTTTTTCTAGTATTGTCCCAGCTGTGATTGTCTCTTAAGGCTCTTTGTGATTCAACAATTCATCATACTGAAAAAAGTGTCATATCATTGATGCCTGAGAGAGCTAAAGCAAGAATTCTTGATCTGACTTTGATTCTGGGGTGAGGTTCAATGTGCAGTTGTTCAGCAAGCATCATGGCAAGCAATGTGGTGATGAACTGATTCGTGAGAACAAGAAGCAACAAGCAAGAGTTTTTTAATGTGTAATCCTTTCTGTTATATGTGGTGAACTCAGGTGGAATGAACAATGGTATTCTTGGTGTTTTGAATCAAATGTGGTTTAACTGTGCTTCTGAACATTTGAAATACAGATCTACTCTGAAAACGTTGTGTCACTACTACTCTAAAGTCACTAAAATCACTTCTTTGGGATTATTTCCTAAAAAATCACTTCAGGGATTTTATATAAAAGTATTGGGAGTTACACAGGATTTCATGACTACTGATTATTCAATTTAGAAAAAAATATTTTTTTTTTCATTCAGACAGCATTTAGAAAGTCAAAATGCATTTTTTTTTCATCCCAGTCTCCCATCATCAATGTTCAGCTGCTCCTTAACATCTCTTTTATCTTGAATATTAGGATCTGTTGATGCCATCCCAACAGCATTCAGATTCTTCCAGCAGCAACACCTTATATTTAATTATTGTTTTATACACAGAAATTATTCTTTTTAGTTGTACTGGTGGTAATGGTAGACCATAGTGCTGTCTCTGTCGATACACAGTGCTAGTTGCTTCAGAGTTGTCTGTAAAAGTGTAAACCAAATGTCAGAAAAACTCTGTATTATTGGAACAAATATTTTTAAAAGAAAACAGAAAAATTATAGGCATTTTAACAGTACTGTTAATGAAATGGAAAAGAATTGAGTGCCAGACTTCTTGTGCTGCTTGACAATGCAAGGTTAGTGAGAATAAGTAACAATTTTGAATCAATGTGATTTTGAATATATTGTGAGAAGAGATCTCTTTATTAACAATTTTACTTCTGTGATTACTTTCAAGATAGTACAGTACTGAAAAAGATAATTTTCTGGGAATAATGCTCAAACATAAGAGGGTCACTAAAAATATTGTGAAAAATATTAAAAATATTAAAATTAAAAACAAACATAAAATATATTTGGTCACTTTTTCCCAATTTTTGGATGATTTTTAGTGTTTGCAGGCATAAAATATATTTAAAAAATTACTAATACAATCCCAAATTTGAAGAGGGCTTCTTGTGATCAACTATTCAGGAAAACAGAATCTACAGCTGGGAAAATAACTAGTCACCTTATTGCTTCCCACGTGGCACTTAAAGCAGCTTTTCCGGAAAGCCCAGCAATCGATGTTCAGCTTTTCTGAAGCATGAGACCCTAATAATTGCTTTAACATGCATAGTGTCAAATCTAATCTCAGAGTTCCTATTTTCATTATGGTAAAAGACATGGGGGCCAAAAGGGATAAAGTGAGAAATGTCATGGTACCAGTATAAAGAGTGTGCCAGGAAAAAACAGATTTTCATATACTTGTGTATTGGTACATTTCTGTGAGCAGGGGCGATTTTAGTCAGCATGTGCTCAGTCAAGAGAAAAGCTTGTAAAACAGAGAGGGCAGGCATGCATATAATTTGAAGTTACATTTTTCTTATAACAATAGTGAGAAGATGCCACTTGCCAAACACATGCATTTTCTGTAGATGAATCTGCCTCTCACTGAACTATCAAACTACTCTTTTCATTACTTATACTCATTATTATTCCTTGTATGTTGTCTCATGTAATGCTACATACTACAAGTAATGATTTATTTGGAATTTAAGCTACAGCTAGTTCTGTGATTTGTGGTTTGGTTTTTTTTTTCCCTTTTCCTAAGCAGAGAGAGACAGTTCATTGTTAGACTTGAATTTGTCTGCTGACAGAGACAGTGGCTACCTGAGAAAGGCTGAAGTCATCCGTCTCCCCCCTCCTGCAAGGCTCCTGAGTGAGGGTATCAAAGACAAAGCTTCAGATTTAAACAATTTAAACTCCATTCTTACAGAAGAAAATGAAAATCTGAACAGCCTGAAGCTGCTCACACTGTGCTGACTCTGAACTGACTCTAAATTCTTTTAACTGTGCTAGTGAAAAGGTAAACTCTTGAAGCTTAATTTCACTGCAGTGAAATAACACAATGCAGCTATTTACTGAGTGTTCTCTATTTAATAGGCATCACACTGAAGCTGGTCAGCTACCTACAGTTGGATTTGACTGTAGATAAATTCTGCAAGCCTTTTTAATTCTTTCTAATAATAAAATAAAAAACCTCATATAAAAATAGCATGCTTAGTGAAAATCTCAAGGAGTTGCAACAGACGATTTATGCCCTATGTTAGAGAAATAGATGTCTGTTGGAATATTCTTGGTCTGCTAACTTTGTAAAAATATATAAAAAGTAAAACAGAAACTGAATAATGCAAAGGGAGAAGAAATACTCAACAGTAAAAAAAAACACGTTAATGTCTAAATAAAAAAAAACCCAACCAACTGATTTTGTAAAATTTACTAATAGAAAGGAATATTATTCCATTAAGTTGTATACCAATTCAGACTGTATCGAAGTGTGGGGAGAGCAGCCTTTCAACACCAGTCCAATACCTTGCAGGCTTTAATACAGGCTTAATCTACATAGATCTGAGTTTTTACACAGACACTTACAGTATTATTGTTTTTGTTTAATTAATGTAATTACAGAACATGAAAACAAATACAGTCAAAATGTTTGTATTAATGTTATCGATGACTTACAGCACTCATATCAAATACCATTTCTTTTTTAGCAAATGTTTGTATTGATGTACATCTAGTTCCTCAAGCCAGACCAAATCAAGAATAGGTACTATACAGATTTTTTTCCTTCTCTATTGTTCTATGGCTGGAGTGCTTTCTATATGTCTGGAAAAAAAAGTAATGAAGTTCTTGGTAGAATTATACAGATTATCAATGGCATAATGGAGGGTAAGAATGATTGCTATGCTAGTACAAAGTCTAAATTCTCTCAGCTGATTTCCAGGAGTTCTGTAGTATTTTAACAGTAGAAATATTTTCTTAATAGAAATATTTTCTTAATAGACATCCCTATCTTTGTTTATACAACAGCTCTGCTTTTAGTTAGTTTTGTCCAGAAGAGTAATGAATTCCGCCTGGAAGTATGATCTGATCATCATAAGTTTCTACTGTACATACTCACGTGCGTCGGAAGGCAGCACGAATGTCCAAGTCTCCAGGTATTGGTGCTTCTGATGTGACAAAAAGTGACAAACAAGAATGGGAGAGCAAGTCAAAATAATGTGAAAACAGAGTGCTAATTTTAAAGCTTTTCCTTTCATTTTTTTCTAAAGTTCTTACATTGTAAACTATGATCAACTACATATGAAAAGATCGAAGCATCATCTTTAAACATGTTGCCTTCAGTTATTACCTTTCAACATCCAGTGTTTCATGTATAACTTAATTCTGTCTCATGCTTCATAATAACCTTTAGCATGACAAACTGTCTTAGCTCTTGTTTGTCAATTCTTGTAAATCTTAGTTTCAGTACTGGCTTCAGAGGGTTTTAAAACTGTAACAAGAAAACCGCTGGGTATCAACTTAATATTATTGCAACTAATGAATTGTAATCCATCTTCTGAAAGCAAAGGTAAATTCCTGGAACTATGTAGAGATGCATGGAAACCCAATTGAGGCTGTTGTGTAGAGCAAACTATGTTCTAAGCTTCTGTTGGCATAAAAAGGTGTACGCTGCTACTGGGAGAAAGTACTGTTCCCACTCACAGCTTCTGAGTCTTATGAGTCCTAGAGCAAACTAGTGAAACTTCAAAATAGACACAGCTGATTGAGTACCTTCAATAAACTTGTCTTTGCATATTGGGCTCATTGGTTGCTGGACACTAATTAATGATGCGGTCCCTTCAACAGAACCACTGAAACAGAAAATGTTCCAAATGTTGAACAATTTCAGGTTGTCCATGCTTATACTGTTTTACCTAGACGCTTCCACACTAGGGGGAACTGATGTTAATATGTAGTTCCTTTTCAATTGCTGATAAGCTTTTGTATAGCAGTTGTGAGAGTGGCACCATTTATTATGTAAAATGGTTATCTTAAAGCAATTTTATATCACAAAGGGCTTCTGCATGACTTGAGTTTATTGGGGAAAAAAGAATTTATAATAGTGTCAGTTGTCTAAATCTTTTAATTTCTCCCCTTTTTTTCAAATATCTGTTTTTACTACTAAACATTTGCCTTTTGCCTTTTGCCTGAACTTTGCTACTCTTTTATTCTAGTGGAATTAAATACCATAAAAGAATGTATCTAAAATCAGAATCAAGCTAGAGAAAAGTTGGGCTGATTTGCATCTTTCTGTGTGCCTTCTTTAAGAGCATCACAATTCTGACTTGAGTGAAATCCAAGTGTTACTTCTAATGCTGCATATTTATACCGACTTATCCCAATCCTCACCTGTGGGCCTCTGTAGCTGTGCCTGTATTTGTCCTTGTACAGTTGCTACTATATACCAGAAAGAATTGTTGGTGGGCATACTGGAAGGAAAAAATGGTAAATGGGCACAAAGAAGGTGGCAGGAATTCATCTTACCATTGACTGTCAGGCTGAAATTAGAACTATCAAATTTGTCCTTGGTAGACACCTCACATCTGTACCCTCCTGCAAAAGTCATATTTGCTTCTATGATTTCCATTTCAAAGGTGTACACCTAGAAAAGACACCAATGATACAATTCCCAAGTTAGAAAAAGAAATGGTAAAATACATAGATAGAGAATACAGCATATTAAGGCATGGAGAGAAATCTACAAGGGATGAAATATGCCTCTGTGTCCTTTTAGAATTAAGAACCTCCTGAATGTGTAAATCACTACTGCCATAAAAAAAAAGGCATATAGCTTCCCCAAGTTAGTAGGAACAGCTAATGAGTATTATCACTACAGGTCTTCCAAAGGATACAGTGGTATATTAGCAAACTGTGCTGGTGTAGTGATGTGTGCAGTCATCACATACACTAATTGCATGTACATTGGGAGCAGGAATAGTGTGTTCATTAAGCAAGTACAGCCTCTACCCATACAGTACATTTGAAAGTTCAGCAGTAGGAGTGGCTAATGTGAGCAAATCTGTTCTGTTCCATCCAGGAGAGGGTGGTAGCGTTTCATATACCACACAGGATAAGCAGTTGCGGTACAAACTCTCTCGTATTCCTGTTTATGTATCTTTGAATGCACTTTGAATGCACAATAAATTCCAAAACAATTCCAACAAGCTGAATGCTTGGTCTATTAAAACTAAGATGGACCATACTTAAGTATCTGATTTATTGTTTTGTCTTAAATATAACAAGTATCTGTTACTTGAGAGGAAAATGGAGGGAATCCTGTAGTAGTACAAAACTTCTCCCCTGGTCCTTCAGACATTTTCTCACTTCATCCTAGGTAAGGTATGCAAAAGGCTCTATATAGTGCTTGTCTCTTCTCCACATGGTCAAAACATAGACTTCTATGCATAACATTGTGTGTGCCTTTCAGTATCTTAATATCAAAACATTCCTATATTAGTTTATATTTTCCCCACATTAAAGATTAGCATCTAGAAGACTGAGAATCTTACTCTGCCAATCGTACCTTGTTATTTCGATCATAACTGTCATGCAGCTGGAGATGTTGCCCCACTTTGCTTCCCAAGTCCATCCACTTCCCTTTGAACCATTTCACTGATGGTTTCTTCAGCAAGCTCTCACCTGCCACTTTGGCAGTGAATGTGATGTTTCCACCTTGTAAAGGAAGTAGGTTAAAATAAGATTACAAATAGTGTTTAATTTACCTGTTATATCACCGGTATCATCCTGTACATGAAGAACTAAATGGTCAAGCAACAGGTACAGTTTACAAATGTCACTTGACTCACATTTTTTACTCACCAACAGTAACTTCTCCATCCTGGGGTCGTATCAGAAACAGCCCAATAGGATCCACAGGCTCTTCTGGTTGAGTGCTGGAAGATACAGCTGAAATAAACAACAGAATTACTAATTAGAAGTTTCTGCATCAGCTTCTGTTGCAGTTTATATAGTGAATTTGTTAGCATATTGAGATATTTTGAAATTACTTTCTTATGTCTCCAAGTCCTTATTCTTTTTTGTCTGTCATTCATCATTGGTGGTCTCCTTTCAGCTACTGTCTCTATGTCACTAAGTATTTTCTGTTCTTCCCTTCTGTTAATGAACCAGACTTGATAACAGCGTTAGTTCTCTATTACCTTCTGTGTTTTGGCAGCTTTCTACTGGTGGAGCAGGAGACTCTGAGACAGCTGGGGCTGGAGCAGCTTCAGCAGGAGTGATTGTTTCACTCTTTTCTGGAAATGAATGAAAGCAAAGATTAGAGAAAGTCATATTTCTACTTCCTTTCTGAAGAATTGCAAAAGAGCAGCTTTTAATCTATGCTATGGAAGGCAGAGAAATTAGCTGTGTTTTTCTAGAACTTAGAGGATGTGCTGGAAGGAGAAGGGGCCTCCTGGAGCTGGATGATGAGGTTTTTCCTTTTGCTGAGCTTGAAAGCAACTGAAGCCTGGATTTTTAAATTCAATAGTTTCGATGTGTAGCAGCTCGTCAGCTGATGAATAACACTATTATTTGATGTTCATTTCAATGGTCTAAATAGAAAAGGTAATGAAAAATTATACAATTGTTTTTGTAAACAATTTGTTTAATGAGATTTTGTTTAACTGCTGTTGGAATGCACTGTTCCAGATGCTATTGGTGTGTGGCTTGGGAACAGCTCTAGCCACTGCTAGTAATCAATATGGAGAAAATATTTTAAAAATCTGTCTATCATTTCTTCCCCTGGCTCACGGAAGTTTATGACCTCTCAATTAAACCATGATGTCACAAACAAATGTAGGCAAATGCACTTGGCACAATGGAGAGAGAAATGTATGAAAAGGAGTAGGAGTAGGAGTGAGCAACTGGGGCAGATGGAGGTAGAATTTCTTGAAACAGATCAGTTGCAGCAAGATCGTTTTTTTTTTTTTTTCCATAGGTACTGGAGCTACTTCCAAAGGGCCTCACCTATTTCTCACACAAGTCCCACATGCAATTTCCCAGTTATTTGCAATGTTTTTTCTACTGGGCATTTAAGGCCCTGTTGTGCTGTGTGATGGCTGATTTGAGTGGCTTCTCTGTCACAGAGAGGTGGCTGTATTTGGGCAGTTTAGGAGGCAGTTTCCAGTTTTTTGATAATGAAGGGGTGAAATTATTATTGTTTGTGAAAATAATAGTTTTTAATCACTGGGTAATCCAGTTACTCTTTAACAACTTAATCCTACTGAGGTCTGAAAAACAAGACAGTGTCTGTGAACATGTGGATATGAGTCAACCCTGCTCTCAGAAAATTTATGCCTCTTACTCTCAAATGTATTTGGGTCTTGAAAGAAAACAGCATGATTTTAAACTGGTATTATTTTAACACTTAAATATCAGTTATTAGAATTATTAGAACATATCCCATTGGATCTTCTCCAAGTAAATTTCAAGTCAATTTTTACTGGAAAGAACTAAATGTTATTCTAACTATTGTAGTGTATATAATCCCATAAGTTGGATGTGTAGCTGTTCAGAACAGTCTTATTTTGAGGCATCAATATATAATGTATACAGGAAAATTGTCTCTCCTTTGGCTTCCTGATATCTCATCACCAGTGTGTGCTTGTCCAAGATGTACTTCTTTTAGGTAATGACTACACTCCCAGATTCAGTAATTCTGTTCTTTATAGGCTGTCCGCCTGTAGCAGGCTCTACATGTAACTAACCTGAGAGACAACGAGGAAGATATAATTAGTAAAATATGTGCTTGTTTACTTTCAGGAAGAGGTAGTCAGCAGGATAATACTTTTATATGTTCTGATAGCTGCTAAATTGTTCTAATATATACTAAGATTTCCCCTTCCTCATAACCTGTCATGCACCTGTCATACTCATCTTTTCATCTGGACCAGGGTGCCTTGTCTCGTTAAATATTCAGCAGTATCTTTTCAGCTGACCAGAAGATCTCATTAAAGAGAGATTGCTAAAGAGTAGTAGCAAAGGAGAGGAGGTGA
Organism: Pedionomus torquatus; assembly: GCA_013398155.1. Lineage (NCBI taxonomy): Eukaryota > Metazoa > Chordata > Aves > Charadriiformes > Pedionomidae > Pedionomus > Pedionomus torquatus. The sequence goes on from VZRU01001147.1 coordinate 64,585, forward strand.
CAATACGAATTTAAGGCTTTTCACTGAAATAAAAAGGGAAAATTAAATTACCACAAGTGGCAAAGTTTGGGAAAGGTACCACCTGGGAACTGGCAGATGAGAACTTTCCCTGGGAGCACTTCACCCACTTTCCTTCTTTAATCTAACAGAACAGTGTGCATGGTGGACCCCAAGTATTTAATTTTGACATATACTTTTTATACCCTATAAGCATTGAAATGGGCTGCCTCAGGAAGTGGTTGAGGCACCATCACTGGAGATATTTAAAAGATTGGTAGACATAGTGCTTAGAGACATGGTTTAGTGATGGTTTTTATTAGTGCTAGGTTGATGGTTGACTAGGCGATCTTAAATTTCCCTTCCAACCTACACAATTTTATGATTCTGTGGGGACCATTTTGGAGCAGCAGGGTGTGCCGAGGGGGAGGAAGGAATCGGGAAAGTCAAAATGTTTCAAAAAATGAGTTATTTCATCTGTCTACGGCATCTTCAGACATTTTTTCATGAGAAAATTCCCGAGAATTTACTTCTTCATAGTTTTTCCCAGGCTAAGCCTGGAGAAGTTTTTCACTTTCCCATCTAACAGATCCTTAAATGCATACAGACGTAGTAATTATAGGTAATATGTAAATAATACAAAGGTTATGATTTGTATTCAAGTCCATCTTGAAATATGTATTTTTATTAGCTGGTGGTTTTGAGATTGTTTTTGGGAACATACAAGTTCCTAAAAACATTACAGCATAACTTTTGTCAATTGTTACAATTTTTTATTTAAACAAAATAACTAAAAAAAAACCCAAACCAAAACAAAAAACCCCCATGCATAAGTTGCAGGCTAAGTTAAACTAGCTTTGCTTTGCTTTTCAATAGGTAGGTTGAAAAGATTCACAGAGAATTCTATAGGTGTACATTGAGGTTCTCTCTGTGATCTCCACTGTGTGGACTCCGGACATCTGGAAATGGCTGTCTTAGCCACAGGAAATGTATTGCTCAGCTTAATATTAATAAGTACTTTTACTAGATGAAACAGATGTATTACTTGTTGAGAAATTTTGCAGTATTAAGTTAGGCTAATTTCCATGGACCTCATTCATGAAGTTTGCATGTGGGACTAGAAATACTGATAAAATTAGAATTACTTAGGGAACATTGTACCTGGTTCCTTGACCTTGAGTTCAAATTTGACCTTGGAACTTCCAGCTATTACAGCATATGTCACATCATCTTCTTTTCCTACATTATTGATTGTCAGTGAATGCTTGTTTCCTTCTGCCTTGATGACATATTTCTCACTTTCAGTAATTTCTGTGCCAGCTCGCTGCCACTTCACCTTGATGCTGGCTTTTTCTGTCTCTGCTTCAAACACAGCTGTGCTTCCGGCTGTCACCTCTGTTGTCTTCGGCTTCTTGCTAAATGCAGAAACTAAAAAAAAGAGAGAGGGTTTACTAAAATCTATTTTGCAGTTGTGGTGTATCTGGTGTAGTCAGCTGTTGTGGCTGCAACAGCTGTCTCCTTTCGCTCCCCTCTGCCCAGGCAAGATATAAATTACAACTCTTTGCACAGAGAAGTTGTGGAATTGTCTTTGTGTTTATTGAGTTCTGTCTCTGACTGAAATATCATTTTTTCTCCAAATTGTCGTGCAATAAAATTGAATGAATAGGAATCTCAACTCACTGTCATCTTATCATGAGATGTCTCATCTCATCTTCATTCTTTCCCCCAAGACAAGCTCATAAGTGAATGCTCTGATTCTGTGAATGCTTTTATAAAGTACTAGTAACTCCATCAAATTTAATTATATGTCACCTCTGTGGCAAATTTTCTATGGCTCTTCTACTTGGGCAGCAACAAGAACTCTTCCAAACACAAGAATGGTTATAATTAGCTTTAAATTTGTGATTCTGCTTTATAAAAATGAAAGGAACATGACATGGAAATATTTAAAAGAAATACTTTACACTCATGCTCAAACAGGTGCTTTAGTTAGTATAAATCAACATTGCTAGTAAGACTAGTAATCCTTATTGCACAAAATTCCTGTTTCTGTAGCATGTTGTCAGACTGTGAATTAATTTACCTCAGTGGAGTTACACCTGCAAAGATCTCATTTGATGGCTTTTGGACTTTACAATTCATGTTTCACAGACAAACACAATTCATGTTTCTTCCATTGGTTTGCAAAGGTTTAAAAGCTGCTAAAACATCAATTAAGGTAGAAATTACAAATACTTTTGGAATTTAGTGTGTATTGTATTTTGCCTCTGTTTTATAAAAAAAAATAAAATCAATTTTTCTCATTCTTTTTCCCCCACAGTTTATATATTTGATGAAAAAACAATTTTGGTTTGCATTGAGCCTATAGTAGCTTTGACTGAGTTCCTGTTCTATTATTCTGCACGCTTCTTTTCTGTGTTACTATGTAAGTGTGTGAAATTTCCTCTGGGAGTGGAATGTCCCTGCAAGCTTTTATTTGAGTTTTCTCTGTCCTCAAGCCTATAAGTGTTGTAGTCGTTCTTAAACAGAGTATAGTAGTGCATGGAATATAGAGCTCTATACTACAGCATAGTATTCAAATGCCTGTTATCAGTTGCACATCTTTTGATATAGTACTGTAATTCAGTAAATAAGATAGCAGGGTGTACTTTGATGTAGGGTATACTTTGATGCAGTGTATCATGAATAATTGCAGAAGAGCTGTTGTAGACATCAGGTTTGATGTACAGAATTAAAAAGACATGCAGAAGTGGCCACATTATCACACAGCAGGGAGCCAGGTCAGTTCTCAAACCCACTTCTGAAATACCTACTAGCTGTCTCCTTTCCCTATGACACTATAGATAAAACAGCAAAGAGGCATGTTTTTTGTCTCTGAATGTTATCATCATCACTCTTCTATTTAAGCACAAAAGAATCTATAAATATACTAATTACTTAACAGCAATGTGGCCTGTAAAGGTTCCAGCCTACAAATGGCAGGGTTGCAAGACACGCATACTTGGAAGTAACTCTCTGATCTGCTACACACCCTGCAAAGTGATTAAGTTTCTTACATTTACTTTAGATGACTCAACAAAAACAGATTGTTGGCCAGAACCACTTGCACAGTGAGAAATCTCAACCATCACATAATATTTCTGACTTTTGGGACATCTAAATACATATGTAGGAGTTTACAAGTAAATGTCCTTGTCTTTTTTTTTTTTTTTCCTCTCTCTCCCTTTACGGCTGAAAGACTCATATAAGTTTTGATTCAAATTATTATGAATCACTAAAGCATAACATTGGAAAAGCCAAAAATCTCCCACGTAAATAAAGGCCTCCAAGGACAGTTGTTGAGAACTGCATTTTCAAAGGTAGAGAAGACTCTAAGAGTCATTTTCCTGCACTTGAGATTTGGAGTTAGTGGGTGACTGTGTCCACAGTAGTTTCACTCTGTATGCATCTGTATTCCCTTTCATCTTTCACTGTTCATATTTGCAAAAGAAATGTAGTGATGTAAAGCTGGAAACTTTACAGGAAATTACTTTGTTGCAAAAGTGAGATTGCTGAATAGGCAGGTGAAGAGAATGCCGTAATTTTTCCTTCTGGAGGAAAAATGGGCTGCTTAACAAAAAGAAGTGACATTCCCCATCTCCATCATTGTGGCTGCCACTTTAAATAATATGAAAAAATTCAAGTTCACTAGCAGATTATTTATTTTTTTCTCATGTAGTTATTACTGATCCGTCCAGCTATTTCCTCATTAAGAATGTTCTTAAACACCACCATTAATAACTTCTTTTCTGTCCCGAGATCGTTGCTTTTGCCTGCTTTCTCAGAAACGCATTCCCAATTTGGCAGTCTCTCTCACTTCAATGTTTGGCTTCTACCCAGGTATGCCCCTCTGAGTTCCATATATCTATCCTGTGCTCAAAACACTCTTGGATACGACCACCACCATTAGGGTGTGGAAAACCCAATGACTCATAGGTCTTGTGCCTGTCGGGCATTGACAAATCTCATGCACTATCACATGTTTATCCAGACTCCAGTTGAATATGTGCTTAGGAGCCTTTGGGCTGGGGCACCTGATGACCAAGTAGCCCACCTGCTTCCCAGTAAATTCTAACCTACCCTCCACAAAGGGAAAGAAAGGTAGCATTGTTCTAACATACTACAGCAATTCTGGAGAGAGGGCAGAGATGCATGTGAGTTAACAGTGGTGATGGTGACAGGAATTATTGAAGGGAAGGAGAGCAATAGATGGTCTGTGTGTTTGTTTTGTGGCAATGAACTGGAATTGCTGATTTTACATGGGGAAAGAAGAGAGATGTAGAGCTAATGTAAGAAAATAAGGGTAGAGCCCCTTTGTACTAACCCATTTTTCAGCACTTCACTTCTCATATCACAAACCTTCCTCATCACTTCTAACTTCCATAATGCGAAGAACTTAATTTGACTTCTGAGTAATGTAGACCAGCAAATTTCTACCCCAGGCAGACAGGAAGCAGGCTGTGTGTGGTCTGCTGTAGTGATGCAGAAATCTTTGGTGGCTAATGGTGTTGCTACCAGGAGCTTGCATGCACCCATCCTTTAAAAGTCTTTTAACACCTGAAGATGTACACATAGGCCATTCAGTTACATATGTTACCTGAGTTATAGCTTCATTAATTATTAATAAAAAGCTCTATTTGAAGGTCAGATTGCATTTTGAAAATAATTGATTAATATGTCTTTCAATCAGGAGACTGAAGAAACATAAAATATATTTGCTTTTGGCCAAATTAAACTAGAATGAAAAAAAAATATGTTTTATTCCCAACCCAATTTCCTTTGCTTTTCACCTAGATAGAATAATGAAACTAGTGTTCTGCTTTCCAACTGCTGCCATTAAATCTTCGTAGTAGCACCTTCAAGCTTTCTCCCTTACTTTCTGGTGTGCTTTGAAGCAATCTCCTGAAATCCAGCATCAACCTAGTTTACTATTCTACTTCAATTTTTTTCATACTCTTCTATGCAAAACCTAGAAAATGGTTAAGCTGCTGCCCCAGGTTGCTCTCTATTTTACTAATCATCATTTTATTTGCTCTCTTGTTGAACTATCTGTCCATTTACTGGGCTTTTATTTTCTAAGTGTTTCGTGGCAGACTGTTTTTCTGTTGTCTTTGTATGCTTTACAGTGTTATTAAGTAGCTGCTAAGGACTGTTGATACCTTGTAAGAATAAAAGCATTAGAAGCTAGAAGAGACATTTCTACTTGATTTTTGTCAGAAAAAATGGAGATGAGATATATATTAAAATAATGCTTAAATAACTGGAATAATTTCAGTTTCTAGCCACATTCTCTAAGTAATTTGGCTTGTTAAGAATCACAAACCTTCGATGAAAACCTTTTCCTAAAAATCACTGAATTTCAAAGTATGCATGAAGTATGTGAAATGAAAGTGAGGAAGAAGCATGGATTGTACAAGACTGATTTTAATTAGATGAAAGTGATAGAGGAGAGCCATTCTCTTGTGGTGGTTTGGGGTTTTTTGGGGGGAGGGTTGTTTGGTTTGATTTTTTTATTTATTTAATCCTGCTTTTCAGAGTGGTGTCTTTGACTTCAGCTCTTCATCATTCATTACTTCTGATATGTACATGGAGGAGAGGGAGATAGCTGGTTTAGTGGCCAGTCTGGCCCAGCACCATGACAGCACTGAAGGCGAATATGTGTTAGATAAGGCTTTCAAATGATATTTTTGCCTTTCTGTAATAAAAACTTAAAAACATAAATGTTTTAGGAGCATGTATCTGGTTGAATGCACATTCTACAAACTCCAGTGGATATCTGTGATGAGTGTAATTAGAAAAAATAGTGTCAGAGGTTTTCTCCCACAAAGCTGAGTTATCTTACTGCACATTCTATGTATTTGGTATTAAAATACATATCTGGCCCATGTATTAAATTAGTATTAGAAAAGTAGTATTAGCATTTGATATTCCTTCGTTTGTTAAGGCTTCGTGTTGAGAATGTATCTTTGCTTTAGTACTAACACTTGGCATCTGGCTCTTCCATTTAGTTAAAAGCCAGACTCTGGGTAAGCAGACTTCAGTAGTGGAGCTTGTAAATTCCTTGCTGAGGAACTATATAAAGATGCTATACATTCCTCAGTCAAGACCTAAGTGGCTTCTTGCAATTACAAACTTAATCATTCCATGATCCAAAAGCTATTGAACTACTCAATCTTATCATTCCTTGCCTACTTCAGCAGCTGAGATTGTAAATTCCTGTAACATGACCAAGAGGCGAGGAATAGTTTCGCTAAGCGGTCACTTCTCTCTCTGTGCATCCATCATACTTTCTGTAAAGTGGGGATAATAATGTTTAGCCTGCTTTGAATCTTAATTTACAAAAGAGGAAAATATATCTATATGCATTATTATTATTTGGTTTTGTATTACTGTCGTGTGCAGAAGTTCATTATCATGGAGCAGTATTTTACTGTCTAGGTGCTTGCAAATGTAAAATGATGAGCTTATATTAAAACTAAAATTCTACAGTCTACTCTTCATTATGCAACATTGATTGTTATTATTAATTCCGAAAGCCTCTGTGTATTTACAAGCCAGGTTATTTATAAACCCTTGATAAAATTTCCTAATCCGAACTGCAAAATCTAGACTCCTCAATCTAGAAAATACATGAATAAAAATTGACTAATTTTCTGACAAGTTGAGTGATGCCAGACTTCTCCTTTTCCAGATACAGTAATGCACACGTTTCCCATTAAGTCCCATTTATCTACTAAATTTAGTGTTTGAAAAGTCAGCTGTTTCCTCTTACTGTCACAAAATATTTTTAGGGACATGATGGCTGTTTTTTTTTTTTTTAACCTTTCTGAATTTTCACAACAAAAAGAGCAATCAACACTCTCCAAAAATTAAGTCTTCCAATAGAGATTAACTATGAAATGTTTAAATCAAAGGAAGAAGAACACACAGTTTCTGCAACAGAACCCTGCAAAAAAGTGCATCTTTTCCATGTTTGATTGTTTGCTCTGACATTTGGTCTTGCAAATTCTGTTGCTTTTGGGGAGCATATAGATTTTCTGGAAATCTATGACAGTTCTTTTGGTATTCTGTAAATAAATAGGGCAGTACCTTATGCTGAAGTATTTTAGTTGGATAGTTTAAAAGAATGTCTATTGAAAAATCTACTTCACTGCTTTACATTTTGTGGGGTTTTAGTTTGTTTGTTGTTTTTGTTTTATAACATGTTAGAAGATTTGTTAAAAACATCAGACTCTCTCTGACTATTCTCTGGTGCTAAGCATTTTCCTTTGTATAAATTGCTAAATGATAATTCAGCCCTTCTGAGATTGTGCTCAACATTATCCCATCTTGAAATGGATTGACTATATAAACAACATGAAATAGAAACCCCAAAGGATTAATGCCTCTTGGGAGAATGACAAGATCCTCTCTAGAAGTTATGGAACATGTGAGTGATTCTGTCTCAGTCAGAGTGTGCAATAAGAGTTGTTGTTCCACCTCCCTACCCCCCCTCCTTGTGATAATCACAATGTTTGGCCTGGTTTGTTTAAAGGAATTGTGTAGGACTAGTGATGTTATACACCTGGAGAACTAAACCACACTAGATTTTCTCTTCAACTTTAGTTAGCAAAGGTGGGCATCTTCACAGACAAGTTGCTTTCCATCTGCTCAATCTGAAAACATTAATTTAAAGGCAGCTATACTATTAGATATTGAAAATCACAATGCCTAGGTGACTGTACTGTCAAATTTTGACTACTCAATCATATTTCTTTCTGTCAGCATTGAGAATCACAAGCATTAGACATTTCAATAAATCTCAAAAATCATGTGACCTTAGAAACAGAATATGATTATAAATGTCTTATTTTTGGTATGATACTGAACTTTTCCAGCTTATATTTCCAGCATTTTTGCTACAATTACAAGGTCTGGCTTATACCTCTTTTTTATATATGATTCTATTTCCATCTGATTTCAGAAACTGCAGCTTTAAGAACATCAAATGATCTTACAGTTCTGAGAAAACTGAAGGATTGGTGACACCACAGAAAAGCTCTTCTTGACAAGTTCTTCTTCTGTTGTGGTGCCCACAGGAGATTTTTCCATTGACCAGGAAAATATTTTCCATTTCTCCATTAACAGGAGACTAATAGCTGTTCATTCCTTTGCAAAGCCCACAGACCTTCATTAAGAACTATTAACAGCTATTATTGTCTAACTCTGGACGTGTTTAAAAAAGCATAAACTGTACATTCAGATAGTAATAATTCTGAGTATACACTGGTATAAGTGAAGTGAGAGCTCTAAAAGTCAATAATCCCAGATTTAGTACAATTTTGTCCAGCCCTTTATATTGGATAGGTGCACACTTATCAACCAATCATAACATCATCTTTTGGCAACCTTTTTTCCAAACTTAATTGTGGACACAAAGTCCTCCTGAGACATCTTCTTCTATCCACACACAGGTGTCCTGAAGCTAAGCCTCTGCTGCATCTGCTTCCCAGGCTCCCTTCCTCTTTCTCAGACAAACAGATTCATTTCACCTTACACCCCATCCAAGGCCTCCCCTTCTTTCCTCTGTGGGCAATCTCTGAGGGATTCCTTATTTCTCAAATTTAAATTGGAACTTTCCTAAATATAAAATATTTTCTTGATATTTTTCTAGTGAAGCAGAGCTTTCACTGGGCTCTGTGACATTGGCTTTCTGGAAATGGCTAGTAAACTTCTAGTTCAAGGGGAAAGGATAGAGGGGGGGTGAGTGAAAAGAAACATGCATATATTTTTTACAGTACAACTTTTTTTTTTCAGAGCTCTACTGTCACTGGTCGTAAAAACTACAAAGTGTAAGCTCTGACCTAGGTGCATTTTGCTTCATTTTCACAGATATTTCACTAACAACAAATACCATCAAAGTTTACCTCTTACACTTCCTTGAAAATGTTAGGGAAAAAAAACAAAAGCAACTCAGGAGAGGTTTGTACTGCCTAACTGTCCAAGAGAGAAACTGCAAGGCTTTTTTCAGAGTCCTAAGGTGACTAGGAAAGGAAGTGAGAAATGAAAGAAGCTGAGAACTAATTGTGTTTCACCTCTATTCTTTCCTCATCCAAAGTCTCTTGAGAAAATTCTGTGGCCAAGGCTTGCCACACTCGTTACCGATTTCTCTGCAAGATCACTCAACATTTCAAATATTTATAATTTCATAAGATATTGTCTCTTTTTCCTCTCTATTTTTTTCCTGAGGCAACTCATTTCTCTAGCATACAAAAACAATTCTCATTTTTTTCTGTCAATCTGTTCATAGGTTTTGTCCATCAGTTATGGTCCTTACCTGTTTTCTTCAGAGGCTCTGGCATCTTCACTTTGCTCCCAGTTGTATCTAGAAAGCAGGGTCCAAGCTAAACAGGAATGAGACTGCAGGGCTTTTGAGACCCCCTAAAGAAACACTTGGTGGAAGCCCCCATCCTGCTCCTCCCCCTTGATCCCCCCACTGTTGTCAACTATGGCACCTTATCAACAACAGGACACACTTGACAGGCTACATCAGCTGGGATAAATATAGCCAAGTTCCAGGAGCCAGAGCTCAAACCACCCAAGACACTGTCTACCACTGATCTGTTGGTACAAACCAGAGCACAATCTGATGTTGCACATCCATACACTACATTTTCCAGCTTCCCTTATGTATTACATTAAGAATTCCTACACTGACATGTTTATAGCACATTCAGCAAACTAGATCTGATAGTTACATCTCTGGTATGCTGGTTCTGTACTTATTCTAAGTATGTATCTGCTTGCATTCTTGCTACTTATGTCAGTCTTTCTTGCTGTTACAGTTGGGTCAGAACTGCACAGACCCCCAGAGAGCTTTTTTTTTTTTTTTTTTTTCACTTTTAGTGAAAAATTCTCACTTCTTGTAAAGTTTTTAGAAGTTGGAGATGTGAAAATAATTGGGGTTTTGTGCTNATAGTTGCAACTAGAAAGCATGACACTACTTAAATAGTTTCAGTCCTCCTTCCCCATCACCCCATTTGATCCACAGAATGCATTTCTTGAAAACTGGCAAGGTGACTTTTCTGTTAAGTACTATTTAAAAAATAGTCAAGGGTCTATTTGATACCTCCAGAAGTTTTAATTTTTTGTAATTATATAAAAAAGATCTAGGGTAAATCACACTAGAACATTACTTTGGTATTGGCATTTCATACTTCAGTCATTGCTTCACTCATTCATATAGCATATGTCAAAATAGTAACTATGACCAACTGTCCCTTTAGTGACTTGGTGGTATATCCATTTCCTGTCACTTTTGTCTGTCTCATTTTGAGTTTTAGCTTTATCAGAGGAACTCTGTAGGCCAAGCATTTCATACAATTTAGCTGTTACTAGTATCGGATAAAGAATTCATTAAAAAATGTGCTTTTCAGTTTTTCTAGTTTTACTACCCTGTAAATACCTCAGTCTAAAGAATTTCTGCTTTTGACAGAGAGCTCAGAATAGATAAGTGTGCACAAAACCCAGCAGTCTCTGGGTGCTTTGTGCCTGTCTTTCACACCTAACTCTGGGTAGGCTGATTGGACAAATGTGAACATGCAAGAATGACTGTTGCCACCTGTTCTGATTTTGGACCAAATACTTCTCTCCTTCCCCTGAAGGAGTTTTTTTACATATGAGTGAGGAAGGTAGGAAGGATGAGACCTATGTACATTTCCCATTACTTCTGTGTCCAGTGAAGCAGAAGTTATCAAGATATGTTTTTGACCTACTATTCTGTGCCTGAGGCATTTCACTGGAAGTGAGGAAATCTCTGCTCTTTGTTTCAGCTTGAACTGTTTTACAGGACTCACAGAATGAAAAATCTATCAGTTGACTAATGAAGATCACTATTCCTTTCTTAAATGCTACTCTCTAATAGAGAGCTGTCATTAACACCCTCTTCTGTCCAGTCATTCATAAGACTGAATTCTAAGGATGTGTAGTTGGAGGGTGGTATTCCAGTAACTGTCTCTGAGCCATTATTTGCTAGGGAATGTGAAAAAAGTTTATGTTAAAAAAATCTAATATGTTAGGAAAATAGGTCTCTAAAAATATATAATAAGATGATGAAGCATTCGCACAGTCTATTAGAAAGGAAAGCTAGATCATTTACTCTGTATTTCTTTATTAATGCAGGGAGTACAGTGTGCGGGAGTTCATCCAATGCTTTCTGGGATCATGTAAACGAGTTTAGTCTGTTTTGCACTGTCTCCTGCTTATTTATCACATAGAAGCTGGTTCAGACTTGAAGAGTTACAGACTCTGGTAAGTGCCTGAGATCCTTTTCCCAATGCATTTCATATTTCCCAACCTTTATGTGTTTACTTTTTTCTCTTTTAAAGAAGTATATCAATATTTATACATTTATGAATACAGATATGCCTGTTTAAATAAATATTCCTTATTTAATGTGTATGTAGCATTTCATAGAATCATAGAATCATAGAATGGTTAGAGTTGGAAAGGACCTTGAAGATCATCGTGTTCCAACCCCCCTACCATGGGCAGGGACACCTCCCACTAGACCAGGTTGCTCAAAGCCCTATCAAGCCTGGCCTTAAATACTTCCAGGGATGGGGCATCCACAACCTCCCTGGGCAGCCTGTTCCAGTGCCTCACCACCCTCACAGGAAAGAATTTTTTCCTAATATCCAATCTAAATCTCCCCTCTTCCAATTTAAAACCATTACCCCTTGTCCTATCACTACGCTTCCTGACAAAGAGTCCTTCTCCTGCTCTCCTGTAGGCTCCCTTCAGATACTGGAAGGCTGCTATAAGGTCTCCCCGGAGCCTTCTCTTTTCACGAATGGATTTTCTACCTATGACAACACCTTATCTTCTTTGGATATCTTCTCAGGATTTCATTACATCTATTCTGTATCTTTCTCTCTGTAGATTTGCTTCTTTCTGTAAATGTTTAGTAGTATGGTTTTAATTTAAAGCTACTGGAGGACATGAATAGCTTTAAATGGGGACTTAATTCTAACTGCTCGTGTGCTGAAAATCAGGCATATTCAATTTAAGTACTGTGGTGAGTCAGTCCCTTAGCTGGGTATTCTCCATAGATTCTTTCCAGGCTTCAGAATCGAGTTTATTCTGGGGAGGGTATGAGTTACTTCTTCCCCACAATGGAACAGAGCCACGAGAATAGATTAATCTGATGTAGGGAAATGTAGGTCTTTTGTGATTTTAAGTGTTATTTAAAATAGTATCTGCATGTTCAAGGCAGAAGAACGGGAATAATTTCTCTGCTGTTACACTTCTGGTTACCAGGTGGCAGTATTGTTGTAAAAGTAAACTATCTTTCTAGCATTTTCTATGTTCTATTTATTTATTTAGCCACTTTTAATAACAAAACTGCTATGCAAATGAAATATATGATAGCAATAGCTACAGTGGCCCAAAATAGCCAGATAGTGGATTGTGATAACTACCACAAAAATAGGCAATTTTTTAGAAAGTGTGTGGATTTTCATACTCTATTTAAATGAAACTTATGTACAAGCAGTGCAGAGCAACACGTAATACTGTCTCTGAGGCTTTGCTAAAAAAGTGAATGAGAGGGAAAAGGGTGTCCTTCCTTGTTAGAGGAATTATCTTGCATGTCTAAATTTGTTCTGTGCCGGACAGTGGCTTTCAACATGTCGTTCAAAGTCAAGTTCAAAAATGACAGCAGTTGGTCGCCTCCAGTGACAGGCCATGTGATGTATCCTCCTGACTTTGGTTAGGTGCAGCAGGCCTTATGCAGGGAAACCCAAGGATTTTTATTATTTTAGACAAAGTTAGCAGCACCTCTTTCTAATAAGACTATCCAACTTCCTATTTAAAGCTTATGTTTTTAGATGGTTATGACTTTGCTGAAATGTAGCTATCCAGACAGAAAATCTTTGTTACTTTTCCACTCGGGGCTTTTTTTTTGGCTTTTAATTTCTGTCATGTCATTTGATTTCTTGTCTCTGTTTACTTGTCTCTGCCTCTGAGTTTTGTTTTGTGAAACTGTCACCTCCTCTGAGATTCAAGAATTTTCTGAGGACAAGGTCATATAATTAACACTAGGTTTCAGGAGCTGCACATTTACTGGTGTGAATGGTGGGATGGCTGAGCTGGCTCAGTGCAGAGCTGAGGTCCAGCAGGACTCATTCACTGATGTGCTGCACCCATGAAACCAGGCAGACTATTTCCTCCGTGCATTTGGCTGTACACTTGCGCTTGGCCTCGCTGTCAGAATGTGAGTTTACAAGGGCTCACAAGATCTGTGTGACCCTAATCCTGCTTATTTGAGCTTCCCTCTGCACAGCCATTTTGTATCCCTATACTTTACGCTCCATATTTGGAGTCTTTCTGGATATCGGACAGTTAACTTGCATTTCATTTCAGTACTTTCAACTGGCTTCATGATAACTGACTAGATTCTAGACTATTGAAAAAAATGCAGCCTATATATGCTCACTGAGAACCTTCTAGATTTTGTGCTCTGAAAAAGTTTTGACTGTGTCATTTTGGTCCATTGTAAGGGTCAGCAGAATTTTCTGTGTCTGATTCTGGACTACTGTGGGGCTTGGAGTGAATCCACATTCTTGAACTAAGAACAGTGTGTATGTCCTGTGTTCCAAATAACATCTCCCTCAGGTGCATTCAGAATACAAGGGGGAGCTCTGGGGGGCAAAGAATTGGACCTTCGGAGGGGGAACAGAACACATCAAGTAGAGTGGGACAAGGAAATAAAAATACATAATTGAAGGGTATGTAAGGGGAAAGGAAATGGGGATTAGGGTTGTAGGAAGGAGTTGAAATAGATCTTCAAAAGACAAGACTATTAAATGAGGAGCTGGGTTACCAATGGGAGAAAAGGAAGAGAACTGGGTGATAAGGTTATAGGTGATAAGACTGAAACTGCAAGAGGATGTGGGATGGGAAAACTGTAAATGGCTGAACAATATATTGGAACTGAGAACCATTCACATAAAGAGAAGCACACTGGAGGTACATGTGAGAAAGGTTGGTCTGAGGAAGAAAGCTGAAACCTGACACTGAGAATAAAGCAACTGAGATCTACTAAATATGGAATAGTCTGGTGGCTGAGTCTAGAGAAAAGCCAAATGCAGAGTTGGGAGTGGATAGCTGAGACTGGCTGAGAAAGGAACAGAGTGTTGGTGAATGGGAAAAAGTGTATGAAGGTACATCCAAAGAAGAATTCTAGAATTGTTTCTAAAACTGAAAACTCAGAAAATTACTAGGTAAAATCTAAAAGAAACCCAAACTGATTTGTATACGCAAATGCCCAGCTCAGCACTCAAACATTCTTCACTTTGCATAAGGCAGAGGCATCTGAGCATTCTGCACAAAGGTGTCAGTGGTCAAAGGGCTTCTCATACAAAGAGCACTGCTGCTCTGCTGCTTCAGAGTTAAAACAAAAGCACAGAGGGAGCCCTTAAAGCACAGAAACTGCATTCCTTCCTACCACAAAGCCGCTTCCCCAATCCTTTGCATAACCTTGGTCTCCCCAACACCTCCTCCCACCCTTCCTTCTTCTCCACCACCTCCTGCTAAACCTTATCTACTCTACCACATCCTCATTCTCCTCCTGTCCATAGACTGCTCTGCTCATTCTCACGTACTGCTTTGACTCCCCAATAGTAAAAAGTAGCACTGTGGGGAACTGAAGGCATAAAGGAGGGGGATGTGGCTGTACAAGTGGAGAGATTGGAAAGAAACAGCAAATGGAAAGAAAGTTGCCCTGAGAAACCTGTTCTAACTGGTCTCTTTGAGTAGGGAGTTGGATGAGCTGACCTCCAGAGGTCCTTTCCAATTTTCTGTGATCCTGTGAGGTGTTGTAAGAGAAATAAATGGGTGTAAAGCAAATGTAGGAGAATTATGAGTGAGAAAATACCTGCAGCCAACTGCTGTTTTCATGTTCTTTGGAAGAAGTTCACATTCTCTAGCTCTTGGAATAGGTCTCTGGTGACTTGAGTTTTACACAGACTTCCCTAATACCACAGGCTCAACTGAACCAACTGAATTGCAACATGCAAATTCATCAGAGAGGAAAGGTGAAACTTGGTTAAGTTTTAGCTGTGTTAAATTTGCTTCAAAGAGTAAAGCTCTTTGTCTATTTGACTGTAGTATGAGAGCAGTGGATTTATCACAGTAGTTTTGTTTGCTACAAGCTTTACAATTTTAGTGTTTTAGGCATATGGTATGTGAAATCATGTAAATATGGTTTTAGAAGAAGGAAAGGTGGTGAGATAGCAAGTTAACACACAAAATAAGTCAGAAAAATTGGTACCCACAGAATGCTGTAGTCTGTGATATATCATTGCCCTTTCTACCAGTATCTATACATTTTAAATACACAAGAGCTGATCTTGGCCACTATGATTAAAGATAACAAGAGGATCTTTCAGTATATTGATACAAAAAGGAAGACCAGGGAAAATGTAGGGCCACTGATGAATGAGGTGGGTGCCTTAGTGGTGGAAGACACAGAGAAGGCAGATCTACTGAACGCCGCCTTCGCTTTGGTCTTCACTGTTAAAACTGTCTCCCATGAATCCCAGACCCTGGAGACAAGAGGGAAGATCTGGAGAGAGGAAGATTTGCCCTCTGCAAAGGAGGACTGGTTTTGACCACTTGGCCAAACTAGACATCCATAAGTCTATGGGCCCTTATGGGATGCACCCACGAGTGCTGAGGAAACTGGCACATGTTATTGCTTGACCACTTTCCATCATCTTTGAAAGGTCATGGAGAACAGGAGAGGTGCCTGAGGACTGCAGAAAGGCAAATATCACTCCAGTCTACAAAAAGACCAAGAAGGAGGACCCAGGGAACTACTGGCCAATTAGTGTCACCTCCATCCCTGGGTAGGTAATGGAGCGACTTGTTTTAGATGTCATCTCCAAACATCTTAAAGAACAGGAAGTTATTGGAAGTGGTCAACNCCAGTGTGACCTGGACAGGCTGGAAAGCTAGGCAGAGAAGAACCTAATGAAGTTCAATAAGAGCAAGTGTAGGGTTTCTGCTGGAATATAGGAAGTTTCGTTCAAATATGAGGAAAATCTTCTTTCCAGGGAGGGTAACAGAGCCTTGGAACAGGCTGCCCAGGGAGGTTGGGGAGTCCCCTTCTCTGGAGACTTTCAAGACCCACCTGGATGCAGTCCTAAGTAATGTGCTGTGGGCAATCCTGCTTTGGCAGGGGAGCTGGCCTAGATGATCTCTAGAGGTCCCTTCAACTCTGATGATTCCACGATTCCATGAAGAGTGGGATTCCCATGGGGAAGATTCTGTTCTGGGCTTTGTTGAACAAAAAGTACTTATTGCATTGTCATCAGTGATGAAGTCTCTTCTGTAAATTTTCAATGTGCCTTTAGAGTATAAACAAAATTAGAACAATAGAGTGAATAAACTGAATTGGACTGTCATGATATATGTACTTGTTATGAAGTTGGCCTTATAGTTTGAATTAAGCTTGATGATTATGAAATTACTATTGTTGTGCAAAGATTTGAATGAAGGAAAGAAAAAAGTCAAACAAAAGAAAGAAAAAGAGATTAAGGGATACATATAGAAAAAGTAAATTGAAGCAGAAGGTTTACTGAAGCAAAAATACCTGGCGAAGTAGAGAGCATAAACCCTGTTCTAATTAAAAATTAAGACAAGTACAGATTGTACAGCTCTCGCCGTATATGCACTATGGAGGTAAAATTTTATTAATGAGGAGACCAAAAATCCCAGTAAATGTGTTAGGATATGTATATATGTGTTTTTCAGGGAGTTTGGGGGATTCAGTAAATGTGGACTGTCAGGCAAAACCAAATGATAGCACCTTTAACTGCCTGCAGTTCTGTCTGATGTAGGTGCTTGGCACCTCAGACCTAGAAATGTCTGAAACTCTCTTTAACTGGGTAGAATTAAAAAATATATGCTATGTCTGTAAATTATTATGAGCAGATTATCCCTCAGTACGGTCAGTGGTGGGATGTAGCATAAAATATTGTAGGAAGTTCAGTATTTTGGATTTAGGTCAGCAGTAGTCTTCTAGACAAGATTTTCTAAAAAGAGTTAAGTAAGAGCTAATCAGCAGCTAATAAAAGCAGTTGTTCTTTCAAAGCTGGCTGCAAAAGTCATATGTAAGTTGAACGTCCAGCTGTAGTACAAATGCTCGTTTTGAAAGAGGACTGATGTTCTCTAACAGCAGTGTGCCACAGAATGTTCCAATAAACTTGTCCTAGTCAAGGATCATCTCTCCAGATAAGGACCTGAACTACCTTTTTCCAGCACGTTGGCCACTTTCAGAAAAAAATAAATGCTCCCTTCTCTGTAATTTTCCCGAGCCAG
>VZRU01001147.1:82475-117309 GCA_013398155.1 Pedionomus torquatus
TTAAAGAACAGGAAGTTATTGGAAGTGGTCAACACGTATTTACCAAGGGTAAATCATGCCTGACCAATCTGATAGCCTTCTATGATGTTAAGCTGGATGGCTGGATGAGGAGAGAGCAGCAGATGT
This sequence comes from Pedionomus torquatus, assembly GCA_013398155.1. Taxonomy (NCBI): domain Eukaryota; kingdom Metazoa; phylum Chordata; class Aves; order Charadriiformes; family Pedionomidae; genus Pedionomus; species Pedionomus torquatus. The sequence continues at coordinate 82,602 of VZRU01001147.1, forward strand.
CATCTACCTTGATTTCAGTATGGCTCTTGACACTGTCTCCCATAATATCCTCATTAGGAAACTGAGGAAGTGTGGGTTAGATGAGGTGGCAGTGAGGTCGATTGAGAACTGGCTGTGTGACAGGACCCAGAGGGTTGCAATTAATGGAGCAGGGTCAAGTTGGAGGCCTGTAAACAGTGGTGTCCCCCAAGGGTTAATACTTGGTTCAGTCTCGTTCAACATATGCATTGATGACCTGGGCAAGGAGGCAGAGTGTATTCTCAGCAATTTTGCTGATGATACCGAACTGGCTGGCTGACACTCCAGAGGGCTGTGCCACCATCCAGTGTGACCTGGACAGGCTGGAAAGCTAGGCAGAGAAGAACCTAATGAAGTTCAATAAGAGCAAGTGTAGGGTTTCTGCTGGAATATAGGAAGTTTCGTTCAAATATGAGGAAAATCTTCTTTCCAGGGAGGGTAACAGAGCCTTGGAACAGGCTGCCCAGGGAGGTTGGGGAGTCCCCTTCTCTGGAGACTTTCAAGACCCACCTGGATGCAGTCCTAAGTAATGTGCTGTGGGCAATCCTGCTTTGGCAGGGGAGCTGGCCTAGATGATCTCTAGAGGTCCCTTCAACTCTGATGATTCCACGATTCCATGAAGAGTGGGATTCCCATGGGGAAGATTCTGTTCTGGGCTTTGTTGAACAAAAAGTACTTATTGCATTGTCATCAGTGATGAAGTCTCTTCTGTAAATTTTCAATGTGCCTTTAGAGTATAAACAAAATTAGAACAATAGAGTGAATAAACTGAATTGGACTGTCATGATATATGTACTTGTTATGAAGTTGGCCTTATAGTTTGAATTAAGCTTGATGATTATGAAATTACTATTGTTGTGCAAAGATTTGAATGAAGGAAAGAAAAAAGTCAAACAAAAGAAAGAAAAAGAGATTAAGGGATACATATAGAAAAAGTAAATTGAAGCAGAAGGTTTACTGAAGCAAAAATACCTGGCGAAGTAGAGAGCATAAACCCTGTTCTAATTAAAAATTAAGACAAGTACAGATTGTACAGCTCTCGCCGTATATGCACTATGGAGGTAAAATTTTATTAATGAGGAGACCAAAAATCCCAGTAAATGTGTTAGGATATGTATATATGTGTTTTTCAGGGAGTTTGGGGGATTCAGTAAATGTGGACTGTCAGGCAAAACCAAATGATAGCACCTTTAACTGCCTGCAGTTCTGTCTGATGTAGGTGCTTGGCACCTCAGACCTAGAAATGTCTGAAACTCTCTTTAACTGGGTAGAATTAAAAAATATATGCTATGTCTGTAAATTATTATGAGCAGATTATCCCTCAGTACGGTCAGTGGTGGGATGTAGCATAAAATATTGTAGGAAGTTCAGTATTTTGGATTTAGGTCAGCAGTAGTCTTCTAGACAAGATTTTCTAAAAAGAGTTAAGTAAGAGCTAATCAGCAGCTAATAAAAGCAGTTGTTCTTTCAAAGCTGGCTGCAAAAGTCATATGTAAGTTGAACGTCCAGCTGTAGTACAAATGCTCGTTTTGAAAGAGGACTGATGTTCTCTAACAGCAGTGTGCCACAGAATGTTCCAATAAACTTGTCCTAGTCAAGGATCATCTCTCCAGATAAGGACCTGAACTACCTTTTTCCAGCACGTTGGCCACTTTCAGAAAAAAATAAATGCTCCCTTCTCTGTAATTTTCCCGAGCCAGTATTTTTCTCACATTGATTTTGGTATTTTTCTCTAAAACAGACAAATACCTTCTGCTTGCATGTGTGACTGAATGGTGATAATTCAGCTTGATTAGACAGCCGACTATCCAGACCAGTTAGACTGGATGAGACAGAAATGATACTGTGGCAGAGAAGCATCATCATTCAGCCTCCTTCACAGCTGCAACACATGATTATTCAGACTCTTTATGCCACAGATGAAAAACCTAACCAGAAACAGATGGGGAGTGCATATTTTTAGAAACAGTATTTTAAAGCATTAACAAGAGGAAGAGAAAAAGACTTCAGCTTTGGAGATAAAGAAAATTTTAAACCTGCTCATTGAAGTATATTCAATAGTATGTTTTAAAATGTTTCGATTATAAATTATACTGTCACCAGAAATATTTTTACCCAGTTTCTTCCATTTCCATTTTTGTGTTACTTGTGGCCAAAACCAGTGTAAAAATGCAAATTCTTCAATCCAAGTACAAGTGACCGCTTTAAAATAATATGTTGTAGCAATGCACAGTGCTCAAGTGTTTCAACAAGTTTCTTGTTGGTTTTGTTTGAATGTTTACTTTAACTTTGTATTATTTCTCCAGTGTCTAATTGTTTTCTTTGCAAGATTTGGTAGGAAAATGGAAAAGTAGGTTTCTGAGATCTAGAGAAGATATCCTAACTGTCTCCACAATTAGCTCAGTCATCATAGTTTTCCTGAAGAGGAAGTGATCTTTTTCCTCCAAATTACAGTCAGAGAATGATCAGATCTACTTTTCGAGCTGTGTTTGTGATAAAGATATTTTTATGAAGAGAAGAATTTTTTTTTGTTTCGGTTTTCTTGAATATCAAGTCTGCAAGTCTGATGGGGGCAAACATCTTTCATCTCTTTATAGTAGCAAGTCAGTGGTGGAGAGTCATCATCAGTACTAAATAGAAAAGTCCTGAATTTCTAGCTCAGCACTGAAGAAACTCTAATTGTGTCAGTGTTGAGTGTTGTTCTAGTCTTCTGAGAGCTACCTTCAGAGTCTTCACCTTCCACCCTACAACTGCAATATTGATGCAGATGGAGTTTATATGAGTCTAATGTAGTGAGTATTACACTGTGCCTTATAGGATGTAAATTCTTACTGTAAATTTTAGAAAAAAAACATCTCTTCATAGCTTTAACATATCCCAACCCTAACTGAATACAAAATACTTGACTAGGACAATACACATGATCCTTAAAGTACAGTAACTTAAAGCTGGGTTGCAAGATTTTCTACAAGGCTTGTCTTTATTATTCTTGTCTTGGAGAGAAAAAGTTCTGAAGCCCTCATCTGCTTTTAACTCCTGGTTGATTTCTGCCATTGACTGATGTATTTATCATGTTCATGGTCTGGGAAGAAGAATTGAGAAGTACTATGTTGTGATTTGTTTGAAGCAGGAGCTTGTTTCTGTTTGGCTCCAAGGAGACATTGTAGACCAGTGATGTCACCAGATTTTTCACTTTTTTAAATAGTGAGATTATTAGTGTAGATAAAACTCACTACATTTAGGTATAATTTTGAGTAGTCAGGTCTGTAACAAGCTCACTGTTTTCAACTGTTTCTGGTTTCAGTGAGGAGCAAGCTCTGGAAAGCTTCAAGTAAGTTAGGTACCTTAGTTAATATTGTCATATTTGGCACATTCTACTATATTTTAATATTGTTAAGCAAACCCCTCCTTTTCATTCTAGACCTATCTCATTTAATCTCATCTATTTTGGAAGAATTGTGATGATATTTCCTGATTTCAGAGTGCTTAAATACAGCTGAGATGTTAAATAATGCTAAAAGTTAAAATGCTAATTTTCTAGTTTTGGTTGACCTTGGTTTTCTTTTCTGCGTTTAGATGTACTGCATAACTTTAATGTTGTTCTGAGATATTGAATTATCTTCTATTTTGCATTTTGAGTGTAATGTACACAATGCAATTATTATTAGTTACTATTAATCATTTTACAGAAGGCACTAGTGTCCACAGTCAAATGCTTGAAGACTTTTTGTACTAGAATCCTGCAAAGACATGATTAAGTGCAATTTATTTCCCAGAAACGTTCCTAAGCTAAAATCAAGATATCACAGTGGAAGTAAGCAAGCAAGAGGAAAGAACCCGAGCAGGAAAATGAATGAAGCAACAGAAGAACATGATTAATTCTTATGTTCTAAACTGGATAGAGCTATAAATGCCATTCTTGGTATCAATGAATAGAATTATTCAACTGTCAAGGCTTCATTTGCACAGTACTGTAGTCTCTTTCACAGTAGTGTATCTCACCTATTATCTTTGTTATTTAGTTTGACAGCATTGATGATGTTTCTAAGTAAATTAAAAAGTAGTGACAGATGGATGAGGCCCTGTAATCCAGTATGTGTTTTGTTCAAGTAGCATTCGTGAGCTGTATCTGCATAACTGAAAGCACATGAGACTTTTTGCGAAGTAATCATTTATTATGCAAACACCAGAACTTCATTATATCAAATTTTATTAAATATATACATGTTATTACTATTTAAAAGAACAAGTATCATTCCAAGATCTGCAGACTTCTCTCTGGCTTTGAGAGCTGAGGCAGAGCCTGTATTAATGCTAGTTTGAAAGCTGTAAGCTAATACAGTGTCACCGGGAATGACACAGCACCACCTTTGAAGGCAAAACTTCATCAGGTGTATTCTTTAGTTACAATACAATCAAAAAAAAAATCTTTTCTGACAATAATATATTTGTACATTGTTTAAATTTCCCAACTCTGTCCGACTTGTAGGGTGGAAGCAAAGTATTCTGTCACGTTTAGGATTCTCAGATGCTGAAGAAGGGAATTCGTACCAGAGACATCTGACGGTAAAGGCTGTTCAAAGGCAGAGAAGGGGGCACAGGAAGCAAAGAGAAAGACGCGTCCATCTCCTCTGCTGGTATCCAGCCAGGAGGTCTTAATATTTTTCTTGCTTAGGGTCCCATGGCCTCAGTGAGGATAATGCTTCCTATCAGTGACTCCCCTTCCCATCACCTCTCCACTAAACTGGTAAGTCAGCTTCTTCTTGACTTTCTTGACCTCCCCTGTCTTGCCATAGTTTCTCAGAGCCCGTGCCATCTTTTGGTAGGTCATTTTCTTGCGATTGCCTTTCTGGACACCCCAACGATGTGCCAATGCTTCTTTGTGTTTGGAGGAGAACTGGAAAGTACCTTTTTCCTTGTCCACCCACCAGATGCTGTCCTTCATGTCTCCACTTCGAAGAAGGTCCAGAAGGAACTGATACAGACGTATCTTTTTCTTGCTGCCTGTGTAAGAGCCAGAGAAAAAAGGCTGAGCATTAGGATCAGCCTGTGGTTCCTAGTGAAACAGCAGAACACAGATCATTCATGTAATGTTTTGGCTAGTCCCTCACATAACTTCTTCAGTTTGCAACATATGTAACAACAGTGTTACACTGTGAGGACATAGTATGCATTGACACACAAACAAGAAACAAGAACCAATTCCAAAGGCCCAACCCTTATTTTGAAATTAATTTGCTAATTTGAAGCTAACTGGAAAATTTGCTAATTTGAAACTAATCTGAAGCTAATTTGGGGACGTTAGACAGAATCTGACTTCCAGGTACTGAGCAAACAGAACTAAATATTTTCAAAAATCTGTTCCTTGCCCTTTTCCCATCTATTCCAATGGAAATCAGAGTAGAAATTGGAGTAGAAATTGCAAAACCCATTTTCATTAAGGAAACCTTAACAGGCAAAGCGGAAGGATAAAGTGAGAGTATGTGAAGAAATGAGATTTGAGACAGAGACACAGCTATGGTCATAAAAGATTAGAGGAACAGGAGAGTGCAAGGAGTCAGGGAAAGTGAAGCTTTGGCAGTGAGACAAAATACTAGCACAGCACTTCTGTAGTTTTATCATTATCATCATGATAATGTAACAGCCGTTCAGCATGTAGCTTGACTAATTCCCTTTGTCTTCACTGACCTGTTTCTCCATGCATAATTCCAGGTCCAGGGTCCACACCATCAGTCTCCCCATCTGACACCTCCAGTGGGGGGCTTTGCCTCTCTATGTCCTCCTCGTCAGAACTCTGCTGAGGTGGAGAAGAGTACTGTAGGCACATCCGGGGCAAATATGACACCTTTGGGAGAAAAGAGTAGTAGAGGGAGGAGGTGGTGGTAGAGCGTAGAGATAAAATTAGGAAATACTGAGTGACTTAGTTGTTGGCATTTATTATAAGTACTATGCAAATAAGAAACATTTCCAGTTAACAGGCAGCACTTACACATGTACAAAGCTGTGTCTTTAAAGAGGGAAGGAAGAATAAGGTTGTAAAAGACAGAACTTTCCTGTATGTTGCATCCTATGCAAGTGATATTGCCCCTCTTCTCCCATATCTCCCCAAAGCTAGCATTCTTCCTAATTAGTTTCTGATTCCTGTTGCCTATTCCCTGTGTAAAACCACCTTTGAGAACCACGTTTTTCCAAACACAGACCTTCCAGAGCTACTTTTTTAAATTTGAAAGAGCTGAATCGTTCTGCCCTAGCATGGCTGCTTTGACTGGCTTTGGCTCTGTTGTCCTTCTCCTTTTTCAGGCATAGTACCTTCTGACAGCACTGAATCCCTACAGGACTGCATCCAGCTCTTGGAGAAGGAGTTACTTGGGTCTATCAGCTTCCTGTCCTGAATTTCCCCTATGGTGAAGGGAACAGCCTTAGCACTAAGATAGAAGATACATCGTACTGGCTCACATTCTCTTTTCTTAAGTGGCTGGCCAAAAATTCCCCATTAATGGGGATTTCTCATCTGCAGAGCTAGCAAGCCAGTTTTTGTGCTAAATTCTCTTGCCCTTACAAAGAGGTCTTGTCAGGAACAGTTTGGAATATACCTTAGTTCTGTAAATTCTTAGTTACAGACTGGTTTGGCAAGGATCATGACCAGTTGCTATCAACTATTGCAGCTTCTTATTGAAGAATAAGAACAAGATCAGTCTGAGGGGCAGGGAGTAAGAAGCCGATTCCTACATTAAAAAACTCCCAATCAATATCTTCCAAACCCAGCAGCATAAAGAATGTGGTTTTCATGAAATGGACCAGGTTGGTAATCCTGGAAGGTAAGTGAGGGAAGAGAAACAATGGACTCTGCACGATTCAATGTGAATCAAGCAAAAGCCCTCGTTTATTAATCAGGTCTCACTTTTATACAATTTTTACTTCCATGCACACGATCACGCATTATTTGATTGGGTGCTCTGCTTTGTCCATACACCTTGCACGTGCCTAAGCTAATACACTAATTGGCTGCTATTCTTACACTTCAAGGCTTTCTTTCTCATATTCTGCATGCTTCACCACTATCTTTCTTGTTTTCTGGCTTTCGGTTGTCTCCCAAGGTCGGTCTCAGAGCTGGTGCACAAAGTGTCTGTTCTCCTGCAGGAATTGAGTCTCCACAGGTGTGCTCCTTCTGAATTGCTCTTCCTTCCTGCCCCAGGAAAATATGTGGAGAGCCTGATTCCCTTCCCAGGGAACCTTAGGCATGCAAACAGGGAGTGGGTGTTCACTTCATGAGTCACGCCACCTACCCCATGTTGGCTTTGCCCAGTGGTGCTTTTCAGATGAGTTTTGCACCAGCTTAAAATGTCCCAATAAGGAGTGTGCAAAGGGCTGGTTTTGGGGTGCAGCAGCTGGTGGTTAATGAGTTGGCAGATTGGCTGGAGACGATCTGGCAGGAAGGCCAAGATTGGGTAAGAGTGTGTGTAAGCTTCCTGTCAGATCCCCAAGAGCAAAACTTCAGCCCTCACCACAGAGTCACCTTTAGCTTTTTACAGTTAAGAAAGCTGTGGCCTCAGGAGGTAGGAAGGAAGAGAGAGACCCTGCCATGGGGGAAGGGGAATGAGAAGGTGGGGTGATGTGGAGGCAAACAGAGGTCGCTGCCCCTGCCGAGAAAAAGGTTGTGGAAATCTGGAGTGCATAGGGAGTAAGAAACCTGATTCTTTGGGCCTGGAAGGGGATGGTGTGAGAGGGCTGTGAGGAGGCAGGGAGAGTGGTGTCTCACAAGCAAAGGGACCTGCAGAGACCAACCTGGGGTGTTGAGTAAGCTTTCCTGACTCTGTCTCTACTTTCCCTATCTGCTGTATTTTTGCTTACACTTATTTTACTCAGCGTAGCTCAATGCATATAATGTCACATAATTATGCTAGACAGAGTCACAGAGGACCTGCTGCAGTGTTTGAAAGTGCTAGGTTACTAACAGAGTTCTGGAGAGAGAAGGCTTAAGAAACTGCTAGCTACTGTCCATATTCTGATGTTATCTCAAGGTATGTGGCATCCATTTGTGATTTTCCTCTTTCACAATTTTCCAACCTTTTATTTCATTCTCCCTTCAGAATGACTATTCTTTTCTTAATTTATTGTTTGGCCCACCTGTTAGCATGCTAACAAGACTTTTTAAAGAAATCTTGTCCAAGAACAGCTTGAGCCTCAGACTTGATTTCACAAAATAATGTGACATCAACAGAAAATTAGAGAAATACCTTTGCTTGTTCTTCCTTCATTTGCAAACTGTAACTCTGATATTGCACTACAAGTTTGGGTGCAGTTAGTAACTGGCAAATTCAACAGAGGAATAAAGCTTGCTTCCTGCTTCTGTTTCTTTGAAAATAGCTTGAATAATAGTAAGTGTTACCTAGGACTGTGGGACTGTGGCTGAGACACACTGGAGTCTGAACCTCAGAACATGCTGAGTACTACTTACATGAGCTACTGTAGGTTAAAGTAAAAAGCCAAAGATTCCCAGCTGGCAAGAAGGAGGAGAGTGGTGGTGAATTCTACCTACTAATATCTTCTGCAGCTTGGTATGAAGAGCGAGCACAGGGCTCTTCATCAAAAGTTGCAACAAAATTAATTATCTGCCTTTTGTCTTGAAATGGAAGATTGTATTTTGGTAGTAGTTCCAAAGACATCCATAATGGGGCCAATGTTTATACTTTGTCCTTGGCTGGAGGCAGCAGTTGGTCATTTTATACTAGCAGTTGCAGTGAGCAACAGAAACAACTTGATGCTTCCCACAGACTGCTGTTCCATTAAGCATTTTCTATATTTGTAAGTTTCTGTTCCTAATTCTTTGTTTGTATCTACATCTTATATTCTATTCCTGATTTTTTTTCTAAGTAGTAGTTGAGAAGTTTGATGGCTTTCAGTCAGTCAGTTTCCTTTGACAGTGTTAACTTACTCTGTTTTTCCCCTTGTTTTTATCTTAATACAGTGTTTGTATACAGTTTCAATTTGCTTTGAACAAAGAAGCCCAAAATGACAACTCCATGCATATAGTTTCTCTTGCAAATGTGCAGCAATGGCACCATTATGTGCAGTACTGCAATCAGCAAACACTTTTTACTCTGACATCAATCCTACTCTGTCTTGTATTTAGCACATTATGTGGAGCCTGCCTGCCTGCCTTGGGAAACTCCTTAGCACAAGATCACCCAGCTTTCTTACTGCTCCTAGTAATGACTTTGGGCATATTCTTGTAGAATCAAGAGTTAGAAGTGATAGCTGGACCTGCTTTGCTTAGTGTCTTTGAAGCACCATGAAACTCCTTATAATTTCAGCTTCAGTGAGAATTCACTGGCACTTTGGTGACCTTTGTTCAATGGAGTATCTTTTTTACAGGGCACTGTCTGGCTTCATGTAATATCTGAGCAGAGTCAAGACAGTGTGTTTTGGCTCATGGCTTATTTGCTTTCAGGTAAAAAACACAATTAGGTTCTCCTCAGCCTGTTTCACTATGACTTATCTTTGGTAGCATTTCTTCTATGGGTCGTGTAAAACTGTCAGCGTTTCTTAGAAATACTTAAAACTACTTTGAAGCTCAGAATATTTCCCACTAGTTCTGGATACCTGTGCTGTGACAAATGCATGGTTCTCAGGTCCAGTTCCTCTGCAGGATTTCAAACTGGTTGATTTTCATTTCAAATTAAACAAAATTTTGAAATTTCACAGATGTCCACAAAATGCAGTTATCTTTTTAGGCAGAGTTTGAGGAATGTGACTCCTCAATATCCACATAAAAAGAATGCTTAAACCACACTATTGTGAGAATTAAGTTTTATATCAAGTGCTTATGCATTAAGAATTTGCATAATTCATTTCAGCAATCTCTTTCATGTAAGAGTATGTGTTCCATGATGCCTTATCTTCCTTACCCTTAACTATCATCTTCTGGATAAGGATTGGTAACCATACCTGATGGTTAAGTCCAATGTGTGTGGTTGGGATTGCAGAATCCAAGACATGCATTTGTTCGATCTCCATGTGCCTGTAGAGCTGCTGCAGCTGGGGAGGCTGGACGCTCTGCAGCTCTGTGAAGTGATTGTCTCCAAAGGTCTCAAACTCACTGTGCATGTGGTGTGGATGATATTCCCAGTAATGATCTAAAAAAAAAACAAAAAACAAAAACCAAACCAAAACCAGATTGTCTGTCATTACAAGATTAAGAAACATGACATTTATGAGTCTTTCATTGGTTCCTACTCCTCTCACTGTCCTTTCTGTTCTCTCCACACCATCCCCGCTGACCTTTCTTGTGTCTGGTGACAATCTATGTAGGTCCCTGTAAACTTTCTTTTCCTAATTTTATAGATGCCTGTGGCTGGAAAGTAATACTTAGGCCACTTTAATTAGGAGAATACTCTTAGATATGGAAAGATTTATAATTATAGTTTTGTACAAGATGCAAAAGACATAACTGCTGGTACCTTATTCAGTAAGAGTCCATAACAATCTTACACTTTCATTCTTCAGGGAAAAAATTCTACTGATTTACATAATGTCGTGTTCTCATTACACTCTTCCTCATGTCGTGGAAATGAGAAGATGGAGAAAACTGATGGATCATTCTGCAATTATCCTCAGTCTTCATTTTAAACTGCTAGTAAAATTTCAGGAATGCTGCAGAAAAGGCATGGTGCTTTCCTAGGTATTTCTTGTAATCATGTGTTGGTATGTCACATATTTTTCAGTACCGGTACTAGATAATGAAATGATAAACTGTTGTGGCAGTCTCGTGTACACTGTTTACAGTGAGCTTAAATCCCGATGCAGACTCTTTATCTACCTTTTTTATCTCTTCAGTACATTTCTGTGATAATACAGATTTTTTCAAAAACATAAAAAGGCAGTCAGATCAACACTGTACTGTTCCCTGATTTATTTACTTTTGAAATTAATTTTCATATAATTCTCAGGTTTAGATTTCTGGTTTTTCAGTAAAAGCTTCCAAAAGTTTTAGATCTTCATATCTGCTGCTCAAAATTTGAAATCTGCTAGAGAAAATGTGGAACATTGCAAATTCTATTTCTCTCTTATATACAGTAGATTTGTGCATAATTATACATGTATTTATGTGGACTCTGTTTTTAAAATCAAAGTCAATATCACATCCTCTGCTCTAATTGAGCTAGGAACTAATCTTTTGTAGTTTAACTTTCCTGAATAATTTTATGCACAGCCAAAATTTCTTTATGATATTCATTGTAACAATTCTAATCTATATCTTACTATCCTTGTATTGCTATTATTTCTGTCCTACCCTTCACATGTTTCGAAGTTGCTATCATGTACCCTTACAATCTACTCCTAATTATCACTTAACACAGCTGCATGTATTTAGCTCTCAGACTTTCCACATAAATCATTGTATTCACCCCCCTAATCATACTTGTGCACCTCTCCAAGCTTCTTCCCAGCTGTTGACGTCCTTCTGATAAAGCAATGAACAGAACTGAACGTGTTGTTCCAAGTGTAGTTGTACTGAATTTATAGAGGAGCAATTGTCTTATTCTGAAACGTGATGTTATTGTCTATGACATTATCTGAATACTAACGTGTTCTGACTATTTTTTCCTAAATACTTTAGCTTAGTTTCATTCTTTCTCTCTATCTTCTATCTCATCCTTCCTCACTTGTTTCCAACAATTAGGTCTAATTTCATTGAGAATTTGATATCTGGGATAATGACTTTGAATATGGCTTCCTTTAGAGGGAACCCAGTGATATGCTTATACCAAACATAGTTGTACCTGAGAAGTCATTAGCTCTTTTAGCTGCTGTTATGGCTCAGGCTTGTAGAAATTTGTCTGGAGGCTCTCTCAGACCATTTACTACACCAGTGCTACATTTTTGTCCTTCCTGCTTTTCTGAATTATGGATAAACCATGCCACTGCATGTGAAAGGGAAGGAAAGGTGCTTACAAAAGCACCCAGAGAGCTGCTGCATTACTTTGTAATTTCTTTGCTTTGTTGCACAGTGTTTTCTGTGGGCTATATATGGAGTTTATAACCCGAAGTTGTAATGACAATTCACAGCAGCACTTCTTCTTGTTGCAGTGTTGGAGAAATATTTTGATTTTTTTTCTGGTTAAAAGGTGTGTTTTATGGGTGCAAAATACCCAGGTGCTTTTACATTCACATCTTCTCCAACCCAGGAAATGGCAGAGTGTGCTTGAGTTTGAATCCACAGGTCATCTAAACCTGTGTCCTGGTAAGGAGGCTTTGGGCACTTCCAATCAGAAACCTTTTTGTTTAGTTGGAATACTAAGCCACACTAAATCATGCTTTTTCTGGACTAAATTACTACAGGTTTCTCTAAGTGGAGCCAACCATTGAGGCCCCATATACTGTGGGCAGCTCTCTATTGTAAAATGTTGAGAGTATGTTGCAGGAGTAATCTGTGCTCTTGTTCCTTTGAATGATCTGGTTCTGCTCCCAATGCAGAAAGTCCTCTGTCAGATAAAATGTCTATTCTCAAAGATTCCTTGTTTTTGATAATCTACTATGGCATATGAGATCAATGCCTGATTGTGAGGATGACAAAGCCCAGTCAAAACTCTCAGCAGCTGTCAACTACAGGTCTTAATGTCTTACTAGTAGTAACTATGGTGGTCAAGAGAGAAGACAAGGCATTTCCAATATGCATAGCCATGAGTATTTGTGCATGCCCTGAGTAGTCTACTTTTCATTCTTCAATATTTGTTACCAGCAATCATGTTTTTATCATTCAAGACACCTTTTTTTTTTTCTTCCCCCCCCCCCCCCCCAAGTACACGACAAGGTTCCTGCTGCCTCCAGAACTGTACTTTTAAACTCTTTCTTGGCACATAAATGATCCTATGGGACACTATTTCTTCATATTCATGTTAATCACTATGTAATATTTAGCTTAGTTGTTACTGAATTCCTTTCCTATGGAATTAGCTGCTGCTATGAAAATACTCTAATCAAATAGTACTAATAGCAAAGCATTTAGGGACTTACAATGACCAAATAGTACTAATTTGTTACAAAATAAATCTATATCAGAAATTACTTCCACACAAACTTAAGTCCAAATATTCAGGTTCTGAGAGGAGGAAAAGTCCTTATTTCTTTCTAAATTATCTGTAACTTCACAGGGGTACTTAGTAAAAGAAATACTGTTTTAGTTGCATTAAAAGAGAAATTCCAGACTCTGTTGCCACAAGACCCTCTGCAGTTAACCATCCTGGCTAAGTTATTGCACATGAAAATATTGAAGAATTCTAAATATCCATGTCTGCAGTTATTAGAGTTATCAGTAGCTATTTACTTCTATGGTTTTGTTAGTCTTATGTCAGTAACTCATAGCAATTCTGTTCTTTTCTCCAAAATACAAAGGTGGAAGGAAGAAAAAAGAAGAGAAAAATTCTAGAAATTGAAAGTGTCTATTCTTTAGGTAAAGAAAAATGTCATTAAAAGCCAATCTATAGCTACACAATGGAGTCATTATGAGAAATTTCATGTGAAGTGAAAGAGGATGTGAAAAAAATTTCTCTCTTATAGAGACATGGAGATCATGTTTGTTTTGGTATTGTATGTACTGAAAGGTTAGAGGAAGGACAGTCATGAATTCTGAACTCCCTCCCATGACAGAGAGGATTATAGTATTTTGGGAAGGAGCAGTGGACCTAAAGGCATTGTGTTATATTTCATCGTAGAGGTAGGTTCTCACTCTGCAAGTGAGAAACCATAATTGAACTTTCTCTGTCATCTTCTGACCAATGTAAATTGCTTTGCTCCTGTTTCAGTAGAGGAATAATGTTAGAACCAGCAGTAGTTAGAATCTCAAATAAGCTGAAGGAAAGTATTTATTATAAAGTGGCGTAACAGGCTAAATCTGCATTATGCAGTGCAAAACCATGCAGAAATTCATGAGCCAGCATTTGAACCGGAAACGTGACAGCTCTGTCAGCACAGCCTGCTCTGGGGAGATGACTGTGGATCTGGCTGTGTGGGTGAGGCCAGAGCTGGTGGCTCTGAGTCTCTCTGCTCTGTGTTGTACAGATTTGCCAACTCATTTTGAACTAGGAGAGGGTTTTTTACATAGTGCTGCATCGCACAGCTTACATGTTCCCATTGTCTTTCACTCATCTGAAAAAAGCAAGTCAAGCAAAATCCCCTAGAGAAAATGAGAAAAATATTGAAGGACACTGGAAAATTAATGTCTTGATTCCCTACAAAGTCACTCTCTGTTGAGTGAAGTATTGTGTTCTAGGCAGTGCAGCAGATTTAACTATAACAACAGTGGGACTGCCTTAGCTCTCACTTTACAAACACCTTAATTTTAATAATGCCAAATGTTAGAAAATCTATGAATCAGGCCCCAGAAATCATGAGGATGGCTTTGAAGCAAGGGGTTTTTTTAATGAAGTTTGGAATTTTCTATTTTCCATATAGCATTTAAGACTAAGGTTCGTGTTTTGACTTTTCTCCACTTCTATGTGGATTAGAGTCCTGGTAGAATCAAAGCTGTTTCTTAAATGGTGAAAATAAAATCCCAAATTAGTAAACCTAATAAATTCCTAGAGGCTAGAAACAAAGTGAACAAGGGTCAACATTCAACTTCATATAAAAAATGATTTTTACTAAACCAATAATGTTTAGTAATAACTTAGAGACAAAGCTGCAGTGGCATTTTGTAATTAAGATTGCATTAGTATTACAAAATATGCTGTATTACATTTACAGACTTACTAGCGTACAAGCTCAGGGCAGGGTGATGGACAAATACATGATCACTTGAAGCAGCTTCTGTCCTGCATGACTGTGTTTATTACAATATTATCTGTGTTTATTATATATTATCTGTGTTTATTACAATATTTAGAAAGTAGTTAAGCTATAGTATACAAAATAAATGCTAACAATGCATGTTGTGATGAACATATGGATGTTTTTCTGGTGTGTTTTGCTTGTTAAACTTAGTGTTAGCTTATTGGCAATGATCTCCTACATATTAAATTAGTGACACATTATTGTATGCACTTTACTGCCTGCTCATGTAAACATAAATAAGAGTTGCCTTCAGCATTACATTCTAGAAAAGTGTCAGTAATATATGCACCATAGGTTTACAGATTAAACTATTGCCATCTCCCTTTCACAAAATTAATCTTAGCAACAACAGAGAGGTAGTCTGACACTTGAGCTAGACTTTCTATTTCTTTAGCAGTCCATAGCAGCAAAATCAGAAGTATTATTCTGTCTTGTACTATTTACTTTAACCAATCGCTTTTCTTTGAGGTCCACAGTGTTATTGAGTAGACCTGCAAAATTATTTTTTATATATTGCCAGTGATCTCACTGTACCCCAAACTGAACTCCTGTCTTACAATTCTGCCTACTTATTTATTCTATTTTCTTATCTAATCATGTGCTATCACTGCGGCGCCTTATTTATTCACTTTCCTTGGCATTTTTCAATCATTGTCCTTTTATGCACATTGTTCCAAACAGTTAATATACATTTCTTCGTTTGTCACGTCCCTTTTCTGTTCTCCTGCATGGCTCTTCTCAAAGCACACTAGTTTTGTCATGTTAACAAAACAAAAGCCAAAACTGGGCTTGTGAATGTTTATAGGAAAGAAGCAAAATGTGCTAATTTGTGGTTTTTGCTTCCCTTTGTATTCTTTGGTTATTCATTGCTGTTTTGGACTCTGAGCAATTCAGGAAAGCATAGGGCACAAGAGATACTTAGACAGAATGTAACTACTTTACAGATGCTTTTATAAATAAAAATTTGGTTGAAATGTGCAGGCCAGGGTTAACCTGCCTCTTCCATAACCACTTACTGTAGGTATTACAGCACTAAACAATGGTTTTGGGGTCTTTAGGACAAGTGCAGCACAGGTTTAGGAAGAGACAACTTTCTGAAGCGGGTGGTTAGGTACTGTTAGGCCATAACCTGCATAGGGGCCTTTTTAGTTTTTGTGTTTGTTATGATGAGTAAAAAAAATCCAATGATTTGAGCCGTGTAGCTTAGGAACAGCCTTCCAACAGAAAAATGGGCAGTAAACCAGATGGGATGATAAGATTATGAAAGATAAAGAGGTGTTGTTGCTTGAGGTAGCCTATATTTAATGACAGAAAAAGTATTTCCCAGTGCATTTTCCTGCATGGCATCTTTTATATTTATTGTTTAATTGCCACAATTTCTTTTTGAGATTATAAATGCTATCCTCATTTTATGGGTG
The DNA here is from genome assembly GCA_013398155.1 of Pedionomus torquatus. Classification (NCBI taxonomy): domain Eukaryota; kingdom Metazoa; phylum Chordata; class Aves; order Charadriiformes; family Pedionomidae; genus Pedionomus; species Pedionomus torquatus. The sequence continues at coordinate 98,870 of VZRU01001147.1, forward strand.
TGTAAACAGTTACAGGTTATAATGTAAAAACCCTGAATTTCCATGTGGAATTTGCTGGGTTTGATTAATGTCACTTGACAGATACCATGAAATAACTTATAAAAACTGAATTAAATCTTTGTGTCCGGGTGATAAGAATATCATAGGTGTTTCTTGAATGCAATGTAGAGAACAAATTTAGGTAGGACTCTTTTTCAGTTAATGCCCAGAACAATCCTATTCTGTAACTTTCTGTCCCTTAAGGTAGCTTCTGTTGCCACAGATAGAACAGTATAATGTGAAGTTGTTAGATGTCTTAAATTAAGCAGTAATGGGTCTAGTTGCTATATCAGTGGGAGTCTTTTAGGGAAACTCCAGGATCTGAAGGGACTGCCACGAGTGATACAGTAGAACGGTGCTTTTCCTTCCTGAGTCAATATTGACTCTGATATTTCTAGAGTGTTGTTACTGGACCATTGTATTGCACAGGAGACAAAATTCACAAAGCAAGACTCTCCTAACTGCCTCTTTAGGGTCCAGTGCCCAGATGACATGAAAATTTAAAGACATCAAAGCTTTGAAATCACGTACATAAACTGAAGCAATAAGAAATCACACAGTATTTCTATATTGAGTTAGTTTTACAAACAAACAGCTAGAAGGAAGTACTTGTGTGTGCTGGAGGAAGAGTGAAAGTTAAAGCTAGGTGTGGCAGCATGCAAAAGATATCAAAAGAAAGATAGAAATATATGAAGTTGAAAAAGGCCAAATACCAAAGAAACATAATCAAAATGAAGACACAAATAGGGTATTTAGGACATAAGTCAAACAGGAATTGAAGGTGGGAATACAAGAAGACAAATGCAGCATTGCAAATCCATGTCCTCGAAGAGTTCTGAAACAAGCAGAGTGCTTTTGATCTGTGGAGGAAGGTAATGAAGGATAGAGATCATAATATCCCGCCTTCCTGGCAATACACTGAATGCCCTGGAAGGTCCCTGCATCATTCAGTGCTTTCTAAAATTCTCTTTTGAGAAACTGTGCTGCAGTTGCTAGCTTGGAGTAGTGCTGTTAAGCAGAATAAAATATTGTTGGCTTCTGATTGGAAAGTACATGCTTATACATTATAGATCACAGCAGTGTGCGTGTTTTTTTCCTGAATGCCCTAAATCTCTTTCCTGTGGTATCCCACAAGACGTTATGCTCCAAGGAGACACATTTTAACTTACCACCATGACTCTCTCCATCACTGTTGAGATATTGGTAATAGTCATGGGGCTGTCGGTAGAGGTCTGACTCATAAGGTACCATATCTTCAGATGGCTGTAAAGAGAAGAGGAATTTTTAGAACTGTAAGCTTACACGAATCTCTTCAAAATTATTCATATAGTTAGTGAAGGGATGATGCCAACACATTTTATATTGCCAAGGGGAAGGGGGAGGCTTCAAGTTCTTATTGAATGAGCAGGAATAAAATGCTTGACTCCAAACACTGCTTTGCAAACAAAACAAAACAAAATAAAACAAAACAAGATTAATTGATTAATCCATCTCTTTAGACCCAATCTATGTAGCAGAACTTGTCCTGTTCCTTTTCACACAAGTTTGTGATATCCCATCCTTCAGTGATCTGTAGATACTGCTTAGAGAGTTATGTCAGACATAAGGCCTAAGCCACGATGCTATCACACCAGCACAGCAGGAAAACCTTTTCTTTGGTAGTGACAGACATTTATTACTGTTCTTCCTCTGGTACACAAAAGAGAAAGCAGAAATTTGTCTTGCCTAAGCATGTTATTCTAAGTGTTTCTAGGTGTCAGGAGCAATGTAGAACTCAAACACCTTCTTGCTGTTTGCTCTGAAGGGAAATTATTTCTAGGAGGTAGTAATGGAAAAGTTTTTCTTCTATTAATGCCATGTCTACGAATGTGATTTCTATGGTGATACTGAAGAAATTAGATCTAGAAAAAGAGGGACTTACTCCCAGAGGATTAAGCTGTTAGAACATAAAAGAACAGAAAATAATTTTAGAAATTACTTTGGACTTTAGTAGCAACTGCATGCCGTATTAGCATATCATATTAAAATGAACTGCTAAGATGTAAAATGTTACAAATGTTAAAATGGCCTGGTAAAATGTTATGACTTCCTGAATACACACTAACTGGGCATCACATCCATGGAATATTCCAAGCCTCAGGAGCAAATCTATTACCTGTCTGTCAGCTCACAATAAAATCTGTGGTGGTGCATAATTATATTGGGGAAATATCAAGAAAATGATAACAGTAAAGACTACCTAAGGGAAAGCTAAGCAAAAAGACCAAATCATTATTTATTTGTAGCCACAGCAGGGATACCAATGAAGGGACTAATTTCTGGTCTCCAGAGGACATAGGTGCAGTCTCCATTTCGAAGCAATATGATTCCAAGAAAATAGCCCTCCATCTACACAGAAATTTTAATGGGAAGTATAACCTAGTTTCCAGATTTCAGAGAGGTGGTCAAAGGAGTTACCTTCTGGTTTCCCCCCCATGTTTTCTTTGCTTTCTCTCTAATCATTGTGGTCTATATGCATTCACTCATTCCTATTCCTTAGACCTGTGGTGTACTCTGATCTCTGATTAGAAAATTAATGAGACTCCATCTTGCTTTCCTCTGGATAAACTTCTGAATGGAATTTCTACTTTTCATTATCTTTGCAAATTAATTCACCCATCTCCCCCATTACATTTCCTGTTAAATCATGTCAACCTGAAGTTTGTATGAAGTTTTTACCTACATATTCAGAATTGTTCATTTGTCATAACTCAAAGGAAAACATTCATATTCTGTGAAGGGAGAGACCTCAACATCCAGATGGAAAATGCACATCATACTAGTTGGGAGAAGTGGAAATTTAAAAGGTCATATAAATATATAGAATTTGAAAGAAAAATCTTTGTTTCCTTTCAACTAAAATGTTAGAAACCGAGTGTAATTATAAAAATTTTCCCTATCTAAATGCATCAAAAGCTGTAGCTCTGATAAATATTTAGCCAAAAATAAACAAAATTCCAAAGGAATCAATGTCATGTTAATCTTGGCTTAATTTCTTACATTTAAAATTTCCACTATTACAAGAAAAGCTCTAGTCCTCATATTTTTACAGAAGTATAGCTTAGCAGAAAGACCAAGCATTATCCAAAAGAAGATGAACAATACAAATTTTAGGCATGGGGAAGAACATTTGACTTTTCCTAGTTGTGTTCTTCCTCTTCTTCCCTAAGATTTTCCAAACTCCCCCATTTCAGTTCAATATATTGTAACAAGCAATAGCATCTCAGTCTGAGCTGAGAATGAATTATTTCTATCAGTCAAAAGCTTTTCCAAGTTCTGATGTGTATTCAATGACCAGATCTAAAGGAAGGTGTGTTAAACAGACTCTTAAAATAGTGATTCCCTTAGTATTTACAGATCTGGCTGACTGTAGAATGAGTTGCAACTACTCAACATCTAAAACCAGTCTGTATTTACATAGATCATTGTTTTTTACATACTCTTTTCTAAAACTCTGGGACCTAAAATCTTTTTATTAGGGATTGTGATAAGGTTCCTTGAATATGTTTTCTGTTCAGTGATCCATGTGATAAAATATTTATGTGTATATCCTTGTTAACTCATGCAACCTCGACCAATTAATCCCCACAAAGGACTTGAATTGACACCACTTTCCACCTGGGTGTCTGATCTTCAAGGGCATGGTAACTAGTAGGGTAAGACGTATATTAAATATTTAAAAGTTTATGTATTGTAAACCTAATCAAATAACAGTCAAAGGAGACATTACAGCATGGATTCTTTCTGATTATCTTTATCCTGTAGGAAGATGGGATATTTTCTTCTATTCATCAGAGAAACTATTCCCAAGAACCTGTTTTTAACCTCTCTCAGGTTGGTTGGGTGGGTGGTTTATTTAAGTTTTATTAGAAGCTTTTTTTGCTAGAGAGAAGAGATTTCACCATGTGCTGCCACTGCCTCTTGCACCAATCTTTACCCACTTGCCCCCTCCTTCTCTGGAAGCTCCCCACCCACACACCCATTTCATCATCTTGCTAATAGCTCTTCCATGACACTGAACTGTTTTGTTCCCCCTGACAAAGAGCAAAGAATGGCTAAATCATGTTACAATTTAATATTTAACTGATGTCAATGACCATTTGTTCTATAAATTCTTTTCATGTAAAAGAGTGATAGAACTTTGTTTGCAACTTGTGGCTGTGGTCTGAAGCTGATATCTCCTTTCCTACACGCCATAAGGTGCAGTACGCTATCTAAAACCATATTTCAACATAAAGCAAGAGGTCAACAAACAATACTTTATCTGTCACTGACTTTGATAAATGGGGAGTTCCCTCTGCATCCTTTCTTTGCCCTAAAAATCAAGGGAAAAGCCACAAATCTACTTGGAGAAAGCTTGGTTGGTATTGGTTAAGAGAGATACAGGGGACTCAGATGAAAAGCAATCTGAAATTTCTTGTTATTCACCAAGACTTTATCAGATGATTCCAGGTGGTTGTAAATTCACTAAATGCTAATCTTTTTTTTTTTTTTTTTTTTTTTTTTCTTTTCCTGANTTTTTTTGTTATCCTGATATAACTGCTCACTGGCATGTGATTCAGAAATGCTCCACACAGTTTCCAATGATGTGTTGCTGAGACAAGTTTTAAGGCCAAGATTAACCATATTTCCTTGGAAAAAAACTACAGTATAACTATTTTAGAAAAGATGAGTAAAACTATTTACTCTGAGGGCAGTGAGACTCTGCAACAGGTTCTCCAGAGAAATTATTCAGGCCCCATGCCTTAAGTGTCCAAGGCCAGGTTGGATAGAGCTTTGAGTAACCTATTTTAGTAGAAGGTGTTCCTGCCCACAGTAGAGGGGTTGGAACAAGAGGATCTTTAACATTCTTTCCAAACCAAACTGTTCTATCATTCTATGGTCACTCGTTGGGCCAGCCTTACTGGACTGTGTTGGCGATGCAGTTATGTGAAACAGACCCTTCCGTGGGGCTTTTTCGCTCTCATACAAATATACTTCAAATCAAAGCTGTGATTTCTACAGGTGGCTATTTAGGGGTTCACATATAACTATTCACATAAAACTCTTTAGACAAAGGTGTTAATAATGTTTCACCCCATAGCACAAATAGGTTCTGTCCTGCACTGGACGACATGGGCCCAGTTTGCAGAACTTTTCCATACAAAATTCCTGATGTTCAGAAAAAGATGCAGGACTCCTAAACCATTTGAGCAGTGTTTTCCAAATCAAGGGTAAGAGTTTCTGAGCATAGTCAGGAGGAAGACAGTTACTGACCCACCCTCGACTGAAAGGGGAGGGGCAGAGGAGGCAAGTGCTGTTTCACAGAAACCCCTCTCTACAAACAGGCTTACGTCTCCCCTCTGAAAAAGTCCCAGGAGGCACAGACATTTATAATGATGCCATGTGGGGCTCTAACTGGCAGTGGTCAAAGTGCCCTTAAAACAATTTTGAAAGTACAAACTATGAAATTATTAATTTTTGTACATTTTAATCCCCTCAAAAACCCCAACTAAATTCCCCTATCAAGTGCTTCTGTAAGACAAAATTGCATTTTCACTGCCTGTTGTATTATTCATCTGTGCAGAATTTAGCCATAATATTAACTACAACACAAATTAGAGTGTGGGCCAGCCTGTGTTAGTTTTTCACTCCATTTATTCAATGTATGCACTGGAATTCAATACTGACAAAAGAGTCCAGAAAACTTGGCAGTGATTGAATGAGTGGACAGAAAATTAACAATTATGTATTTTTTATAAATGGAAATGCTGGTTTTTATAAATGGAAATGGTGGTTGAGGACAAGGTTTGGGTTTCTTTTAGATTTTTTTTAAAACCCAACAAGTGACATAATGAGAAATCTCTGTGTACTTTTTTCATTTTCTCAGTTTCTTTTCAGATTTCTGTCCTGACGGATTTACAGTAAATCCACTGGGCAACTCAGTGTATTTAAGAAAAAGATTTTTAGGGTCTTCTCATCCCTTGGGTATACAGGGGATTTCAGGGATGCTGATGATGAACTGCTAGAATAAAGGGTTTCCCGAAAAGAAGACTTATTTTTTTCAATCAGGGTGAATATCAAACATGAAAGGAATTCAAAAGTCTATCTTTCTGGGTGGAAGATAGGGAAATATGTCTTTAGTCTTCATTAGATGGGACAAGGCAAAAAGAAAATTTGATACAAGTTTTGCTAAAAGGACTCTTGGATCTGCATTGTCACTTTCTGTTTTCTGAACACATACAGCAATTACCACAAATCATCTACCACATAAAAAGCCAAGCAAAACACCTTATCTGACATCTCTTCAGCTTCTACAAACTTAATAAAATCTAGTTAGTATCTCTTTTACCCATACTGCTCAGAGATTTCCCATTATGGTTTGTTTCTGAGCAACAGGTTAGTGACATTACGTTCTTCATAAATAATAGGTTCCAAAATCACCATACAATAAATGACAGCAGTTTAACAATGCTTCAGAATTAAAGGCTAGGAACAGCCTTATAAGCATACAGAAAAAAATTTATCTTAGAGAAAGCATTGAAAGACTCAGTTAAGGGCTGTGGGTTTTTCCCCTCATTCATTAACTGCTTTTTCATAGCAAGTGAATTCAATAGAATTCAGTTCCAGAGAAACTGAAGTTTGAAACTAAAATGCCATCGTTGCAAAGAGCACAGAGTCCTAAAATCCGCAATATGTAAAATCAGCATTCAGCAATTCTTCTCTCACAGATTGGTAGATAGTTAAATGCATAAACTATGTCAGAGACTTCAGATTATTAAGAATTACAACCCGAAGAAAGACGCGGCCTTATATCACAAAGCAGGCACTGAGAAAAAAATTTACTGACTTGCTATAGGGATACTGTACAAAAAGGCTATACATTTAATCTCTGAAAACAAATGGCGATCAAAATCAGATACAAATTTAGGGAGGAAATGTTAATTTCCCCTTCATTGCAATGTTGTCACTAGCTTTATATATTGACCTAAGCCCAACTTCCTGGCCGTCCAAATACAGACCAAAACAGAGAAATTCTCAAATAATAAAACCTGGTTTACTTTTCCTTTTGCTGCTGAGCCCAATGATCCATATTAGGAATAAACCCCATATACTCACAGGGGGAATGAGGGGAAATCCTTCCATTTTGCAAGCTTGCAACATTCAGCCAACTTCTGGGTGAATTTCTTGTAATTCAGTTTTCAAACATCCAGAAAAAATTGACTTGAAGAAATCACATGGGGGGAAAAAAAATAATTAGAAAAAAAATGAGATCCTTAGACTCTGTGGAGTCCTTTTGTAGTGATGGATCTCAGGACAGGAGAAGGACCCTAACAAGTTTTCATAGTTTGCCGTGATAGGTTCTGAGGTGAACTTCTTCCCGAGTTGTATGTGAAGTTCCTGATTTTGTCAAATGTCTGTGGAAGGGAGATAGCCCTTGGGTCTATCAGTGAGTTGTGACATCACAGCTTTTAGCCAGTTTGCATAAATCTCATTTCAGGGAGCTGTGGTGCTGTAACAGGAAGTCTGCCCTGAGCCAGATCTGCCATGGGCAGGTGCTTACTGTATAATCAGCAGCCCAGAGCTACCAATAAACAAGCACATGGGTGCAGTGCTCTGTGGAAGACTATGTGCTTCCCACTGTAGATGACCCGTAACGATGGTGCTGCTCTCCAGTTCAATAACGGATCATACAGGCATAGTAATGACAACTTCTGTGAGGACAGCGCGGTGGCATAGACTTGCTTTAATAATAGTCCTGTGTTGGAATTACGTGGCAATACTTTGTAGAAAGGAAAAAAAGTAGCATGCCATCTCAACTATACAGCTTTCTGCCAAACACTGAAGTTAAGCCCGTGAGAGTTTCTTCATAAACTTCTCAACAGAGCAAAATGATTCAGTGACAGATACTTAGTCTCTTACTTGTTTCTTATAATTTCTTTTCTAGCTCCTACAAGGAGAAAGCAAGCAGGGAAGAGGAGAAAGTGCTACATGTCCCATACCATGATGACTTCTCTCAGATCCTGAGTATCTTTAACAGTGAGTAGAGAACAAGATTTGTAGACTTGTATCTAAACAGGTGCTGAAATTTCTTGCAGAGATTTTGCTTCAGCCCTTCTCACATGGTGTTCTCCACTTTCTTTATCCCTCTGTTTTACTTGCACTTGGCTTCACTGAACAAACTCCCGTCATACTGAAGTTCAGGCAGAGGTGAGGGTGAGTAGGCCTTGCTACAAGGGGAGTACGCTCTCAAATGCCTTCTTACTTTGCAGTTAGTTGCTAATGTTTTGGAAAAGTGAAGTTTCTTTGTCTGGGTTGTTCCCTTTCAATCTATGCCCATGTGCCACAGGTTCTGCTTTTGAAAGTAGCCTGTTCACCGCTCACCTGGGTCTATGTGTGAGGGGGAATTTCAGCCACTACAGACTTCCTCCCTTGTACACTGGTAAAACCAGAGGCCACTCAGAAGTTCCTCTCATTCCCCACCCTAAGGAACTCAACAAGCAAACCATATTAGCAGTGGGATAAGATCAAGAACATGATGAGGGATTAACTCTTGAAACCCCAAACTGATTTTCACCAGCAGCAGTTGATACATAAGCATTTCATTTAAGTAAGCTGCTGAACAGTCCACTTTTGTCTCCGAGATGGTGCTTGAGTTTCCTTTGGATACCAGCCTGGAAGTGATCAGAAACACCCAGGGGAAAAGGAGAGAAGCAAAGTACAGTCCCATGATAAAATTCAGTGCAAACAAAGAAGAACGGAGTGAACAATAGCATATACAAATCATAAAGTGGATAATTGGATTACAGGTGATAAAAATAATTGTGGAAATTGTGTGTCTACCAAAAAGGCTATTCAGAACAAACAAGATATGCTATCTGATTCATCATACACCAAAAGATAGCTTAAGCAGCTACTGGAAGGTGGTGTTTTACACAGAGAGGCTTCTATTAAAGTGGAATGCTACTGCATTTCATATGCTGGAGGATATTTCTGCACTGTCTCTTAGCACAGGAAGTTACCTAATAAGGATAGATATTTTGCACCAGTCTTAAGGGACTCAGGGAATGTTAGATTACCAACAGTATCAACCATGTTTAACATAGGAGTAATGATAAGCACACCAAGGTTATCAATGTAAGTAATGAAATTGATTCTCTGTATGACAAATTAGAACGAAATAATAAGCCATAAAGCTTGAGTAGCAGCAGAAAGTCCAAAAGTTGAATAAGCTTCCTAGGAAGGAGAGTGTCTCCATTTATGGAAATGCCAAAAGTGAACTAAAATGTTTGTTTACACTATCCTATTTGTACAGGAATGTCACTAATACTAATCTTGGTATAATCCAACATAGATTACTTTCTCGCTGTTGCATGTAACTGGTGTTTTATTCTGTGTTTGTAATCACAGAATCTTCTCATTCCTAAAGGAGAGCCTGCTAGAGACCATACTTTTGGCCCAGGTCTTTGCAGTTCCTTACTGGATGACATACATGCAGAAAACAGATGAAGTTATCAAATAATTGTATAGCAGAGGACCAATTTCCAGAGGTATATGAGGTGACCTGCTATGTGCAGAGTGTAATCTGCCCTTCAAAAAGGCTTTTGAAGTAGGGTAGGAATCCTCCATGGTGGGAATTTGGAGAACTAGAGAAAAACCTGCTGAGTTGAAAGATTAAATTTCTGAACACATTTAAAATTCATATTAATTTGAAAGATCTTCCCTCTAAGCATCACCTCTTTGTATGCATTTTTTTTAAAGAGCTCTTTCCCTACTTCTACCCATTTATTCTTCAAGCTATTTCTAACCACAAGCTACCAAAGCAACAGGGTTTCAACTCAAAGCCACATCACAGAGAGGTCCCGTTACCTCAAACCTTGTTTGGTGTTTGAAAGGTAATTTTTCTCCTTACTAAAACCACATACAGCATCACTCATCCTGAAGTATTTTAGTCAGAAACAAATGTTTACATAGATTCTCCTGCTGAGTTTTCTTGTACCAGTAAGACAGTACCTTTAAGCAAGGGATTCCCTTGTGTTCCATATTCTTCCCAGAGCTATTTTTACTATTGAACTTATTTTTATCTAGATGTAATAAGGCTTGTGGGTCTTGTATACAATCCTTTAACATTGAATATCCATTCAGATGACACGGGGAGGACCTGCCTTCTTCTCTTAAGAGATCATATGGGTGTCTCTGACTTTGGAACAGCTGGGGTCTGGAGCTCTAGAGCAATTTAACTCTTTGTTACGTATGCTGCTGAATTGAAGACATGAGTTGAAAAATCTTTGTTGCATTTTTCATGAGAGAGTAGGAGGCAGAAAATGGCTGCTGCAAGTTACTGACTGGCTAAGAGAATTTGTTGCTACTTTTTTTCTTATGTGGAGCTTCACCTTAGGATGCTTAATAGTCTGAATGTAGACTCTACTGAAATATGTGCTCCCCTTTCCACCGTGACAGATTGTCACTCACTGATGGTCCCTTGTGATACCCACAGGTTTATTACCATGGTTGCATATGAACAAACACTTTTCCTTGCTATGTGTGCACCCCCTCCTAGAGCTGATGTAGTTCCTAGTAATAAAAAAGTGCTTTTGACAGTCCAGCTTTCATGAGTTCCTGAGTTTTATGTTAATGGCATGTACAAGGGTTTTTGCTAACTGTCATTAAAATATCACAGTTTTAACTAACTTCACTACATTGGCAAAGATTTTCAAGCATAGACTGCACTAAATCCATATCAGAATGAAGATAACCATTTTCTTTGGGAGGAAGAAGAGTAATTTGAGTCAGTACTAATCCAGAAAGCCTCATGGACTTTTAAAGAACCATTATGATATGCAATCACTTAGACAAATGAAACATACTTAATTTCTCACCTTGTTAGTAACTTTTAAACTGTCCATAAAAGAATTCAGCAAAGAAAAAAATTGCCCTTTTGCAAATTCTGTGACTTCAGGACCTGTTCACATCTCAGCTACATTTTATTATTTACTATATTTGGGAAAACTTGTTTTAGCTTTAAGGTGTGTTCAAATAACTATAAGATTTGATACCAGTTTTGAATGATCTTCTGCATTCTGCAAATGACAGATACTCTATTTGCACATTTCTGCTTATTTATCCAATCTCTCAAAACTTTTGTATCATTTCAAGCAATTAATATGGAAGAGTGCTTTAATACCATCTACTCTTGAAGTCTACATCCAGTCTACACACCCCATACAGTAAGTAGCACCAGCAAGATGCAAGCAGTATTGCCTAAAACCCCTTCATAAAGATGTGCCTTGAATCTACAGTCCAATTGAGGTTTTGCCTCTCAAAATCACATACCTTAATAGTAAAAATTAAACTATAAGGATGAGGTGTATCTGAGATATGTCTCCATAAGAACATATGTGTAGAGAAAAAAAATGTTGCTGAAGGCTTAACAGCCACCCTGTATTTTCTTTGTGGGGTGTCACCACTCAGACTGGCTTTAGTCCAAAGCCAAGGACTAAATTCCCATTTGCAGCTGGAGTCCTGAGCCACATCTTCAGTTTCATCTGAAAAGAATCCAGTTTATGTGCTCTAATACTGTTATGTGGTGCAAATTAAAGTAGAGTAAGTAAGGAGGCTCAGGAGATTAATTTTAGAAGTGCACTTATGATCTGAACTAAATTGCTGATGTACACCCACCATTAGAGAGAATTCTTTCCCTGTGTCCCTAGCGGCCTTTGCCAAGCTGTGTCAGAAGTGGCTTTGCTCTATGGAGTTTGATTTGGATATTTAGGCAGCCATTTTTTCTTGAGAGTGAAGCTGTATCTAGGAAGAAGTCTTGCTCTCCTAGGGAAAATAGCACTTTCCAGACTTGCATCTTATTAGGATTATATCTCTTAGCAATCTCTCAGAATTCTAAAGAGGAAAACATTATTCACAAATAAGCATGTCTTTAAGTAGCTGGTAACTGTACTTCGTATTCTCTGCCACCACTGTCAGAAAGATATTATATCTGGAATTTTGCATAAACAGAGGAACTGAAGTACTGTCAGCCAGTGCTCTTTATACATTCTCACAGTAGACATTTGGCTGTGTAAGAGGTGAAGCAGGTATGCAAGACACTTGTCACAGGTTTACATGTATGTGTAGGACAGGTGTGTATGACATACTCTGTAGTATATTATCTGTAGATTTTTTTTCTTATAGAAGTAGTTACTAATAAGAAAAATTGTGTTTGAATTAATTACATGTCATTCTTTTGTAAACTTAGACCATCTTTACTATTTGTCACAGGTAGTTAGATTCTTTAGTATTCATTTTTGCTTTCTTGCCTGTGGGTTTTTTCAGGTACCTTGAAATCTGCAGGGTTTGATGAAGAGCTGACATCTTGCACTGATCTTTTGGTAGAAGAAAAATACCAGTCTAGAAATAAATAGCTCCATCTTAAGATGTTCAGTTTTTTAGAAGCACAGTTTGCTTACTGCTTCGACAAATTCTGCCTCAGCCATGTAAAGACTGCAGGCCTGTTGAAGGACTAGATTTTTTTTTTTGCTTGGTTGCAGTTGTTTTGCTCTGTATTTTTGGTACTATATTTTTTGTAAAATTGTTCTGCTAATGGTATATGGGTTGATACTTTATTACTTCCCTCCTCTTGTTCTCACGACTGTGGTTATTGGTCTTCTAATTTTGCAATCTTTCTTTTAATGCAAGTAACTCCAGTCCAGTATCTGACTGTACTGAATTGTATTTAACTCTTCTTGTTGTGCTGTAAGTATTACATCAAACATTAAACAACTACATTATTGTATTATATTATACATTAAACAAAGAAAGATTAGGAAGGACTAATTGTGTGAAGGGTCTTAAAAGGACTAAATTTGGTTTTGATGCAGTAATTGAGAGGAATATGGTGGAGAAATATAATAGAGAGAATTTGAACTACACTGGAGGAAGTAGAGAAAGGGAAAAGAGAGTCTGAAGCCAGGAAAGCCAGAAGGAAGGAGACTGCCATAGTTGACACCATTGGTGGGCAAGAGTTTAGGCAACAAAAGGAAAGTGAAAAAAAATTGATCATACAGGTGTCCTGCAAGAGGAAGCTGCCCATCCTTGAAAAGGCCTGCTTGTGTAGGTTGGCATAGTGTCAGAGACAACACCCAAGTGACAGCAGGGGTAAGAAAACTAGCTTTGCTATAAGAAGGAGGTAGAAGGGAAGAAAAACAGAGAGGTTTTGTTTTGATCATGTTGTATTGGTGGTAGCAGTGAAATATTTCAAAGAATGTTAGAAAGAATAAGCTAAGAGGTACATATGAATCTCGTAAAATGATAAAAATGAAATTATCTTCCCATTTTAAGAGAAGAGACCTCCACAAATCTGACACAATTAATAGTGTGGGCTAAGGTCTCATGACTAAGAAGATTTCACTGCAATGACAGAGGGGTGCAAAGGAGCAGCATGCTTTGGATGCTGCTTGCTTGTATATGGCTGAGAGAGAAAAAGGGAAAGAGGAGCTTAGGATATCTTAGTTTGTAGGACTGGATCAATTCACAATAATTCCCAGAAGGAGTTAAACATTTTCTGGGGTTAAAGTGAATCAGAATTTGTACACTGTGTGCTGGAAATTCCCTAAATTATTTCAGTGGTCATTAAGAAAAGGGAAATGGTTCTTTTCTGAGTAGGAGATGGTAGGAGACAGAGGAGTAGACACCAAAACAGAGCCACGGCTGAGTATTTATAACTTAGCTGACTCTGTCCTCACATTGCAGGATTCCTGCCAACTGAGAAGGGGACAGGCTTTCCCAATGGCTTTGTCTGTTGAGGGGGGTCTTGATATTAACTATTGTGACCCACTGTGAAAGATAACACAACAGGCTGATTAGGCAATGGAGGAGGTAGGTACAGTTCTATTAGGAGTACTGCATGCCATGACCTACAGGAGGGGCAAATGTAGATAAAGCTGCTGATAAAATGTGCTCTGCTGATAAATTAAGCTTCAACTTTTCTGCAGTCACCTTATTTCCCCACTCCTATGCCCCTGGGCATACTCAAGTTTTTTGTCTACTCAGTCACAGACCTCACCTTAGCTGTTTATGTAAAATTTAATTCAAGTAATGGAATGTGTAGTTTAAACAGTAACTAAATTTAACATAGCCTACAGTTGCAGCATCCTACTACCAATGTTGTTGTTTTCATTTAATTCAGTAATACAGAAATTAAATTTAGGTTAACTGGTACAAATACTGTGTTTAGACCTACATTTTCTGGTCATGATTTAGTGGCTTTTCAACTCAGGGTTTGTAGGACTCTGCAATTCCATTTCTGAGGGATCTGAGAAAAATAATAATAATTTTAAAAAGTAACTCTGTTATCAGTGGACTTAAATTGACTGTGTAAATTGCATGTATGTTTGCACCTACATGGAAACATCTTAGACATCTGCAAGTGAAAATGTTTTTGAACTCTGTGGTCTAGAAAAACCTCATATTCGATTTTCTTTGTATAGCTTTTCTTCTGAGTACCATTTACCTCCTGCCAAGATTTTGCCATCGTTCCCCAGTTATTAACTGGCTGTAGGACTTCTGCTGTATTGAGAAGAAATATAGTGTGTCTATCCCATGTTAGTTTCTCCACCAAACCAATGACAAAATTTGTCTCTAGACCCGCAGGCAAAGGACAAACACTTCAGGAGTGCTGGTGTTGTTCATCTCACTATCCCAACCCACAGTGTTTCCTCAATCCCATTTCTGCTCCTCCCTATTGCTGCTTGTGTCTAGTTTCCTGGTAATCTCTTCTTGATGCCATGGCAAGATGAAGCTTTTCCCCTGTTTTATTCCTTATCATTCATGTAATCGTAATCTTTCTGGACAGCACCCACCCATCCACCCCGTCTCTGTTGTTAAAGATGTCTGAGCTATTGTAGAAGATTCCTCTTCAACTTAATATCTTCTTAAAGCTGCTTTTTGCTTCACAGCTACTGTTCTGGTCATGATATCATTTTGCGTGCTCAGTGCAGATTACTGTCAACCTAGAATAACCCAGCATTACAGACTGCCCTACCGTGGTTTAACCTTCCAGAGGCCATCACTCACATATTTGCTGTGCAGAAGTTCTTTACTACTTTATTATGGGATTGCAGTTCCACTTCTAGTTTATGCTACAGAACTGCATACATTTAGTGCAAAATTCTGCTATGTACTGAATACTTGGAATGAAAATTATGGTGGTGGGTACAGAATTTAAAGCAAATCTGGTTTGCAATTAAACACAAACCCACAGCAGTAGCTGCTGGACTCAGCTCGCCATGTAGTTTCCAAACAAGCTGACAGCAGTAGGAATCATGGTTTATAAAAAGCTGCCAGCAGTGCTGAGCTGGTGAAGAGAAAGAGGAAGCTGCAACGGGAAAGAGAAAAAAAAGCACAACCAAAGGCAACTTCACTTCTCTGCCTTTATTGTTTTTAAATAGATTTAGCTCTAAGTTGCTCTTGAGGGTACTGTGAAGAACAGCAATAACCTCACAAACTGAGAGCCCCCCAATATTTATCCCTTTCTGAACACCACCTGCAGATCATATCCCAATTTTAAGAGACTTTGTTACGGTTTTGTGCATATATGTGACAATCTGTGTATGTATGTAAGTTTAAATATACTCTGTGTTACCAAAACCATTGCTCAATAGCATGCCAGTAACTACAAGTTTACTAGACCAGCTTTTGCCATTTTGCTTTGCACGATATGCCGAGCTGTTCTCATGAGGTTGTTTCCTGATGTTCCTATCCACTTTGGGCTGTGGATTTCACTTAATTATTCCTCTTGTCCTATAAGAAGTGAGAGTGCTTCTCATCCTAAAACCCACCAGTAGCAGGAAATAATCTGAGGTGTTATTGACTGCATTGTCTTGTACTGGGTATTAGGACTATGGGAAGGTGGTCTTGAAGAGCTTGGTTGGGGATTGGGGAACAGACTGACTCTTTCACTTTGGGAAGGAAGTCTTGCTGGTCAGAGGTTTTCTAGCCAGAATGCAGCCTCCTGTGAGGTTGTATCTTGGGTCTTATTAGAAGTGCTAAGCCAGGTGATGCAAGGCACCTGCGTCAAAGGGAGAGTGTAACTGGAAAGCTAAACCCAGAAAGCAGAGGAATATTGTGAGAAAGGCTGATGATTAAAATTAGTTGGATTAGAGTCTCTTTTAATTCATATCACTCTGGGATCACAGTTTTGAATCTGTGTATTTCAGTTGTGATGGGATTAACTTTTGTAGATCTAATCAGAAGGTTTCAAGAAAAAAACATCATAGAGGGAAAGATCTTAGGAGCTCTGCAGGTTAACCGCTTTATACATTACACTGTATAGTTAGCTCTCTGAAAGAAGGATCTAGCAGAGTCTCTCTGCATGTTCCTTGCTCTGAATGTGAACACAAAGAATCAAAATGGAAAACATACAAAGATGTCATAATCTGTTTCAGTAGCTGTGCTAGTCCTAGGAAGAGGGCTGCCATTGTTGTGCCATAAAAGAATTGGGCATGACACTTGATGATGAGCTGAGGATATGTTTAATCTGCAATCAACCTGTATTGTTGCAGTGTGGGTTACAACACCAGCCAACTCTCCTCTATAAGTGAGAGGCAAAAAGCAGTGATAGAACATGTGAATTTCGTGATTTCCTAGCAGCTAGAATGCTGAGCGTAGCTGCAAAGGGTTGTTTAAGCACCCAAATTTTTAATAATGTTTTCGTTCCCTTTATCATTGACATTTTGGCACCAAACCAATCAGCATATTTGCTTGTAGTAGAGATATCAGTATATACCAAGGTATTTCAGCTCTGGTGCCAGAGTCCTTTATATTTAGCAAACAGTTATGAGTTGGCAGTGGGATCTGCAGTACTCTTATTTTTTTTTTCTTGCTGAAGAACTAACATCAGACTTTCAAGTCAGTGTTAAAATTACTTCCTTTTGCGAGTAACCTCTTCATGATGAAAAGATGCCCTAATGGATATTTATTCCTCCTCAGAATCTCCTTTAGAGAGCATTCTCCATCTATTTCCATTCCTATTTTGCATAAGGTCAGAAGAGACCAGGCTTTTCTTTATGGCCAGTATGTGTAGGCTGGAAAGAGACACTGTGTAGCTCCCTTTTCATCCAGCAAATACACTTAGGTCTTTTGCAATGTGCACAAGCCTGGAATTGCTCCCAGTTGTCTTTCTGCTGTCATGGGAAGAAAGTTTCCTAAATATCTTTCTGTTTATTCTCCTGATCCAATCAATTCTTAGGAAGATCAAAACTGGATGCAGTTACTGTAATTACCTATAAAATCATGATTCCAAGAATAGTGACCAGATCCTCAATACCTTCATGGCCAGTCATCACCAAATAGTGTAGGTAGACATTTTTTGCCTTACCCCAAAGAACCAAATCAGGCTTGGTATTGGTAAAAGATGCTTGACTGAAATATAAAAAATAGCCCAAATCAGGAAGTCAGTATCATGCTCTTTCAATAGAATTAAATGTAAACCTTTTCAGTGGTTTTTTTCCAAGTAAAGCCTTGACCCATCCCAGATTAGTTTTCAAAATCTTTATTCTTTACATTCTTGGAACAACCAAGACTTAACTTTTGAAACTAAATATGTTGCCCTGTTGTCCTCATAAGTTTAAAAGGGATTATATTCTTTGTACATCTGACTCATATTTATTTTCCTATAGACAATGATTTTGGAAACCCAAAGATCTGATGAGTCAAATTTTGTCAAATCTGGGATATTCTGTATATTTACCACCTTTTCATCAAAATATCTTTATTGTTACGTTTACTTCAGAAAAGACAAGTTGTCTGAAAATAAGATCTCTTGGCAGATTCTCCTTAAAGGATGATCTTGTGACAATAAAGCCTCATACATTAGTATCTAAAATAACTCCTAATTTAAATGTAAGCGAGTTTACAGTCTCTCAGGGATTTTTCCCTAAGCTTTATTCCTGTGTGTTACGACTAAAACACATACCCAGACACCTTCTATCCACAGAATAACTCTAAATAGGCCAGGTTGAATGGGACTTTAACCCACCTGTTCTAGTGAGAGGTGTCCCTACTCATGGCAGGGGGTTAGAACTAGAAGACCTTTAAGGTCCCTTCCAACTCTAACCATTCTATGATTCTGTGATAATTTAGAAAGCCAGAGCAGGATTATCCACATCCCAGAGTACAGCAGCAACTTCAAAATCCTGCAGCCAAACGGGAATACCTACATAGTAAGGCACTAAAAAGAAACTTCAGTTCAACCATGGGTCTGACCATTCCACTGTATGTCACATACCTCCCTCAGGCATAAGTCTGAAGATGTCTGAACAATAATATAGTATTCAGGATAGACATAGAGTCAGGGAACTGCTAGAGTTGGAAGGGACCTTAAAGATCATGAA
>VZRU01001149.1:0-49056 GCA_013398155.1 Pedionomus torquatus
GTCTCCTGGCTGCATGAACAGAAGTGTGGCCAGCAGGTCGAACATGTTGATACTGTCCCTCTACTCCCCTCTGGTGAGATGCCACTAGGAGTACTGCATCAAGGTCTGGAACCCTCAGCACAGGAAAGACATGGACNAAGAAGGATTAGATTAAGACAAGACTTAGATTAAATATAAGGAAGAAATTTTTTTTACAATGAGGGTGGTGAAGCACTGGCACAGGTTGCCCAGAGGAGTGGTAGATGCCCCATCCCTGGAAACATTAATGGCCATCCTGGATGGGGTTGAGCATCCTGATCTAGTTGGTGATGTCCCTGCTCGTTACAGAGGAGGCTGGACTGCATGACTTTTAAAGGCCCCTTCCAACCCAAATGATTCCACAACTATTATTTGTAACAAAGACACTTGCAACGTCAAGCATTAAAAAGGAAAATTGCTAGAAGCAGCTGCATGGCGAGACCTTCTGTCAAGGAACTGTCATCTTACACTCCATAAAAGAGTGCATCTCCCAAATATATCCTTTCCTTTTTGTGGTTTCACAGAGGCAGAATAAAAAACAGGTAGACAATATGAGTATATAAATATACACAATCACTTCTATTTAAGGGTTTTACTTGCAGGAGTTGGAAAGAACTTTGCACCAGATGAAAACTGAATATGAAGTTCTGAGTTTATACTGAACTGTAATATTGACATTCAGAATAGCTCTTTAAGTATGAAGTTAAATCACATAAATAGCCTTATGGAAGATGAAGTTTCTATCTTTTCAAGTTTATATCTCCAGAGGAAAACCAATTCAGGGCATGTAATTACGGCTGTTACAGTTTTTGCCCATTGAATCTTCAAACAAGTGTATTTGTTTCTAAACAAAATTGGAAGATTGAAGTACTGTTTCCTAAATAAAAACCACACAATTTTAGCTACTAAAAAAGGCTGCTTAGTAAGGTGGTCTCCTATATAATTCTTCGTTGTTCTATAAATAGTTATCCAAATTTCCTAAATACTTATTCTTTTCTTCTCTCAAGGAAGAGGGTCTTTATGTATTCAGGACAGAAATTAGCTGGCAATGAGTAAGAAACAAACCACCACTCCATACTAAGGTATACAGCTAGGATTGTGCCTCAAATGGATGGTCTTTTTGGATCACTGTATTGAACACAGGCTGACAGACAGGTAGGACAAGTCTCTGAAAAAAGCCAGAACCCACAATAAGAAGGACAAAGCTATGATAAACTTTAGTTTAAAGCTTTCAAGCAGAACTTGTAAGATCAGGAACCAAAACTACTTAACCGCATGTCCAACATTATTGAAGAAGCTAGGATAATGAAGGCTGACAAAATAAATCTGTATGACTCTTAAGGCCATTATAAACAGCAAACACAAGCAAAATTATCAGTGCTGCTGAAGTCAGAGATAAAAAAACATTTGAAAGTGGGTCAAAGACTAAAAAGGATTGTTTTAGGGAAATGTTTAAAAATGGTGTTAAGCGTATTGCATGAGGCTTCAGGACATAAGTGATCCCTGCTACCCCAGGGAAGCCCACTTTTAATTGACAGTGCTGACATTTGGAGGTCTTCCCTAGCTCATGGAGGCTAATGCACTACCTAGTAAATTAGAGCAACACCAGAAGAATTTTCAGGGTGGAAGATGTTCAGCATCTAACATTAAAAAATGATTACACATCCAATCCCACTAACTGGAAGACAGATAGAAAGAATAAAGTTGTGGTATATGTACTTTACAGTTTTTGATTTAATCTCTTAGAAGCTGACGTTCAAGACTAATCACAATACAATACTGTGAGAAATCCTAATCCATACTGCTAAAACCATCTGACTTAGTACATCTACTTAGTAAGGAACCAGTCTCTAATCCAAAAATGAGAAGTGAGAAATAATTAGATGTTCGTGTCTCAGATGTGTTGAGACACAGTCTCAGGCACACAGACACAGAGGTACTGAAGGTGCTTGCCTAAACTGTAATGTTTTTGGGTTTTCTTCCAGATTTCCTTTGAGATCCTGAAAAGTCTTCAAAAGAAGTGTTATGAAGCGTATGACTTTCAGCAGAACAGAACATTCCACTTCATTTTTGTTCTCATTTAAGAAGTCCGACATGCCCTCAGGACAAAGGTAGTAAACACAGTTGTTTCATGAAGTGTTACCTAATGATAACAAGTCAGATGAAATCATTCTCCTTTTTTCAGTGGGGAGAGAGTAAATATTTGATGTCGCTAACCATCTCTTAACCTTGAGTGGCACAATAAGAGTCTGCCAGAGTGACATAGTTAAGAAATTAATGCCAAGGTCAGGTATGGGATATATCTTTTGTTCTTTTATTTAACTGGAGTAGAGGAAAAGCATCTAATGTCCTCTGACTGGAGAAAAACCAATGTTAACAGAAACCCAGTTTTCCCATGATACCCCTGTACAAAGTTTCTTCCTGCCTTTTCTGTAGGCCCCTTTTAGGTACTGGAAGGCTACTATAAGTTCTCCTTTGAGCCTTCTCTTCTCCAGGCTGAACAACCCCAACTCTCTCAACCTGTCCTCATAGGAGAGGTGCTCCTATGACCATTTTTGTGACCCTCCTCTGGACCTGGCCTAAACTGGTCCATGTCTTTCCTGTGTTGAGGGTTCCAGAGCAGGGCAGACAGGGAGGATCACCTCCCTCAACCTGCTGGTCTCACTTCTGTTGATGCAGCCAGGAGACAGTTGGCTTTCTGGGCTGCCAGCACACATTGCTGGCTCATGCTGAGCTTCTCATCCACCAACATCCCCCAGTACTCCCCAGGGCTGCTCTCAATCCATCCTCTGTCCAGCCTACATAGGTGCCTGGGATTGCCCCAACCCAGGTTCAGGACTTGGCCTTGTTGAACTTCACAAGGTTCACACAGGCCCACCTCTGTCAATTGCACCACTCAGCTTGCTGTCATCAGCAAACTTGCTGAGAGTGCACTCAACCCCACTGTTCATATCACTGACAAAGATATTAAACTACGGTGGTCCCAATATCAACAACCACTGCAGAAGCCATTCATCACTCATTTTCATTTAAGCATCAAGACGTTGACTGAAATTCTTTGCGTGCAACCAGCCAGCCAATTCCTTATCCACTGAGTGGTCGATCTGTCAAATTCAGGTCTCTGAATTTAGAGACAAGGATGCAATGCTGGACAACACCAAATGCTTCGACAAATGTCTGTCAAGTGCATTTACTTGAATTCCCCCTCATTGTGGTAGCTGTACAGACTGAAAACTAGTCTCTACTTTTACCCCTCCAAGGCCATTCATCATTGCCTGCCCTGCTGCAAGGGACAAGACTGCATCCCTTTTGGAAATCCTAATATGAATTGATTTTTCTTGTCAATGTATTTCTTGTCAACTGCACTTTCATAGTACTCCATTAAATTTGTGAGGTATGACTTTGCTTCAGAAGAATTATGTTGATTTTTACCCAGGGTAATTTTTGTTTTTTATTTCACTAATTCTAGTCTTCAAAATTACTTGTTTTCTTTGACAGGGATGTTAGATTATACTCCGTATACTTTAAGACTTGTGATTTTTACCCTAAAGTAAGCAAACAAATAGAAAAGTGATCAGCATCACATTATCCACCTTAAGCTTTCCACTATCAGAGTGGTACAAAAGAGAAAAAATCTCTTAAGTTTTGCTGTTTCGTCCTTGAGTTCCACCACAGTTCTTGGGTGAAAAACACCTCATTATGATGATTTATTGATTATTTTGTCTTTTCTGTAATTTCTTTCCTGTCTCTAGTCTGAGACAGCAGGATCTCATGTGGGAATAACCTCAACCTCCTTCTTTAAGGATGTATTCTAAAGCTTGTAAGAGTGGGAGAAATGTATTCCCTTTCTTGAATCACTAGTAGGTACGGCAATCTCTGAACAAACTATTTCAGACAATCATGAAAGACAGGCCTTAATAAAATCTGTCATCTTGTACTTACCATTTTTCAAGCTTGCAACACCTAGAGACTGAGCTGAATGAAGTGTCAAACGAACGCCAACATCTTGAATATAAACCATTGTAGTCATAGGATAGATATTTGCTTGAAGAGGTAATTTGCCCATTGTCAGTCTGGGCTGGATCTGCAGTACAAACATGAATTTCAATAAAATATATTCTTTTCATGCATTTAAATTTCAAAGACCTTTTCAGACATTTATCCCATGTGCTTTAGAAGCACAACCAGCACCAAAGCATTCACTCAACTGTATTATTTAGCTTTTTTGGAGACTTGTGGCTAAAATTACCACTTTGGAAGTGGTAACTTCAATGTACTTTTAGATCAAAGACTGTTTAAAAAAAAAAAAACCCTGAGAGATTCATTGAGGGAACCTACAGAAAAAGCAACAATCACAGTTACAGAATGAGAGAAAAAAATTTCTCCTCTAGAGAGCAAGCACAGCATACATTCAAGGCAGCAGGTTTATACTGGGATCTGATTAAAGTGGTAGTGAAATTCTTGAATGGCACAAGACAAATGGGTAGTAGTATTAAAATTAATGTTTATATATTCACTGTCTCCAGCAAAACACAGGACTGCATACTAACTGGAAAAACAGAAGGTATGGTTTACAATGTATTTGAAAAATTATTTTTAGCAAGGAAGGAAGATAAGGAAAGAAAATTTTCTTTTGTGTGTGCTGCAGAGTCCAATTGTCACATCAGATGCATTACTAAGAGAACAAGTTATTACATTCCAAAAATAAATCACTTATTTCCACCACAGCAGCAAGCAGTTGTTCTCTAGGTTTGACTTGCTGTATCTTACGCACCTCTAGCATTGTGCTACCCAAAGGGATCTAATTAAATAGACAAATCAGAGGGGAAATAAGCCATACAGATAGACAAGCAACTACATGGTAGCTTCCTATATTACAATTCTCATGTTAAAAATTACATAAAGGAATGTTTAAAAAACCTTTAAAAGAAAACAGTTGCTACTTTATCTAGTCTAAATAAAATTTTGTAACGCATATATTTTTTACACTTGTCTCCTTTTAAATGATTAGTGGAGTTTAACATGAGAGTTTGATAAATATGACTAAATACTTCTGATTGTAAAGAGTGCTGAGACAATCCAAAACTGAGATCCTACATTTTAAAATTGATAGACAATAATTACCTGATATCCATTAAGATCACTATAGAATCTATTTTGACTGTTTATATCAGATGAAATTCTCATTGCAAGTTCACGATTATATTCTCCTCTAATATCCACAATATTGGAAACTTCAAAAGACTGGCCTTCCAAACCTACATGAAAAAGATGAATTTAAAATCTATCAGTTGTTAAAAGTGATTGCCATATATAAATGACTGTGCTCCCAGGACACAGGTGATTTTCCTGATAGCTTTCTGTTATATCTAACCAGATGTCTGAAGTCAGTTCAGTTATATACCATATGATATAGCAGTACCTCTAACTCATTAATCATTGACCAGTCTGAAACCTTCACTGAAGTAGAACAGAAACTACTCATAAAAAGAACCAATGTGGGTTCTAGAAAATGAGTAGGAAACATCACACAGCTTTGAAGCACTGTCTTTAGCAGCAGGCAACATGCTGAAGCAAGAGCTAGCCATCTACTCTCCCCTTGACTCTTATGTGGCTGTCACCACTCACTGACAAGAACGAAGTTCCAGCTTCTTGACAGCAACTGTTCCATTAGGCAGGAAACCAGTGTGCTGTTTTAATCAAAACAGGGAGAATCTTCCTTAAGGGTAGTGAATTAAGAAGCCACATACTGATATCACTACAATGAGGACACAAGTCTTTGTTGACAGTGAAAAGAAGCCTATCTATTAAAAGAAGGATTAAGTTTCTGAAAATGCAGACAGATGTTCACTGAGATTTCTTTCTACAGTGCCTCACACTGAAATTTAAATAACTTTAATAACAACTTGACCTTTTCAAACAGTTTGAGGTATAGTTTGGACTGGAACCATACCATTATTCAGCATGACCACTACTATCCTTTCTCCAGTCTAATGGGACTAACAATTGTGAAAAGCATTTCGCCAAGCAGAACAGAGATATGAAATATCCCTTTGTAGCAAGATGAAATTAGATTATGCTTGTCTGATGGACTGTAAACAGAAGACGGTAGAAAGTGAGGGACTGATTAACCAGCTTAAGTTCTTTAAAATTTGAAGGCAGTACCAGTACTTAGACACTTAATACTTCTGCCCCCAATAGTTCATTGTATGTCAGCTCACAAGACCTAGAGGTATGCTGATCAGCTTGGGCTCCTGAACTGTAAAATGTTTTGCAGAAAGACAAAATATCTTAAAATCAAATTTCTATATTCCTAAGCACACATACAGAGGTTAGCAGAACTTCTTTTTCCTTCTACACAGTTTTCAAATTTTACTAGCAGTTCTGTTTGAGAATGTGTTAAGTGTTTCCTTAAGAAGGTCTTCATCAAATTCTAAAACACTCTGAACTTTTACACAATGGAATGCTGAAAGTATCTGCCTGCTTCAATTTTAATGCTATTATTTAGTATGTAAAATTCATAACAAATGGGTGGTGATTTTGTCATCTGAATGAAGACGATGTCAAGCTGTTTATCTGTTTCCTCATCTTTTAAAAAATCTGAATGCCACCTGCAACAATACCAGCAACTGGTAAAATGTTAATGCTACAGTGCTGAATTAAACAGACTTGATTCAGATAATTACATCTATTTCCCATAGTTGGAAAAAAGTGGATCTATATGCTCCACTTTTGATGCTCTTTGTCATAAACTTTCCAACTATTTTAAAGTAGGACTAATAAAACATGTGTGCATTGAAAAGGAAACAATATTTTAGTTTACAATTTTAAAGTGGCCAGACCATGAACTACTCTCAGACCTTTTTTACCACATACTTTGAGTTAATACAAAAATACAATTAAAAAGATAATGAAACATAAGAAGCTTCTAATAAGTTTAACAAAATCATACCAACTTCAAAACTCGATGCTAGTAGATGCAGAAAAAGTTAAAAATCACTCTTTCATCAACAACTCTGCAGAGTTGTTAAGTTAGAGTACTTTCTGCTCAAAATTAACAGAATTCTAAAGCCAAAAGTAGAAAAAATTTTATGAAAATTGCTGAAGAAGCCACAGGACTAGGAAGTACTGTCTAATAGTTGGATTAGCCACATGATCAGGCTCTCCACCCCCATACAAGTATGTAGGTTACAACAGGAGTATCAGGTCTTTATTTAAAAACAAAACATATGTATACACATATTTATTTCTCTTCACATACTTTGTTACTGTGCATATCTAGTAAAACTTCAAGACATCTTCTTTTAATTGAAGTAATGCTATACAAATAACTTCCCTTACAAAGCCGTGGGAACAGATCTCAGAAAGGCAATGATGCAAAGCCATCAATTTTTAAACTTTGAAAAAGGCCATTTCATATGAAAAAAATAAAATAAAAACAAAGCATAACAGCTAACAAAGAAACTATGTAAAATAATTGCATCATTTTTTCTTGTAAAACCTGGGAACATAGTACAGGACTTCACCATCATGACAGGATAGGTAACGATGTAAATACTTAAACAGTGTGATGAATAAAAAAACTGTCCAAAGTAAAAAGAGAAAAAACCTCTAGATCACGCACTCAAAATGAAAGAAACTTATGTGTTAGGAAATGGCAAACAAGTGATTTACACTGACAACTCATTCTCTGTGAGTTGTGAAATGTAAGCATAGTTATTCTGGTAGGCAGTTATAAACAAATGGAAGAAAAGGGAGTACTATAAAGAAATCCATTAAAAAAAGCAACAAACAACCTCACTAAAAGAAGGGACTTTCAGACTTTTTACAGGCTTCCCCTCTCCTGTCACCTCACTACAGTAAACATCCTGTTTAAGTAATTTTTATCCTTACTGAGAAGTTTAATTTACTGAAATCCACACAGCAAAGTACCTTTCTTTTCACATTTTTGGCAATGTAGTACATCTTGACCCAAACGTACACTTTTTTCATCTAAACTCATTCTACATATTGTTCATGTAACCCCAAAAAAAATTCACATCACCTGCAAGACACTTCTAAAATTTTTCTTCTTCCTTTTTGAAATTTATAGCTACCTATAGCATTCAGAAGACCCAGTAAGGTTCAGGACCCCCTTATAGGTAATTTATATTATAAAATTTCCTGATATTGAGGTGTCTTTAAGAAACATGTTAAGTTTAAGCATGCCAGATTAATGTCTAGTATGGTGCTCAAAAGGGGATCATGGTGCATTGGATTCAGTCTGACAAATTCTGCACTGGTTCAGAACTGCATTAAACTTAAAGGAACAGGTAGGATAGAAGACTGTGGTAATGAAAAGTAACTGCTGAGAGAGACAGAATTTCACAACTCTTACCCTGGACTTTATACAGTCGTGTGGTATGTGTCACGTGGTGGAAAAAGCACACAACTTCTGAGAAAATCTTTCCATGAACAACTCTTATGGTAGGTGGATCTGTAAAAATATAAGGCTTTAAAAAAAAAAAAAAGTAGTAAGTCAGAATAATTACTGTGAAAGTTTTGCATAAATGCAGTGTCAATATGTACTAAACAGTTGTTTTAGATATAGAACATTTCAAAATAATTTAAGTCTAGTCTAAAAACTGGGAATTAAAAATTACTCCTAATCTGAAACTCAGCAACTTCTCTTCAGAGCCTCACTTCTCCTTTAGCAAAAATTAGGTTAACCCTCATTACAGATCTCACACATATTTTATGGGCATTAGTGGATATATTACTGTGTTTACCTGTATGCATTGTATTACTATTGCAAACATACAGATTGAGCTTTTTTTGCTAGCAAACTACAGTAATCAAATACTGTAGATTCATATTCTACGGCAGATGATTTAACTGTTTTGTTTGCTCACAGTTTACTGTATCACTGTTACACAATGCATGATGAAAGCTGCCTCTACATTGTTTCGTGGATCACTTTGCATATTCTTTTTAAAGTAAAAGAGGAAGCTTTGCATCAAAAGCAGCTATGCATGCCAGGGGAGTCCCCTAGAATGCAGGGTACCACTGAGAAGCGTTAAGAAACCTCAAGAGGGACACTAGCTTCTTACTGATGTCTCCCAAAGACTAGCAGACATTTTGCATATTCAGTCAAACAAGAGATGAATAAAATTTTTCCATGTAGTGACAGTATTTTGAGTCCTATGCCAACAGTGCCTTTTTTTTTTAAGACAGTTGATCCCAACTGTCTGTATATATATAGAAAGAAATAGATAGCTACAAAGGTAAAAATGGTTTAAATATTAAGCATGTACAAAGCCAAAAATGAAACTACAACACACACAAATACTACTACAGGGCAACAGCAATAAAGACCTCAGTCAAAAATCCCAACAAAATACTTGAAAAACATGTTATTCAGAGGGTTGTCAGCAGAAAGCTCTGTCCTCCTCCTTTATGTACCAATGTCATACAATGAACAGAACATGTTCTTCTTACGTAAGAAAAGAAACCACAGATCAAATCTTGAAGAACAGACAAAACCGAGATTACAAACACACAGACAAAACATATCTAAGAAGAACTACAAGTACATAACACCCAGTTTTCTTCTTTGAGTGTATACTAAATGTATATTCACAGAGAAGACTTCAAGAAGTATTGTATAAAAGAAGAAACAGAGATTTTTCAAGGACAAAAACCTGTCCTTCTGTTCACTTTGCCAGAGCTCCAAGAGGCAACTGTGCAGCTATCAACTACAGGAATATTTTGTACAGAAGTTTGATAGAGGAAGCATAGTTGTTTACACTTTAGTAAGGTGCATTATTTTAGGAAGAGAGTGACTTTTCTTCTCATCATCTTACAGCAATGTTGTATCCAGTTAGTAAGTACAAAAACCCAAAGAAAGAAACAGCTTTATGGACTTCTTAACAGTTGACATTAAAAAATTCTAAGATACTTCCAAGGGGTCTCATCTTGTCAATAAGACAAGCAAATGTTATGTATTATGTAAAATCAATTAACTAGCTGAAAAATACAGGAGGAATACAGTATTGGGAGGGCCCAGGTAAATTAATATGCTGGGAAATCTGAAGACCAGTTTTCAGGGCAGAATCTGAGATGGCTTTTGGGTTCTGTTATTTCCATAAAAAACTTCCAACGTCAGGAAACATAGACTTAATCTTCCCCAGACTTCTGGCAGAAGTCTATCTGCTTATCTGTCACACATATGTAGAGAAGACACTCATTTAACCTGTGGCTGCATGCTCTTAGAAGTATATGTTTAGACTAAAATCCCACAGAGGAAGCAGATTACTGACAGGAAGGTGGAGTGATCAAACTCTTCAAAATCCTACCTGCAGGGTAGGGTGACATGAAGATCCTCAGGTTAGCAATAAGGAACTGAAACAGCAGCTAAATGAATGCTCAGAAACAAACCTGAGAAACCTGACGTTTTCAGGCCAAGCAAATACTCTCACCAGTTACAACTCAGAAGAATACTAGTTGTAGAAACAGCAGCCTGACAAATACATTCTGTTAGCACAGTAACTCCTATCTTAAAGGCTTATTTCTCTTGTTTGTAATAACGTTTCTCTCTAGACCTTTTACTGGAGCTACACAGGACCAAACCAGCAAAACAGAAAGGTGTTGGATGAGTGACAAAGAAATACAAAAAGGCTGCGCACTTCTTAAAAACAAAATAATAAAAAACATACCCATAGGATTTCTTTTAAAACAAAAAGGCAAAAAAAGAAAATAGTTGGAGGAACAATTGAATTAAGATGCATTTAACAGCTCTCAGATTCCAGGATATTGCCACAAGCACTAAGTTCGTGCTCCAGAGTCTCCAAGGTGCACACATAGCCAGATCAGCTCCACAGCTGAAGATAAAGGCAACCATACTTATTGTTCTGAATTTACGGAAAGGTGAGGTGATAAGAAAGAAAAAGTGTCATATTGCAGTCACCATCTGAAAGTAATATTTATTTTAAAAATCATATTTGTAATTCCACTAATATAGAGAGAAATCAAAACCAATTTGCAAGCCGTCATTAAGACACAGTGCAGTGAAAAGGCGCAAGTGAGGAAGAAGAATTACGAAGACAGGTGCTATCATGTTGTTTTGGGGGTTAGACATGTCCTTTCCAATACGAAGAGTGGAGACATGATGTACACTCAAGTTCTCAAGGATGCCTGTTGCTTCCAAACTGGAAAAATGAATTAAAAATACAGTACTGAGAAGAAAGCCTCCTAATTCATATTTACTTCCTAGAAGAGCACTAATCCTAGAAAGTGATTTCTTGATAATCATCTAGAGACATACTGAGTCCATAACCTACAAGAGATAATTGACCAACTTTGCAACACTGAAAACTTTTCAATGAATCTGGCTTTTAAGCAAGAAGTGCCTTTATGCATTGGATGTGCAACTGTTCTACTACCATTGTCAAGATCTTTGGTCAGATGCAAAAAGGCCTGTGAAATGATCCTTGTCCTGGATCTGAAATATAGATACTTTTGATGTGAAAGTCTAAGATGCAGAAATAAGTCTCTTACTACTCAGACACAATCTGCTTTCCTTTCTAAGCTGAAGGAACAAACAGTGATAGAGCTTTTTGCAAAACTGACTGGACAAGGTCATGGTCTGAATTCAGTATTTACTATGCTTTCAGTAGGAGCTTGGACTAAACGACCTTCCAGAATGAAGGACTGTCTCATTACTCAGACTTTAAATTAGGAATAAAGAGATCTGGGTCTCATAACCACTGGCAGTCTCAAGACTCCACTTGTGCAACGGCTAAAATGAATAGTTGCTGTTTCCCTCAGCTCCACTGGAATGAGTTCCAGTGAACAAGATTCAGCAGCCTGCTGTGGCAGGTTTTGTTGAGCACAGAGAACAGTATTTTCAGAAACACGGTAACAGAACCATGGGTCAAAGGTTCCAGAGCCATTTTTCAGCACTCGTATTCAAGAGAAACATGATGATCTCGTCTTGAAGGAAGCAGGGGGTGGGGTGGGGAAATACTTTAAGGGAGAATACTCGTAGAAAAACAATATCCTCCAGTTCTTTAGCATATTTTAAAATACTGTTGAGTTAGGTGTCGAAGTGTCAACGGGCAGTGGTAAGTAGAGAGATGTTCACAGGCTTGCATAGAAACTGGCATGGCATATTGCAGTCTGGAGGCATGAAGCAAGGACAATAAGCCTTTTCCCTTGCAGTCAAGTGAAGCATTATTAACAATCTTCATGCAGCCTAGAAGTTTCTGACAGCGCAGTACACTGTTGGTGTGGAAGTCAAATGAACTATGCCCAGAAGAATGGTCTCCAACGCAGACTGAATTGCTTTTGATGCATCTGAGACATTACAAAAGAACTCAAGACAAAGCCTTCAAGAAAAGATGCTTCTCAATAGCACATTACCCTTCATTTGGCAGGGTTTGAGATTAGACTGGACTTTGGGGTGTGGGGATGAATAAAAATCAAATACTATGAACTCTTAAGAACTGTGGTTTTAGGAATGTCATGGCAGAAGAGAGACAGTTGTCATTTTAACATTTCTGTCTCTAAATTCAACTCCAATATATGGGGCAGATTGTTAGATGACAGATACAATGCTTGAGGAAAATACATAGTACCAAGGAAAGAACAGACACTTAAAAGGCAGTAGATTCTTGAGCACTGTGAGCACTCTTCCGGTAACGGTGCCTGCATACTTGTCTTTTCATGTTATAAGGCATGCAAAAGTGACAGAAGCATTAAAAGTAAGGATACTTGGCTTGAAGGAGGATGTGAAGACAGATACAGTGGGATATTATAAATGGACAGCCTCTTTCCTTCTGAGCAGTGAAACTCCCCAATCTCACTTATAAAAAGTGCAGAAAGATACTGTTATCTCTTCCTTGGGTTTAAAGGCCAAATATTTAGATAACTCAGATAAATGTCCTCTGAGAAGTAGAGGCAACAGGTAATCCTGACAAATTAAAAAAGAACCTGTCATGCAAAAAATTTCTTGAAGCTATTGGCGGCAGCTGCAGCTATACAAGTTAGAGATTGTCATCAAAAAGGAAGTCCAACCATGGAGACAAAGTGTGAAGAGATAAAAAAAGAAGAAAAGCTCTAGCATTAGAGATCCAGCAGGATAAAAAAAAAAAAAAATCTCTTTTCTTATCTATTCTGTTACTACATAAGTATCTACAGCACCTAGTACATCCATGTGTGAACACACACAGCTGCCTGAGGGAGAATCACAATTTCCCCATCTGGGTCTACCAAAAAAGGCCACTTTGATTCTAAAACATTGATTTCTAAAACAAGAAACTGAAGCACTCTTATTGATCTCACAACCACCTCACACTGAGAACCCTGGACAGATGCAAGTTCTTTAGATAAAAATTAGTTCAAACTGATTTGGGGAGTACTATGGAATTACATTATTTTTCTCAGTGAGACAACCTACTTAATGTTATTAAAATGCAAGCCAAATGAGCCTTAATGTATACTTATGAAGCAGAATTGTTAAGATTTATCATGATTTCATTTTTATAAAGTGTTATAAAAGCTGAACCCACCACCCTTTTTAACTTTTACTAAAAAGTGTACTTTAATTTCATTTTTCATAAAAGTACAATATGTGTCTTATTTTCTAACTGTGCTTGCAGGCATGTGATAGACTTCTGTTCAAAACACAGCATTGTGCTATCTAGATTTGTCCACTTTATAAAGCAAATAATTCAAAACTACAGTAAAAATTAACTATTTATTAATCTATTTAGCGACTTGTTTTCTCTCTGCAAATGGAAGATTTACCTTGGCATCTCCATCTGGTAAGAAGAGATAAGCTCCACTTTTATCCCGGTTACTTGTTGTTCCATACCAAGCAAACTCAACCTTCATTTGATGAATTTTACCATCTTCTTTGGTATTCATTTTCTAAGGATAGAGAATCATGTTTGAAATAGTTTACGCATTTGGGTTTCCACAAACAAGAACATAAGTTCTTAAAGCAGTAAAACATTGTGTTTTGAAATGTAACGCAACACACCTCCAGTAATCCAGACATTCCAGAAAACCACAGTTTCACGTAAGAATTTTCTAAGATTATATTATCCACAGAATGCTGCATCTCTTTTATCTTGAAAAGTCTGTCTGGCTTCTCCTGTCTACTATTCCTCATGTATAAAGTATAGTCTGCTAAAACTGCTTCTGAACTCTGAACCTCCAACAGCTGGTAAACTCCAAGTCCCAGAGGTGGTAGATGCGCCACAAAAGAGACCTATTGGGAGCAAAGAAGACAACATTATTTAAAACATCTAAGTATCAACTTTTTGTAATAAATTTATGCTCACAGTAACTCCATTTGTTTCAATTATTTTAGGATGGCTGAATTCTTTCTAATATTTTATAAATGATCTGAAATTACAAATGACATTCCAAAATTATTAGCTGAAGCATTTTAAGAAGAGTTAGCAAAGAAAAATGTCTGTATCTCTAATTGCTTAGCATCAAGATCACTGCTATAATAATGCAATAATGATTTTGAATATTATTAAAAAAGAATATTAGCTGTGATGTGCAGTTCTAAGAATATTTGCTGTATATTAAAGATGCATGTGTAGCGTATCAAGTGTGCATAGACACTACTTTTAAGCTGCATTTAAAAATCCACAAAGTTAAACAGTGAAATATAAGGCAACTCTCATTTTCAGTCACTGGTTATTTAGGGATTATAAAGGAATCTGCACAGAAGAGCACTACACAAGGTAGATCTCCAAAGCAATTTGCTTAGAATTTGAGGAACAGATAAATAATTTCTTCTTCTCCAAACATCTAACAGTGCTAATCATTGTACTGGTTTGGGCTAAGAGTTAAATTTCTTTGCAGTAGCTCATATGGTGCTATGCTTTGATAACAACAACGTTGATGAGAGGATATTTTCACTATGGCTGAGCAGTGCTTATGCATCCTGCCAGTGAGTAGGCTGGGCAATCAGGAGGGGAAGCAGCTGGGATAGCTGACCCCAGCTGACCAACAGGACACCTCAGACCATACAGCAGCATGCTCAGCAATAAAACTGGGAGAACGACAAAGAGGGGACCATAAAGAGTGATAACATTTTTCTTCCCAAGTAACCATTACACTTGATGGAGCCCTGCTTTGCTAGAGATGGATGCCTGTTGGTGGGAAGGAGCAAATTAATTTCTTATTTAACTCTGCTCACACACACAGCTTTTGCTTTACTTATTTTACTTCACCTCAATACTTCAGTGTTCTCACTGTTACCTTCCAGTTCTCACCCCCATTCTACTGGGGACAGTGAGAGAGCAGCCATGTGAGATTGTGCTGTTTACTGGGGTTAACCCACAGCAATTATCAATTATCTTTGCAGGAACATTATCCTGAAACATGCTCAGGTTGGCTCTCGAGTCAAAAGGAAAGTCAAGAATACAAGCTTGAAAGTAATACAGTGCTATTACAGCAATAAAGCACTATTAGATCACTATGAATTTAACAAAATACATTTTCTGATGTGTGATCATTGAGGACAGCCTTCTATAATGATGTAGGATTCAAAAATTCTCAGAAACATTGTTTAAAACCAAAAACAAGAGGGGCAATCAAAGTCATCTGTCTAGCTTAAATACAAGAGTAATAAGCATTACTATTATGCAGCTCCTATATCTGGAAAACAGGAAAAAAAGAAAAAAGTCAGAATCTAACTGTTCAAGCTTTTGCACTTACAGACCTTCCAGCTGTAGTGCTTGAGCATATGCAGACTTTGTGGCTGTGTGTATAGACTATCACTTGAAGGAAAAAGCAGCTTTGGAAACTTGGGGAAAAAGAAACACATCCAGTATTTTCTGTTCACAGAGCTGAAACTGACCCTTTAAATGTAATTCACCATATCACAAAAATTTAATAATTTCTTAGTTTAATAAACATTAATGCTACATAGATTTCTTTTTTTCCCCTTAAAATGACTAAATTAATGGCATGATCTGCAGAAGACAGAATTGCCAATATCTGAAGCATCCTTTCCATTTCCTTAGTGTGAAGCTACTTTGAATCTCTGTCAAAAGATACTTAAATACTTTTTACTTAAAATAAAATACCTGATATGCTTCATGTGATATGGTAGTTGCTCCATCCCAAACAGCACTGATCTGGACAGCAACAGGTTTTCCCAGAGGAGATAATATTTTAATTCTAGGTGAATTCACATTGACTGAAACCACTGAAAATCGTTCCTGTTCTGTAGGATTATATATCAAAAGGTACCTGCAAAAACGTATTTATCAAATTATCTTTTGGTAAAGAAGCTTTCTCCTTCAGGTTTAGTATCACTGCACATAAATTTTACATATAGAGTGTTAATACAATGTTAGAACAACAGATACATACCACGACAAATAAATATGCAAAACATAACCAGGAAACAAAGGATACTTAACATCAATTCTTGGTAGATCTTCTTTTCTTAATGCTATCATTTTTCCAAGCAATTCTGAAAATGCTTTACAATAAAAATACATCAAATTCCCACCCTAACTACTAAAAAGTTGCTATTAACTGTTGCAAACACAATCAAGACATTTAAGGGCATTTTACGGCTCAGGCAGAACTATTAAGGTCTTGCCTTCCCTTCCTGCTATAAGGGAAAGTTAACAATTATTTAAATTATTATTTAGGAAAATTCCCTGTGGCAACTGTCAATATATATATACCAAAATCTTTTTATTAGGTGCATAGGGAATTACTAATTTTTATGTAATCTTATGCCTGTGCTCTTCTTTTTGACACAGATTATGTTAACTAACCAAAAGAATCATCTCTGAAATTGAATAGAGCAACTTTATCAGCCTCTATATTACTTTTTTTTTTTTTAATTACAGGTTTGTATATTGTGAGGTATGGAAAAATAAAATGATACTAGAACATTTGTCTCGCATGCATATGGAGGACTATCACTGTACTTGTCTTTTCATTGCCAAGCTCAATGAATATACTATTTTAAACTGTTCCCTGAAGTTTCCCACTGTTTATCTTTTTAAAATCTTTAACAATGAAAGATGTTCATGCCAAAATTTCTAATAACTTCTTAGATACACAGCAGAACCAATATTCTATCTTGAACCTCCTTGACCCACTGCACTGTAAAACACATTTTACTTCTTCATGAAATCTTATCTTTCATCAGTTTCCATTTTATTCACTTCTCACTCATCAAACCACTCTTCAGCATCTCTTCTAAGTTGATTCTCCTCATTCTCTACTCCATTTTGTATACAGATTCCTCAGCATTTTGTCAGTGGTTTTCTTCCTTTTCCTTTCACATCTTAACCTTTAAATTCAACTAACACCTTCACAGAAAAAAAAAAAAAAACAACCAACAAAAAACAACAAATGCTTCATCTACAACTGTTTCCACACAAACTAGAAATCTCATTCTGTCACTGAGGTCTCTAACTTAAGCATTACCTATAGCTTGAATATCTTTCTAAAAGCTCACATTCTCACTGTGAGTCTTTCAGTCTCCTTATCTCATACATTTAGATGCTCTGTGCATCTACTAACTAGCCTAGCACTGTAGTACAACTAAGGCCCTGCTAATAAGTTACTTGCAAATTTAAACCATTTAATCTTTTTTCCAACACTATCTTTGAACAGACTGAGGGTAGTCTGGCTCTACACATGTGCCCGAAGAGAGTGAGGTCTCCCTGACACCATAAAGTCTGGCAGGTAGTTGACAAAACTGCTGATATGCTACCTTGGAACTAATGAAACCACAAAATTTCACAGCTGAGAGGCAACAGCAAACTGCTTAGAGTTAATACGGAAGTACAAATTTAATTCCTTATTCTGAGGGAAAGGTTTTCTACATAATCTCAAACTTTACACTGAAATTATGTTAAACTACCTTTCAACTATGAATGCAACACAAACAAGAAAATTCTTCCTCTTCTCAACACTGCTGAAAAATTTCACCTATTCTGTTTTCATCTTGCCTTTTGGTTTTTTAACACCACCACTCTAATTTTAACAAATGCAGTTTTGCTGTACGGATAATCAAAATCCTCATAAACATTAACTAGGCTACCATTTTCCCCTTATCTTTTCTTTGGCTCCCCTCTTTTGCTCAGCATCAGACTTAGGCTATTAATCTTCAATTTCATAGCCCTTCACTGCTATCCTACTACTTCACAATCGCCAGGAAAGGTCAAACTACAACCTCTCATCAATTGAATAAACCAAAACCAAAGACTAAATTATCTTTTTCTATCAAGAGCCTTTGGATCACCTGTCATACATACAATGAGCTTCCCATAAAATTTTTTCCCTTTAACTCTTTAGATGAACATTCCTGCGCTGAAGTATTGTTAAATTAAGACCTCTGCACGGCAACGATTTTCCTCCCATATTTGTGCGTTTACCTATGGTCAGCTAAAAGTGCTTTGGGATGCTCTTTTTTTGCCCTGTTTCATGTTGAAGACTCCAGAGTATGAGACAACACAGGAGTTAATCCTATCCTTGGTCAGCTGTTTGAGTCCTTAAGAACTTGTACAAGACTTTGTGAGGGCCTCCACTAGACTTGGATAGGTCATTTTACAGTTTTGCTTAACTGAAGATGTCTTCTTTTTGGATAATTTTTAATTTAAATGTTAACAATCTGTTTATAACATTTATGGAATCAAAACCAAACTAAACCAACACTGCTCTCAGTCAAGACCCATTAAAAAGTAGGAAGACAAAAAAAAATAAAATTAGTGAAATACTTTAAGAATTTTTCACATACTGTGAAAGAAGAGTGTATGAACTGTGTCAGAAACAATACATATCTAAGACATGATCCAACAACAAAACTCAGAATAAATCATCACTTATTCATCAACAGAACATTACAAAAATCTTTTATTTATTCTTTCTATCCAGTGGAATTCTCCAATTCTTATTCTTCCCAGTAAAATGCTAGCTTATGCTTACAATTCATTTCTAGTAAAGCTATACATCCTCATTAAAGTATCTATCAAACAAATAATAAATTAATGTAAAAATATTTCCAGCTTTGTTTACCTTCCCATCAATACAGGTATGTTTCACAACTTTAGTCACATGACAAATTTAACCATGACAAAAGACCTTTAAAAACTGCTATATCATTATATTTCAGCAGACTATTTTATTTTTTTTTAATATTTGGATAAAACGCTGGAACATATGTATTATACCTTCAATCAATGTATGGTGAGTGCATTATTTGTATGTAGAATAATAAGGCAGTCAGATGAAGCTAGTAATGACAGAGTACATTTTCAGCAGCTGAAATGCAGAAATACTAGATATTAGTATTTTGTTTTCAAATTTTATTTCAGCAGGACTGAAGTATTTATACTCCGTAAAATATAATTCTTGAGCATATACAAAAGCACTGACTAATGTAATAAATAATGTTACTTCTGAAGCACTATTCAACTCCAACCCTTAAATAACATCCCACTATAACTATTTTAAGTTCTGTATGAAACAAAGGAGCTGCACTGCACTTAAGCCATACTATTAAAAAGAACGTCACCCACAAACAGTGTACAACTTGTGGTTACATTACAGAGAAGCAACTTGACAATATTTAAAGGTTTTCTATTCCAGATTTTAAGGACAAAAAAAATTATTAGTGTCTTTCAGAACCAGCAAGCAATTATACTCCTTTCATTATTCAGAACATCAGTCTGTGGCAACACCACCAGGAAAACTACAAAAGCTGTCACGTTTTGTCCAAATAAAGAGGTAGGGATTTTGATGACTACAGGATAATTCAGATGAAAAATTTTACCTAAACTACTCTAGAAAAAACATCACAACCAAGTGTCAGTCAACTTTACTTTCACTTATTCAAGAAATCAAAGAATTCTGAAACTATTTAAATGTAAACTGTATTGAAACAAAAGCAAATAATATAACTTTCTACAGATAGAACCATGGCAAATTTACTCACACAGAGAGCACATATTCCATCTGTGTACCAGGAGCAGAAGCACACTGCTCTCAGCCCCTCAAAAAGAAACAAGTGCAGATTTGAGCTCTTAACCCTAAATTTCATGCATGTCTGATGTGCAAATATTTACAATTTCAGAAAAGCAAATCATGCCACATGCTTTTCAGATACTTTTGGAAATACATACCTTGAATCTTTTACCTCTTACTTTTCTGGGTCTCTGAAACCTAGGACAAGTACCTTGTATTCATTTTGCCTATATAACCTACCATATGCCATTAATAAACCTTTCTAATAACCACATACACCCAAGCATCACGGAATATTTTGACTAGTCTTTTCTCGTAAAGGTTTCACTTGCTGTGAAAAATTTTCAGC
The DNA here is from genome assembly GCA_013398155.1 of Pedionomus torquatus. Lineage (NCBI taxonomy): Eukaryota > Metazoa > Chordata > Aves > Charadriiformes > Pedionomidae > Pedionomus > Pedionomus torquatus. The sequence goes on from VZRU01001149.1 coordinate 20,363, forward strand.
CAGAGCTGAAAAAAGCCATTCCCTATTCTTATTTCAAAAATGTCCTTTACCAAATTATCAAGAAAACATGCAAAGTGGCATTGCTATATCCACAGGCAAAATGTGATTAAAGCCGATTCAGATCTTTTAACAACTTTAATCTTGGCCTCCTAGAAGGATGATATTACAAATTTTGACCACTGCTCTTTTTTGTTGTTTTTTTTTTTTTCTCCCCACTGAAGTACCTAAACATATGGGCATACATAGATATTGATACTAAGACACATTCACTCATAACACCTGCATTACATACACCATTTTGTTTCGAAGTTCATTCAATTCTACCTTCACAGTCAATTCCTTCCTCACAAGCTTTTGTGAGAAACCAGAACTCATTCCTGGTAAATCAGTGACAGGATTTTTCACAAGACCACCTCTTCAAGACAGTTGGACTCAAGACAGCTTAGGACAACAAATTTGTGGAGGACCCTGAATCAAATTTGAGAGCCACTTCAGGCACTCTAGTTCAGACTGACCAATTTTACTGGAATCTCACTGGCAAACTTTCACAGACAGATTCAAGCATTTCCCATTACAACTCATCAGAACACATATGTACAATTTCAGTGCAAAGTTACATGAACACCACCTTCCAAGTGGATTAGTTTCTTTCCTTTTTCTATTACAGAGGCAAAGCTAAAAAACTGCTAAGTGAGGAAAAAAGCAAAATTACATGTACAACATCCTTTAAGAAAAGGCCTCCATGATTCTTTCATTGAAGCCCAAGAAAGCATGTAATAGACACATTTTCCTCAATTTTTAAATTTAAGATAACACTAAAAGTATCAAAATACTCTTGTGTTATTTAAAATGCTCTCTGCTTACCTTAGAGGGCCACTGGAAAAAAAACTTTGAACAAAAATTAACCATAATTATTTTTTCTTAAGAAGAAAAGCCCTACTGAGTATTTACTTGAAACACTAAGTTTAAAAGAAAAAAAAAGTTTCTATCAAATTACTTAGTTCTGTTCAAAGCTCTTTTGGTTTCTCACCTAAGAGTCAATTCCTCCTTAGTCAAAAGTATGATTAAAGTGATATTTTAAGTACAGGCCCCCTCATTCACTTTTTTCTGTATCTGGCCATGTTTGCATGGATTTCTGCTATAAATTACTAAAGGTAGGAAGAGTCCACAAAATAGTTGCTCTGAAAATAAATACCATGTAAATGCCACATACACAACTTGAAGTGTCCTTTAATCAGCTACAGTTTTTTTAAAAAATGATTCAGGATATAATCTAAAATCATCTGTTCATACTGCTCCTCTGATTCTACAAAAATAAGAAATATCTCAAGCCATGTTCTTAATATTACTTTACGAATATGACTAACCAAAAGTCAACTATGCAGGCTCATGATCACAACACACACTCCTTGACAGCAGATTAATGCCTTTTTCTGCATTTCTTCAGTTACTGAGCTCTAGAAACTGTATGTTTCACAGCATTTCAAGACACTTTTTAGTCCTGCTCAAAATTTATTTAGGAAAAAAGTTAGGTAACAGAGAGTTTTGGACGAAGTCATTCAAAATCTCATGCATAAAAAAATCATGTGACCAATCCAGTTTCTGATGGTATTCAAGATTCAATGCTTGCTTTAAAGAATTTTTTTTATTTAAAGTCATCCTCATTCCCCCTCTGCAAAAGTATTTCTGAAATACACAAAATTCTCCTGATTTCACCAAAATTTCACTTTTTCTAATATATATTATCAAAACACTGAACCCCAAGCCTCTATGTATCAAAGACATCTGGCTCACAACTTTCTTTTAATAGTAGCAAACCTTACCAAGAAATAAGAAAGCAAAGAATGTGGAAACTAACTGGCTGTTAATTTTGAGTTTAAAGTTTATAAACCCCCAGGAATTTAAGGCATTTTTGAAGAGAGATGCATGGACAGCTGTCCAATAAACAAAAAAATAATTTTCTTCCTAACTTCATATTCAGAAAGGAAGCATAAACCGGAATATCCAAAGATGGAATAATTCTGCATCAGATTTTGTTTTTTTTTCCCCAGATGGAAAAATGCCCTTCTATGTCAAGCCATACCAACTAATTTACAGAAACGCAGTGTTACTGATTTAGGATACTTCTTTTTAAAATATAACTGGATGCATACACATACATAGAGTATATATGCTACATACGGGGGGTCAAGGAGGGAAAATCCAGAATTTTCCTTTATTAGGAAATACCTTGACCTTATCATTCCTCTAGAGGACTGATCTGTTTCTACTAATGTAAGGAGTTATTAATCTACTCAACAGTTCTTACCTCATCAGAAAGCTACCTACCCACAGTAAAAAAAATATAAAATAAATGTATTACTCTGACAACATTTAATGTGTAAAAACAGTTAAAATACCCAGAACTCAGATCTTTTATCAGAAGCAATAGAGAAACACTTTTACAGCAGATGTGCCAAGTGCCAATATAATGCTTGTCAGATGACAAAAACCTTTTTATCCTATATAACAAACTCAGCATAAAATGCTGTGCTTGTGCATCAGGGGCAGCAGTTGTAAGCAAAGCTGTTCTCTCATTACAGCAAGTAGATCTCACACAAACATCAGGTAACATTTCAGGTCACTGGAAGGTCTTGTATGCCTCAAATCAGTCCACCTTTAGTGTTTATTCCAGCTGGTCAACTAAAAGATAGTATATACAAAACAGACTAGCCTACAGCCTTAAGCCACACTTGGTACTGCAAAATATGCTGGTTTGCTATGACCCTCAAGACTAAATTCAAGAGACAAAAGGCAAATCTCTATCTTAATAAGAACCTAGTGGACTAGAATGTTGGTATGATTTGATCTCTTATCCAGATGGAGAATTAAGTAAGACAAGCTTTGACAAATGCTTGAAACATTGTTCTTGAAAACATCCAAAACAGTTTATACTGTTCTCCAGCTCAAGCCAACAATTTGTGATTTTATGATCTGACCTAAAGAATTTCTTGCTTGTTTTTTGGCCTCACTGTGCACAAAAAATCTCCACCCTACTCAGATGGATACCCAATGATATAAGTTTAATAATGTGATATCCAGCACTTATCAACAACCATATGAGTAATAGCTACTCAACTAGCAATTCTAATAACTGACTGAAGGTAGCACTAGCAAAAATACATTTAGAACAAACTAACTAAAAATTAAAGTGTGGAATTAAAACATGACATGTCTAATGTTTTGCTTTCTAGTTTTAAAGAAGGGTGATCAGATCTCCTTCAATATGCCTTTTGGGCCAGTGTCCTTTTTTTTAAATTTAATGTGAACATTACAAGAATGAACTTTCAGAAAAAGCTGTAACAAGCTAAGCTCAAAGCACCTAACAAAACTGCAGTGAAAGTGTGCTTTATCTGCATCAACACACCTAATTATATTACATTTAGTTTCATTAATTGATACACATTTAACGTACAACTCCTGAGATACAGTAGATGTTGAAACTGTTACCGCTCATAACTATACAATCCTAGACACTAAATTCAACAGGGAAGTCCTTTGTGAGGAAAACCTTATGCTTAGAGAGCTGGAGTCTCAGATACACTGTGAGATGTAAACGTGAAATCTGGGCCAGTAAGAATATGGGTCGTTTAACAAAATTCAAGTTAAACAAGCAGTTCTCATCTATATAGTCAGAAAAACCAAGTTCTCCCCAAAAGGAGATACTTTCCCAAGGGTCTCTTCATTGACTAGGTAAAGTCTAAGGAGACTTTTCAGTTTACTTAACTGGGTCAGATAAATAATACTAATATGCTCCTATGCATCACATCCAGCTAAGCTTCTTGTAAATTTAAGAATCCTAATTTGAGACTATCAATATTGTTACAGATGTAACAAAAACCCAACAATTTGCATTTAAGCAGCACTTCTTATAATCCAATTGAACTGTTTATTATAGACTATTGATCTTGACTACATATAATCAAATGTCATCATAAATGGACAAATATTAAAATTTTTGGCTCGTCCTAAATAAAACACCTTTTCCACTTACGAAAAAAATCCTGCAGAAGAATTACTAGAAATCAAATCTCAAGACTCAAGTACACTATTAATTTGTGTTGCTTTCATAAGGTAGAAAAAACAAGGTGGAAACAGAATCTATTATTAACAGATCAGCTCTTCATGATAAAATCAAAATGGTGATATCAATAAAAAAGATATCAATATCTCAGAGTAAGATAGAGTGTCAATAACTCGGCAAATTCTTAAGAATTCAGTAGTGTTTAACCAAGACAAAATGCAATTATGCTATAATTGCAAATGCATTTGAAGAGGAAGCTAAGTGCATAGTTTAGAAATAAAGGTATAATGTTAAAATAACACATTCTTTCTGAAAGAAGTAACAGCTGACAGTTCTGATTAACATAAAAATAATTAAAAGAAATGATAGCGTGCTTAAAAAAAGAAAAACAACTTCTATTTTCTTAGCTTGACATTTCAGAATTCAGAATTGCTCCCAGAAAGCCCTTCCTAATGACAAACCCAAAGTCAAACTTTGGATTTGTTGATAAAGGTAAAAGAACTCGCACACATTTCTATCAATTCTCGTTTTATAACTCTGCCTTTCCAGTAGCCATTACTCATGCAAAAGGCAGAGAATCAGGCAGACAACGGGTACATATTCCATCCCTCAACTCTCACAAGGAAACAGGACCTTTGCATTGCTTTCTCAAGAACAAACCATGGAACACCCTCAAGAAAACAGCATTCACAATAAACACAGACAACAGCACAGCAAGAACTATAAATTTTGGGAACACAAAAAAACCAACATTAACCTAAGACAAGACTTTTAAAATGTTATGTACCTACTACATATGCCAGATACACATACTTCCTATGATTTAGATGGATTGTAGTGGCACACATATCCTAATCTAGAGCACATAACTACTCTCCAATTAAGGATAAAAGGATTAAGTCCAAAGGCACTGTTTTAAATTTTTCTTTTACCACAAAGTTGTGAGGTGTTCTGAAGTCCAAGATGGGCTTGAAGCCCCCTGACTTTTTCAGGATCAGGAAGTACCTTCACTAAAATCCTTTCCTTGTTCCTCTTGTAGTGCAGGCTTTATAAATCTGCATTTGGAAGGGAAAAAAAAGTCTGGTTCAGAAGAGCAGAAAGACTTTAAATATGCCATATCACTTCAGTCTGTGCCTTGAGAGCCTGGGACTAACTACAGTATTGCCTCAAAGCAATTCCAGTTAAAAGGCTGAAGAGGCCAGTGCCTGGAAAAAAAAAAAAAAAGAAATAATACACAAATATACTAAAATGTGTATCTTCTACTTCCAAATTTGCTTCAACAAGTACATGCATACAATCCAGATCTTTCAATTATATTCAGTTCTTTACTAACATATTCCTTCATAATGATCACTTTTTTTTTGTTTTGGAAAACAAACCCTTTTTTTTTTTTTTTCTTTCCCCCCAAACTATGTTTAGTTAATATTTTCTTTCTGCATAGACACGGTGTTTTCAGAGGAACACAGAAAATTCTTGTAGCACCTAATTTTGGGGTTTTTCATTATAATGTTTTAATTTTTTGTAGAACTGAAGCATTGAACACTTTTACAATCTATTACACAGGTACTACAAACCCCAACAAAAACTGTGCATTGAATCAAAAATCCTAAACTTGTGCAATTCTGAGAAACTGCAAAGATTCTATAAATGTTACAACCCGTATCAACTTATTTATCAGTTTAATTTTGCAACTGTAATTTCAGAAGCAATCAGTAAACAAAAATATTTAGAACAGACCATCATTGGTTTACCAACAATAAGACAAACCAAAAATGAAAAAAGTTTGATTTGTAAGAATTTTTATACACTGAGAAAATAACTTTTAGAAGTTTGAAATTTAAGAAATTTTAGAACAATGTGAATTCAGAAGCATGATAGATAAAACTGAATTTTGAAAAAGATTAATTCCACAGAAAACTTTGGAGTGCAATTAATTGCAAATCAAATCTGCTTTTGTCATCTTAATAACAAAAATTTATAGTAACTTTAAAAATGAGTCACAACTCAGTTTTAAAGAGCTATTGCTTATGTCAAAACAGACACTCATCCCTTAGCTTCTTTTCAGAGTTTCCAGATACACTTTTAATGAAGTCAACTGCCAGTGCAGCGAGTCAGACCTGAGATGAGCCTGCACATAGTGTAATTAACACAAGAAGTAGAAAACTCATACAATAAAAATGGAAATCTCTGAAAAATTGCTGTGACCTTACATAAAAGAGGAGGAATTAAGAGACAAAGGTGCTAAGAGCTCTTTCACCCCACTTCACTTCTTCTCCCATTAGACATTGTCAAAACATAATTTGCTGATTTTGGTCATAAAGACTGTCACGCACTTAACTTCCACATATAAAATAGAATGAAGGTATCCTGGCTTTGTTTTTGTTGTTTCATTTTGAAGTCACTGCTTTTGCCAGAATGACTTTTACTGGTTCATTCACTGACTTTTACTGAAAGCATTTCATTGCCTTTGCAACAGCTTCGCCATCGTGAGAATCGAGAGAGAGTGCTTTTTTAAATACCCATTCAATTTAGTCAAAATTACCTTGAGTTCACTACAAACAGAACATGTTCATGGCACTTACAGGCCACCTGAAATGTAGTAAATTGATCGGGCAGCTGAACACTGGGAGTAACATTTTAAAGTAAGTTTTAAAAAAATCATCATGCTGTTTTCAGCCTAAGCAACCAGGGTACTGGAAACTGGAAGTGCAGCTCTTCACATGTAATTTCAAAGGGTTTTCTAATTTTTTTAACTGCTTGCACTACTATGCCAAGAATACAAGTGTTTAATTAAGTGTTTTTTTCTTAAGAGAAGGGAAGAATCTTAATTTCAACTGAATGACCACTGAACCTGTCCACCTCTCTTAACACTACTAATACAGAGGTTTCACTTTAACAGAAGACATGGCAAGTAGTTGTCACTACTTCATCCAATGAAAAGCTAAAACAGTTGGCTTGGTTTGTTTTTTCGGTTGGTTTTATTTTTCCCCCTGGGAAACAAGTATGCTTATTAACAATATATGAACTGCCACAAATATTTTTAGCCTTATTTTAAATGTAACTGTATTCTTTTTTGTTTTCTTTAAACATTTTTACCCCTCATTGACAACTGAAAATACTCTTGGTTTGACTTTTTTTTTTTAATTGTTTCAGTATGTAACTAGAAATACACAAACCTTAGAACTCATGCAAGCATAAAATGTAATGAAAAATTTAGATTATTAAAATGTCAAATGCTGTCAGAGCATCTCCTCGTTGTAATTACATTGGAAAACTTAGATTGATTGAACTAATATGGACAACACAAGTAAAAAAAAATTTTAAAAAACCCACCACCGAAGTAAAAATTGCCAAACGAGAATACTAAAACATTACCCCAATCCAGCCATCTTCTTAACTAGAAAAATACAGTTCCTTTGGTGTGAAGCTTTAATCATTTTCTTCACTTCATGAGGACAGTTTTCCCCTTTGGCATAGCACACCAAGAAAATTTCCTTCTCATGTAAGTTATCCTTGCTGTCACCTTCCAACGAAATACGCTAACATACACAGTGCTCTGCCAAGAATTTTTTAGCTTTGTACCTTATTCTTTACCACACACTAAACTTTATAGTTTTCATTTCTACATTATAGTGTGCTGTGTTGAAAAAGCAGTGGGTTTGTGTGCCAAGTAAATTTTTGAAAAGGTAACCGGCTTTCAGAATCATAAGGGTAAATAAGAATTTTCTTTCTCGAAAAAGATCTCAAATTTTAGACCTAACATGAAGAATACAACTTCTGCCAAAACTTTGTTAATTACAACCTTATGCTCGTAGATAATGGTCAGGATAACAGCCCTGAGTGGTTCGTATCCCCTCTTTTGGAAAAACAAAACTTTTTCTTTTATAGAGTGGATGTCACTAAACTGTTTCATCCTTTGACAGATCTTCGAAGAAATCACTGATTACAGTATATCCTACCCAGAATTAATTCCCTAGACAACCTGAATATTTCAACCAGTAGAAAATATATCTGCTATACTACTAAACTGGTCTGATAAGAAGGATATAACAACATTCCCTTACAGTTAGCTGACAAACCTCTGGGCAAACTTAAGTATTGTTGGTTTAGCACTGAAAAATAATCACAAATAAATGATTTTTAAAGATTTTTCAACATCATAGTATCTTTAGTTTATATGGGATGCCTTACACCATGCTTGCAGAGATCAATGGAATTTAGGACTAAAACCACCCAGCCAGGTACATAAAGGTTGAGAAGTGGACAGAAAAAAAAAAAAAAAAAAAAAAAAAGCCACAACGCAGGGAGAAGGGGAAGTGTGTCTCATTCAATCCTAGGTTCATCTTGTTGTGTCAGACTATACTACTAGTATCCAAGCTGGCACAGGCAGCCAATTTAGGTATTTGGTCACGTATCACAGTCCCCTGCAATGCTGTCTCCAGCAAACACTCTAGACAGAAACAGCAAGGAAATCTTGCCAATCACATTGTTGACATACTCTTCATCAACAGCCAACAGCTTAAACTGGATGGCATGAAGTTCAAATCCACGCCCTTCTGCAAGTCCAGTGAGTTCAAAACTTTTGCCATTTGGGAAGTATGACTTCTGCCAGACTATTCCCAAGAAACGATTGTATCAAAGGACAGTGCTCTGGCAGAAGTATGATGCAGCACACTGATGGGCTTTGTCTTCAAGACTCATTGTAGTAATTGCTGATTTGAGAACTAGACAAAAGTAGTTTCATATCTCATTGCGTATTAACCTGTGAAAGCTTTGTTTTTCAGCCAGTAGTTAACAACTTGTTAAACAGCCTGCAACCCTGATCATCAGTTAAAAGGGGGTTAGTATAATGAAATATGCTGTAACTTCAGTACTAAAAAGCCTGATCATAAGACAACTTAGTTGTTTTAAGGTGGCACAGTCACAACAAGATTTAAAATACTATACATATCTATTTCATTAACACATTACTTTTTTATGAAACTACGGATTCATAAAAAGATGGCAACTGAGCGATACAGAGAACTGATGCATGGGGGAAGAGGGTGGAAGGGAGGCACAATACCAAACATATTACAATTGGTAGCTACTTAGAAGCAGCTGGAAAGACACTTCTCAAGTACATACCCAACTGGAGCTACTTCATACTATAACAACAACTACTGACAGTATTTTTCCTTTTTTTCCACCCATGTAAGCAAGTTGTACTAGCTCTCCTGTACAATCTGCCCAATTAGTTTCACTACTGACTACTGCTTCCATAAGCAGTTAAGAGAAGACAATTAAAAAATATCAAAAGGGAATGCGATTTGCGAGAAGCAAAAAAATTCTACAAAATAGTTTCCTATTGAAAAGCAGGTGAGATTTGAAGTTCACTATCAACTCAGTAAAACAGAAAAAATAATAGGAAAATTATTATGTAATTAATCAGATAAAAAAACATTATCTTTCAAGCTTCCCATCAGCAGTGCTCCTCTAAATTTGCAGGGGATATGAACGAAATTTTTGTAAGAATAATCAATTTACAATACAGTTACTTTAAAAATCTTGACATGGAAATGCAAAACTGTAAAAACATAAATACTCTGAAAATTAAAAAAAAAAAAGTAACACTTTGCCAGCTACATTGACTTAATTTCTACTCCACACAATGGTATATTAGAACACATTAACAGAAAGAAATCTAGAGATTTCACACTCCAGATATGAATAATAAAGACTATTATGAACAGAGGATAACCAAGTAATAGAGTTTTGAAGATGAGTATTTTCAATCCACTGATGCCTCAAAACTTGAAATGACAAGTAAGTTTCAGGCTTGGAACCTTCAAATTCTGAAGTTTAAGCACAGTAATCCTTAATGATAAATCTATCAAGCTGAGTTTAAGATTCTACTGAAATTAAGATCTCATATCTCTACCAGTTACCTGGAAAACTCAGGTGCAAAGTCATAATATTCACATACTAGATTTAAGCAAAAGTTAATGTCTCAGTTTTCATACCACTTTTAACAACTATGTTAGTGGACATTCAAACTACAACCAGAGATAACATTAAACAACTATGAAGACTAAGCTCATTTTTAGAAGAGAAAATAATTGAACATTACAGATACTTAAATAAAAACTTCAAGAATGCAGGAAATTTGACATTGTGTGCACTTAAGCATTGCTTTGAAAGTGTTTCCAAACAGGAAGCCATTACAAAAAAAGCTGGTTTTCAGACAGCAATATTAACATTCTCTTGTAATCTGTCTCCTCTCCTTCTCTTCCTCTTTAGTCTATCTGCAATAATTATGATTACTCAGTTTTTGGAACACAAACTGCATCTCATACGACTGTACCATATCTTCACAATACCAGACAAGTTAAACTTAGCAATTATCTACCAATGATATCTTCTTATTAAGTTAAGAGATGTTTAGAGAACACCAGCAAAAGGCTGCTAGAATAATATCCATTTTAAAATAAAAAATCTTGACATATGTATCTACTTAATGTACAAAAAAGAGGAAAAAAAAAAAAAAAAGAGAAAATGCCTGAAATGCACAAACACCAGAAAGGAAAAAATTTATTTAGCATACTATACAGAGAGGTAAGTGGAACAGAGATGGAAATGGACGGTTTATCAGGGGATGGAAGGGATATGGGGAAAATTTTAACAGGTAACCTAGGCAAGGAGAGCAAAATTGTTAATGCTATCCTCGAACAGCAAAGAAAGTCTACATTATAACTTGCCTCCAGCCAAGTGTTTATGTACAATATACACAATCCTCACTGAGTGAGGATAGATAAGGGAATGTCTTAAAATAGTTGAAAGATTTTAGTTAAATATCTGAGTTCTTGATCACTTTGGATAAGTTTAAGATAGTGAGAATAGGCCAACTATTCAATAAGAGAATAAAACTCTTATCCTCGGAAAAATGGTATGCATGTCCACATGACAGCTCTAGAAACAAACTTATATTAAAACTACATATACATACACATTATATACATTTAACTTTAAAGGACAAAAGATGGCTTCCCCAGAAATCTCACAAGGACCAAATTACGCTCATTTTTTCAAAGAATCTGATTAATTTTTTTTAACAGTAACGGTTTGCTGAGTAGTCTGACACCTTTGTGAATTAGGCAAACAAGTTTTATTAGCTTGCCACTTGCTAGAACTAATGAAATTAAATACCAACATCAGCAAAAAAAGCATTAATTGCTTTCTAAATGAATCTTAAATCTTCTCTTCTGTAAGCAAAAACCTTGTGTTAGTTGCTTGACACTCATAGGAGTTCTCATATGCATACATCTTATTTACTGGTTTGGATCAGTCAGCTTCTAATGATTAAGTTATTTTAGGTTGGATATGGAATATTCATGGGGAAAGGGGAATTACAGTTCCAACTGAATACTCTAGAAGTACATATAAAGAAGTAAGCCCTCTTAACACAACGGAAAGTTGAAGTTAAGACAAAACAGAGTCCTATCTTATCTTCTACTTGAATTTTAAAGATAATCCAGCATTTAAGTATTGTGATTTTTAGGCCTTATAAAAGACTAAGTTTTTGCCCACGGCGTTAATTGAGCCAGCTGTGATAACATTTAATTAGAGTCATCTACTAGAGTCATCTAAAGCATAATTTGTGAAGAATCACAACGCTCTGAAAGCACATGTTAAACAGACTACACTTGCTGCAGCTGAATTAGTAGTATGTGAGAAACTTCTTTAAAGTCCTCTGTCCTCTTTCAACTAGACATAATAGTATTATCATAATATGCCAGATTACCTTTTTAATTTTACCTTTGTTTTGAGTGCAGATTAAAAAGAATGAAATGGCATAAAAACCTAGTAGGTAGTGAGAATACACACATTTCTAAAAGACTCTCAGATGCTAAGTAATACATAAATTATTTACCTTGGTTGTGATGTCAGCTTTATAACTGTCTTACGTGGCAAAGAATCTTGAGAAGATTGAACATCATCCTACAAGAGAACATCTTTGAATTCGCTTTGAATACACTTAAACGTATAAGATCTTTGTCTGTTATGTGAACTTTATGAAGTACAAAATCATGCTGGCCATACCATAAGTCAAGTTTGGTTTAGCACCTGAACTGCAATGATAAACCACAATGATGAACCAATGATGAAACAATTCATTGAGAAACTTTCGTCTTCACTACATGTCACTTATTAGACCATTATCAAATTGCCACCCCCACGTTTTAATTTTTTGCACACATCATAATCACCAACTTCCTTGAAGTTTTGCATATGTGATATATTTTTATTAACTTTCTCTTCCTATAAATCTACTCTCTGAAACCTTACACTTGTATATTTATCACATATTTTCTAACAAGCCTCATTGCTACTTTGTATTGTACACAAAGAAAATTTTCAAAAACTTAATTTCATAAGTATTTATGATTTTAATGTTATATAAACTACTTGAAGAATTGTTTTAGAAAACTGATGAATTCTTATTTTTCCCTAGCTTTTTTCCTTAAATACAATACGACTGAAAGCTCACTTCCAGTGAGCCAAAGTGTTGGTTTGTCACTATAATAAACAATATATATATATAAGATACACAATAGTCTTTAATTAAGAGAACAGCCAACCTGTTGATGAACTGTTACATTCCTACTGGTTCATATAATGGTGACAGTCATAGACTTTATACTGAAGTGTAAAGCTCCCAGTTCCTTGGACCACTCCAAAATATCCTCAAATCCATCTGTCACTTAGATGAAAGACAGTAATTGTGCACTTGTTGCATAGCTTTACTTTTATAGGTTGAATCTCATCCGTTTTGTTGGATCATTCAGGGAACTCTAAATTTCTTCTATTTTTCAGTGTATTTTCTTCCAAGATATCTAGTTTTTGGTTGTTTACAAATGCAGAAAAATTTACAATGGAAGAAGTATTCAGTTATCAGCTGGGAAAACCATGATGCTTTTGCATGTAACTAATAATTACGCATAGCAGAAACAGTGCTAGCAGTGTCATTCTGGAATCCTTCTATCCTGTCTTGCTTCAACTTCCGATTTATTTTTTTTTTTTTTTTAAAGGTCAATTTTCCTCTGGTTGTACCTACTACCTACTGGAATGCTGCTACAGACTCTTGCTCTGTTGCTTCTTCACTGCTCAAAGACAAATGAAGACTATATGATTGAAAACAGCCATTGAATCATCAAGAGAATTGAAAAAGACAATCTGAATGGCCATCTCCGAGAAATTCTTGATGTCAGCTTCCATTGGCAACCTAAACACCATGACACGATTTACAGAACAAGGGCCTCTGAACTTTCTACTTGCTCAAAAGATTTTTTGTAAATATCCTTCAGTTCTCCCATTATCACTCAACAATTCCCACATTAAGAACATTTTGTTGTGGTAACCAAAGTACTGTGGGAATAGAAGGTCTATGATCTACTGTAGTTACTGTAAAGTATACAGATAAATCATAATCTACTTCTGTAATCACTGTTTTTTTTTTCTCCTTTATGTATATATAATGAATTAATTGAAATAAGAACTTTCTTTTTCATTTCTGTTTTCACATTAGTAGTAACAATGAGTTTGATTTGCTATATTTCTAGGTAATATACAGTTCAAACAGCAATCTGTACTTCTACAATCCAGTAACACTAATCCAGACTCATAAAGAACAATGAAACGTTAGGCAAAGTATAATATTACAACATCGTCCAGTACAATTCAGCACAGAAGTGAAAACCTCCTTCCATGAACAGCTTCAAAAGATTCTTAGATTATGAAGACGCACATTCTTTTTCTTATCCTTTTCAATGAGGAGAAAAATGACATATATGTGGCACACATATACATTATGTGTGTGCCCTGTGTGTATATGTGGCAAACATATATGTGGCATACATATACACACAGGGCACACACATACCATGTGTACTAGATACTAGAATCAAAGTAATAAAAAGTATAAAGAACTGGTTTAAAAATTCATTATTTCTTTATATATGGAAGGGTAATTCAAAGTACAATACATCTGACACATTTAAGACAGCAGCCTGTATGTTGTGTTAGTTACGTTAGAAGTGTGAGGTAATCATATAATAAAGTGTCTTAATCTTGCTATGTTTATGCATTAAATTAAAGTATCTCATTTCCTCTCTAGCCCATGTTTATGGACTCATGTAGACTTGCTAAGACTACCTAGCTATGACAGCAGACAGAGTTTTCATTCAGAAAGTTAAGAAACTAAAGCAAACAATATTAGCAAGCGTGTTTCTTCAAGGTGCTTCTTCACTGTAAAGTAAATCTCAAAATGACACGTAGAGATCTATTGTTGACTTTATCACCAATAGATTCCCTATTGAAATAATTTCAGCTAAGGAAACAAGCACAAAGTCTTAAAAATTCAGCTTTGGTGCAGATTTTGAGCAGGTATAAGCAGCAAATTTCATTCTGACCCTCTGCAGGCCACTTAAATTGTATTGAAAATGCATTTTTCAGATTTTATTTTTGGAGAAAATCCAAGAAAGACAGCTTACCATCTTCAGGAATGGAGTTGATGTGTCATAAATATAAGCACCTTTATCCTTTAGGATAAGAATATGAACAGAGTCAATTATCACTTTCTTCAAGTTCATTATTGAATGGAAAAGCCTGTTAAAAATTTAAAGTCTTAGTTAGTTTTCAGTTGGTTTTATTCAATGTGATAATCAAAATCTAAAAACATTGAAGAACTCAATACTGAGTTACAGAAAAAGAAATGTAATTTTTAATATCAATACACCATGAAATTAAGAACAGCTAGTTGCAATGAGTGAACAAACTGCAAAATGCAAACATACACTGAATTTCATTATATTCCTACCTTGCATACTGACACTAAGGTACCACCCTCCACCCTATTGTTATGCTACAAAATATATAACCTCAAAATAACAAATACTTTCTCAAAATACTATAGGAAATACTAATAGGAAAGTTTGTGGTTTGCATGTTTAATTTCTGGTACCTATAGTGGAGACAACTTGAAATAATGGTCACAAAGTCAAGATTGCCTTTAAGAGGTATTATAAAAGTATTAGAAACAAAAAACAAACAAACAAAAAAAATTACCATTATTTTCATTGCTTCATCTGGGACAAGGTTTACAAATTCTTAAATACAGCAAGCTGTGTAATTTTATTTGTAAAGGTAAAAAAGTCTGTATTTCACTCTCATAACCAAATGTATTGCACATTGGCAACATGAAAAAAGGTAGGTTACAGGGCGTGTGGGATTTTCCAAGGAACAGATGTCTAAATTGACATATCTCTTGATCACTGCTTACAATACACAGATATAAAATATTCCCCTATACAGTAGCTACTACAGAAAATAATAGCCTTGCTATTAAAGAACTCTTGGTATCTTGTCTACCTAGCTTCTTTTGAAACCTCAGAATTTTTGTTTGGACATCAAATTCTTACTTCAGAGGATTAAAAGTTATTTCATAAATGAAGAGTGTGGGTAATCAAATCCAATTCTCTTGTAGAGCGCTACTACACTTTTGGTACTGAGTATGCTGCTACCTCTAGCAAATCTGTATCTTTGAAACACTTGCATTTTAAAAAAGTAAACGGAAATTAAGATTTAAGTTTGTATATTCAAAATAAGTTACCTAGTGCCATAATCCACAACTACCCAATCTTTAGCTGTTCCTGTAATAGCATCATGATGCTGGAAGAGTCCAAGGTTCCTCCTAGCTTCTGTCAGCAATTTGTAGTTATCCGCTGAAGGAAATACACTCATCTTCTCAGATTTACTGGACTGTACCAAAGCCAGGGAGTAGAGGATTTCAGCTGCTCTGGAATTGCAGAGAAGAATCAAATATTTCTACAGGTTCAAAAAAACCCACAACAAAACCAAAAGCAACATACATTTAACCTGAAGAATAAACTGATGTTTTTACATCTTTCCTCATTTCTAGTTCCACAAGTTCTTTAAACCTTATGTGCTTTTTGGCCTGTTTCTAGCTTCAAACAGTTAAAAAAAAAAATCACTGCTGAAATTCATCATCAACTAGTTCTACACCTGTAAGTTTCTTCCAAGGATTCTGTGATGGAAAAAAGAGCTTTAAAATAAAAATTGTGACAGTACAAAGTAACATACCATTTTCACAAATGTACAAAGTATATAGATCTGATCTTAAAATGATACAGCAATGATATCCTGCCTTACAGGACACACAATTTCCATGTCAAAAAGCAATTTCTTAAACAAATAGAATTATCACAAAGAAATACATTCATCTGTACACTCTATATAATATCTATTCTGCTACTTGTACTTCAAACAAGCTAAAGTCTACTAAGACTTAAGACTGCACTAAGGTGCAGTTCATGCACCTATAGTTCATGCTCATTATACATTCACTTGAATAGTGAGAACACTGATTCAAAGACCCTTAACCTGAACAGGATGCAGAACCTTTCTCTTATTATTCAAAAGCCTAGCACTATAATATTAGTATTAGGTTCTCACTTGCTTTATAAAAATCTAAATTTATTAAAAACAAAACAAAAACCCACAACAAAATCAAAACAAACAGAAATTGCCAGTCACTATGAATATTTGAAAAAAAATGATCCCTGTAGATGGGAAAATCATCTGTTTACTTTTTTCCTATGTTTTTTTTTCCTAAAACTTTACAGTTCTGTTTTTTTANTTTTAAGTCCGATAAGTGTCTGATTCTTTATTTATAATTATAATTATAAATATTTATTTATTATATCAAGGTTTCCCACGTGTTTGAAGAAACCAAAAGTAGTAGGTTAACTACTAGATAAAAAGCAAAGCAAAGCAAAATATCATCTTCTTGAAACAAACAAAACTAAATTCTAAGCATGTAAAAAAAAAAAAAACCACCAACACACAAAACCAAACAACCACACACACACAAAAAAAAAAAAGAAAAAAAAGATAACAACCCTTACCAAAACCANAAAATAAGATAACTACACTTACCCAAACCATCAGTGAGTGCATCTGTTCAAATTTAAACTAGGTACAACAACAAATTGTAAAATCATGTTCAACTTGGATTTTCAGACAATGGATTGCTATTTTTCATATTGTTAATATGAAAAATACATTTGGATTCAGCTTGATCTCTTTCTGCACCACATAGGTGACAATTACGTAACAAAAACGACCCACAAATAGCTCATGTCAAATTAAACTGAACGGTACTCTACATATAACAATTCAATTTTCATATTGTAAATATCTGAGGAATAGGATGAGATTTTGCTCTTACAAGATAACTGCTTGGAAGCTACACACAAAATCAAAGATCAATCAAAAAAGTTTTAATTCCTTTTTTTTATTACTAGTGCACTTAAGCTTAATGGCTGTGATTTTAATGTCACAGTGCAAATTCATACATCTATGTATTCTTCCTACTTTGTTATATTACAGCTTAATTTGAGACAAAACCAAGTACATTGTAGTTAAAATGCCATCAAATGCATATTCATCTAGTGGATAAACCCTGTCTGAAACTGTTCTACATTTTAAAAAAAATAAATGACTTAGCCAGTAAACACTGGCCCAACTCTCAGCATGAAGCAGAGAACACAAGAACTTTTTGTCCACAAAATACAGGTTAGATTTCCCTCCCCACAAACCACTTCAACTTTTTGGGTGGAAAGTCCAGTATTTACAAGGAAGGGAATAACCTCACAGCAAAGGAAGTAACATTGTAGGGAAGTTTATAGTATCATACTGCTTCCAGAACATCAGTTTAAATACATTTAATTGATAAGGAATACTCTTTTGCCTTTCAGAAAATATGATTGCTTTACAGATCCATTCCGTACATCCACCTCTCAGATGCAGAATTTTCCTTTCAAGTTTCAATATCATTCTAAACATTAGAATGATTCAATGGTCAAAGATGAAAGACCCTTAGAAGTAAAGCCACAAACCCCACTGCATTAGAGAACACTTCAGCTTATAAGTAAGCATTTATCTCTCTCCAATACCTTTTCATAAAAGCTGTAGAAAGCTTTGGGTTTCTCACCTCTAGGTAATCTGCAGAAGTCTGAAATAAAGCAGTTACCTCAAGTTATCTACTTTGTTGTAATTTTTAACTATATCTCTACATATATACTTATATATATATTTATAATTACTATAACAAACTTTATTGCAGATTTATCATAATTTTTCCCCCATTACACATGTAAATAATGAGATAAGCACAAAATGTGTTCCTAACTTGGCCCCCAACTATGCTATTGTTCTTTGCATCTTCCAATTACTACATTAATCAAACTTCTGATCACTGATTTCATCACTCTTCAAACTATTTCAGTTCACCCATGCATCTCTCAAGTTAAAAAAAAAAAGTGTCTCAAATCAGCAATGATGTCAAACTCTATTACAAAATCCTTTAACTTTCATGAACTTTAACACATGAATCCAAATCTTTTTTTAAAAACAGGAAAAACCCAAACAACCAACTTTTTTTCTTGCTTAAATGGCCAATCATCATAGTAGGTCTTGAGGCCAAACAACTCCCTGGCTACTAAGTAGCAGTGAAGTACTTCTTAATCCTGGTACTCCTGAAACTTAAAAGCATTCATCCTTGATAAAGAATACATACACACATATAATCTCCTGTTCATGATTCATTACCACTCATACATATCCATACACATACACATTCACACTAGACAGACACAACTTAGCTCAAAAAGAACTAAGGAGAATTTAATCACAAGAGTAAAATGAGTCTATTAAGATAACTGAAATTGTTACACAAAGGAATCTTATAACCGTGTAAAGTAAAAATATTACAAATAAACTTGAAAGCATTTAATAGTAAGTTTTATGCACTATAAGTAATACAAGTATAAGTAAAAACAGAAAAAGTACAATAAAGAAACACTTAAAATTTTTGAGAGAATAAGCTACGATAAAGCTAAGAAACCCTAAATCTTTAGTGCATTTTAACAAAGAGAAAGGAATTTAGGCAAAATATGAGAAACAAATCATTAGGGAATTCAATTTATAAGGACAACATCTTTCTATAAATTTTGTCTTTCCCAACAGCAGTATTGAACAAGGCTGTTTTCATTGAAAATTCAAAGATTGTAACAAACAAGCTCATAAGAACAGAGCTAATTAGCATTTATAATGTTGATACAGTCAAAACCAAAATGTCTCTAAGAAAATCATATTCCTAGTGACGCTTGATACCATACTTGTAAACTACTTCTGAATAGTTGTCAAACTTTCTAATAACTGTTAGCCTTATAAATGCCCTTTTCCTAATCTTTTAATGTTCTCTGTTTTGTATAAGCATAACACTTTTAATATTTCAAAGTTCTGAATAAAACACTAAAGAAATCATTCCTCTGTTAATTTCTCCTTATTATATTATTTTTACATTCTGCTGCCAAAGGGATACTAGTCTTGCTCTCAGCTTAGATTTCCTTTTTTTTTTTTCCATTTCTTCTTTACAGTTTATGGCTTCTTTCACCCCTTTTTTTTCCTCCTTTTTTTTTTTTGTGAAATTTTTCTCCATGCTGGCCAATGTGATGCCTTCAAAGTTGTTACCTTGTCTCTAACACCTTTCCATTCTCAAGCCCTTGATCTCACTTATCCTTACACATTTCTTAGTCTACTGCTTTCATTTCTTCTTTGCTAATTTTTCTAATTACCTCAGATCTCATTCTTAAAGTGCAGAGAGAAGGCTAGAAAAAGCCACTTCCATTACAAGAAAAACATACAACAGATCAGAGTAGCCGTGTCCCAAGTTTACAAAGCCTGCATTTTACCAGAGCAAAGACTTGATTCCTTGGCAGAAGAAAATCAAGCTTCTCCTCTGAAAGGGACTTACATCTGCCTCCAAAACACTGTTTTCCATGCTCACACAATGCTACTTTCGACACCTCCATGCTGCCTCCTCTACTGCAGCCACCACTACAATACAAAAACCCTTAACTGAAGAAATCTCAGCAATAAAGAACTTCTTCTCTAGCACAAAAAGGTATGAGCAGCATATAGAAGCACTGATAGAGATGTATTTTAAAGGGTCCTTCCAGAAAACAAAAAAGTGTCCTTTAACTAAGAATCCTTGGAAGAATGATGTTTTGGAAATCGAGTCTCCTAGTTTCAGCAATACACGAAATGCCCATCATATACATTTGTCCCAGATGTCTTTCTGAAGACTTGAAATACAACATATCTTATCTACAGCTGCTACAAGGGAGTATCACTTAAATTCTGCATTAGCAAAATTCAGCAATAGCATTTTCTGTAAAGATGCAAACACCGTTCAGCAGAGCAGTACCTTGTAATCTGAGATGACTTGGCACACAATATGCCTGACGACTTTACAACTGTACCTAACAACCCTTGTAAAATTCACACCTTTGTATTTCTAAGAGTTCACAGTTAAGCTGTGATGACAGATTGATCTTACAGCTATTCAAATTTGATACAGAAATAAAAAGCATACTAGTTGCTATTTTTCATGACTTGCTGATCATTTTAACAGTATTTTAGAAGAACTTAATTTGTTTGGATTGGAAAAATATTATTTTATTTCTCTCTATTCATAAAAAAAACCCAACTAATCCCCGTAACAAGAACTACACTTATTTCGGCTATTCCTATCGTAAGTAAATTTAAACTGTACATTTCAAAATAACTTTTCCATCTGTCCAACAGATTTGGAATACTTACACATTTATCCTTCCCCTGTGACAAGACATATGTTATGAATTTACTAGATGGCAGTATTTACCGTAAGTAGGATTCCAGGACTCTATCCAGTCTTTTATAGAAGGGTCGTGATGTAAAGTATCCACTCCAGTAATGATGATCTCTGTCTGCATAGGTGAAGAAGTCTCCACTTAAAACAGGGAAAATTGAATTGCTGCTCTTTTCACCCAAATTGCTTTCTTTGCGCAGAGCTTCAAAGTAATCTGATAAGGTTCCAAACTGGGCCTGAATGAAAATTAAAATTACTATAGCATAGTGCCATTTTCTTTATTTAGACATATGAAGGGAATGAACATGTTCGGTCTCATATACACTTCAGAAATATGCCAGTCTTCCAGAAGAATTGTAGCAGAAATCCTATCCTAAAGAGCTTTAAAGGTTCCCTGCGTGCTTTTCAGACAAGTGGAACAGCTCTTTCAAAAGTTTTTCAACTTTATTTCAACTCAGTACAAAGAAAGACATAGATCTGTTGGGGCAGGTACAGAGGAGGGCCACAAAAATGGCCAGAGGGCTGGAGCACTTCTCCTATGAAAGCAGGCTGAGAGAGCTGTGGTTGTTCAGCTTGGAAAAGAGAAAGCTCTGGGGAAGCCTTTCAGTACCTAAAGGGGGGGTTATAAGAAATATGGGGAGAGGCTTTTTATTAGACCCTGAAGCAGAAGGACAAGGGGTAATGACTTTGAACTGAAAGAGGGTAGATTCAGACTAAATGTAAGGAAGATATTATTTATGATGAGGGTGGTGAAACACTGGAGCAGGCTGCCTGGAAACATGGCAGATACCTCATCTCTGCAAACATTCAAGGTCAGCCTGGACAGGGCTCTGAGCAACTTGATCTAGTTGGAAATGTCTCTACTCATTGCAGTGGGGTTGGACTAAATGATATTTAAAGGCCCAATTCATTCCATAGTTCATTAAAAAAAATAAGATTTTCATATTTCAAATATAAATCAGTATCTAAAATACAAGCTAAATCTCAACAAATAAAACATTGAGGTTTGTGACATTCACTTATACATGACCTAAGCAATATCTTATACTATGTAAGTAGAAGTGGGGACCAAATAAGTAACAATGTAATACAACAAGTGGTCTTCATCCTGCATTTTTAAAACTAACTCTGCTGTGCTCCAGATCTCTAACGTGTGCTTAACCCAAGATGACTGTAGAACAAAAAATTAGCATTTGCTTTCAGAAGTTTTTTTAAAAAAAAAAAACTATATACAAAGAAATTGTGTTTCAAGAAATAACATGGGGGAGTAACAAAAATTCATTATCTTCTAGTCATTTTTAAAAATGCTCAGACAAATAAGGCAGTAACAGACCTTTACAGGCTAAGTCAAAAGATGGGTACAAAAAAGGGAAGAAAATATAAACAATTAATGGAAGTTGGACCAGCACAGATCATATTACCAGAAGTATTCTCATAATAAACTATAGTGATAAATCTTCAAGTTTAAATTTAATCTCTTTTTTGGGTTTCTTTTGGGGCTTGATTTTTATTTCAATAATGATCATTCAAAGTAGCATGCTAGGATTTACAACACCAGAAAATAAGCTTTTAGCAAAAGAATCTTTTAAAAGTGACTTGATTATAAGGATTGTTGCTGTGACAACAAAGATACTCTATTTCTGCATTTAGAAAAAAAAAATCAAACACCAAACAGTATTCACTCTTCAAAATTATTCAAAAATCCAAGTATTTGTTAGGTGGGTACAATAAGTAGCTACTCTAATGTAAAGGACAGAAAGGCATATTGTCACAGAAACCCTAACACTAGTGATGCTTTGCCTTATCAGGTACTCAGGTACTCGCAGGACACCTGGCCTTTTCCCTCACTATCACAGACATCTGTACAAGACAGAATTCAGAAAAATAAATAAATCAATGGAACAAGAGAAATCAGGAATAGGTGGCCTCCTCTGTGTTGTGCTGGGTTAAATCAGAGGAAGAAAACCTCATCAGAGGTTTGAAAAAAAAAAAAAAAAANTTTGAAAAAAAAAAAAAAAAGCAGCAAATAAAGTTGGAGAAAACTCATTCAGGCGAGCAGAAACAATGAAATAATTTGGTGTACTCTTCTATTGACATATAAGAAGTGTCAGCTTCATTTATGCATAATAGATGTAAATAGACATCTCCAAATGGGAGATTACTTTAAAAGGTATGTGCTTTGCTCTCAGAGAGTTAATCTACCACATACAGAAGGGTGGCTAGCATGAGAATCTCTGCGTGAAGAGACTTACCTACTAGATAAGCATCTCAAAATTGCCTGAAAGTGTAAATGTCTCATTAGATCATAAAGGCACAGCAGGCAGTCTCTTGTGTAAGCAGAATATCCTAGGCATCTCAGCACTTACGGAAGAATGTGAACTCTTCCTTTACATAATCTAGATTCTTAGGAAGCTAAGTGTGACTTGTTATTTGCCTGAGAAGTCAGTTGTACACCACTGGAGAAACTGTAGAACAACGTGAAAGTTCTCCACTTAAGCTTTTTTATCAAAGATAAATTACATCATTTTATAAAAACAACAAGTAAACAAGCAAAACGAAACATTAAACAAGAAAAAAAACCCCACAACCTAACCCCGAAATACAGAGAGAAGGAAAAAAAAAACAACACACAAACCCAAGGAATAAAAAAATAAAACCCAAGGAATAAAAAAATAAAAATAAAAAAAAAGAAGATGCCAGTACCTGGCATCCAACTGAGCAAAAGTACTCTAGGTACAAAGTGGCTGAATCAGAATATTGTTATCTTTTTGCCTGGATATTGAGAACCAGAAAAAGGGCAGGAGAGTCTAGGAAGGCCCAAAGGGCTGGTGTGATTCCCAAGGCATTAATGCAGGTTGGCAAACCAGGGCTAATGAAGTAGACTTCTAGAGTCCTTGACAATGGGCTGAGCAGAACCTTTTAGGTAAGGATATTTCAGATGCCTCAGGACAGGAGTGGTCCTTGAAGAATGACCTCAGAGTTAAAGCCTGCAGATTTTGTCTGAGAAGAGATTATCCAGTGTAAATTAGGGCAATTATTAAGTTGTGGGTTCTTATTCCCATGCTGAAAGATGATGAAAAGGTGTCTGAGTACAGAAAATACCTATAGTACAAATAGTCTCTAAAGTACTCACCTCACACATTAAAAAGTATGAATGCACATTAAATCATTAATTATGTTTGAGTGATATAAAGTGATATCTCATCTGAAAACTGTGCTAGTATCTTCACCCCTTTTTTGTAGCCAGGTCAATCTCTTAGATTTCATCGTATTCAACAACATGTGCCAGCAATGGCACATCTTAGGAATACTTCTTTGTTTGGGGGGATAAAACCAAGAGCACCCAAGGAAAACAAAAATTTTGCTTGAACTTCTAATAAAAAAATACAATAAATATCAAAGCCTATGAGCCTGAAACCTGTAAAAACAAGAATACTAAGAAAATGATATCTGTTCTCTAAAAATAATCTATTTTCGATACTATTTATAGTTTTCAAGCAGATATTATTAACAGGAAAATTTTTGTTTTGGATGAAGAGAAGGTGGCAAAGGTAAAAAAAAGTGTAATCCATCAAAACAAACTAATCTGCTGTTAATACATATAACTCCACAGTTTAAAAAAAAAAAAAAAAAAAAACAAAAAACAAAACCAAACACCAAAACCAAAGACGAACCAATTAACTGAACACACAAACAAACAAAAAAAAATGCCAACCACAACTTATTTTCATGAAGAATCTCACAATAGTAAGAAATATTGTTTCCTCCACAAACCAGAAAAAGCATTGCATTTACCTTAACATGCCACTCAGGATGAGAATTCATATAATCAAACAGCTTCTGATAATTCTGGTACTGCTGATCCCATTCTGAGCTCTCAGTATAGCGGAAATCATCCCCTAGTGGAGCCAACAGAACTTTGGTACGGAAAAGCTTTGACTTCTTTCTGTATTGATCTAAAATCATCCAAGCCCTTGACGAGGAGAAAAAAAGATGGCAATTTAAAAACCAGAAAAATAAAGGTCAAATTATGACAAAACAATTCTTAGATATCAAGTTGTGTGTTAGGGGGACCCTAAACAAGACATAAAAAATATCTCATTTCATAACAAAAACCCAGATGCGATTCCCCCCACTGAGATACCACATTCAACCTACTATTGTTGCAAACTCTATGCTAATTAAATCCTCCAATAAGCTTTTCAAGTTCCATCTCAAACAGTAGGTCAGTCTGCATCAAATGCCAAAACTAACCTTCAGTTTAAATTATGTTTACCTGCTTTATATTTAGATAACAATCCTAATCCTCTCCAACCCTTATTTACAATAATAAGCAAGCTCTTCTCATCCCCTCTAGTAATTCCCTTGGATACTTTGCTTCGTATCTTCCTGTCCTTGACAGAAAAGCTGCCCATAAATTAATCTCTGAAGAAATCCAACCTTGCCAAAACACACAAAAAATTCTGGAGGTAGTTTACTACTAATAATCATTGTTCCCCCTTCTCAGAGCCAGCCCTCTTAAGTGCTTAAAAAATTAAATCCACTGCTTTTGGCCTTAAAAACAACACAAAACAAAAACACCCAAAAATCCCCACACATGCACACACCCCAGAAGGGCAGTACAATTATCCTTTGGCACCTGCTAACTCTTTGACAGGTAAAATATCAGTTCTGTCATTAAGCAGCAACGTATTAACAGTTACAAATCTGATGTTCGCGTTACTGAAAAGTCCCATTTCCCCCCCACTTCCCATTTCAACCACAATCACTATCAAATCTATGAAACATTGATCCTAATTAAAGTTATAAAAATAATTTTAGTAGGGAGCATAAACCATACTAACATATTTAATAAAACAGGAATACAAATTACAACATTTTAAAGGAAAATAGCAGCAAAATCCAGATTCCAATGAGCTTGTTGCTTCTACAAGTCTTTGCAGACTCACACCCTTGAAGATTTGTTATATAAGCATTTATGTGAGAATTGAATCTAGTCCGATACATTTTAAACCTATAATTGTTTGGCTAGTACGTCAGGGTATGTTCATCAAATTATAAAAGTATTTAGTAAACACAAGGTCTGACTGTGTTCTGGAGGAAGAAAGGGGGCACAAACTCTTTTGTTAAGAATCTACATAAAAACCTCACAGTTTCGCCTGTTCTGTCTGCAGTTTGATTTATAATTCAGATTCCCAATTATTTTTACTTGAATTAGTATTTTCCATAACTTTCAACAGGCTGCTGATTTACACATAAAAGCTTCCTCACCACAAAAACTAACAGAATAATCGGTACAACACACGACTTTGTAATTCTACCTTCTGAGAAGCCAGCCTAACTCAAATTTTCCACACGCAGCCTATGGTTGGAAATACACATTAAAAATACAGAACTTCAGAAAAGGTTACAGTTAACACAATATTTTGTCTTCGACATCTCCCTTCAAAGCTTTCCTCTAGTTTCTTCCCAAATCTCCTGCAAAATTCATCAGGTGCTACTGTTCTCCCTTTCTTTGAAGTACACATAACCGTAGGATTATTAGGTGTTTTTAACAAGGTAACAGGATCTTCCTCCATTGCAAACCTGTTTTAATTGCAAACAGACCAAAGAAAAATTAGATGTCTGTCCTGGTTTGGGGTAAAATGAACCAATTTTCTGTTTTACAGTTTTGCTTTCTTAGCTAGGCCTCTCCTAGCTGGCTGGGCTCTGAAATTAACAGCACATTGTGCGGAGCTGTTCCATCTCGCAGTGATAGGACCTGATTGTACCGGGGGATGGTCTGCAGAGAGGCCCTTGTTTAGACTTATTGCTGGAAGAACCAAGGTCAGATAATTTTCGTCGTTTGCCCGTCGGAGGGTCCCGCCTTCAAGGAGGAGCGGACAGGACAGGTGACCCAGGACTGACCAACAGGGGTATTCCATCCCATCAGCATCACGCCCCATATAAAAGCTGAAGGATCAACAGGTCAAGCCTCTTCTTTCCGCCTCTTCTTTCCCCTTCTTCTTTCTCCTTCTTCGATGGCTGACGTCCAAGGAGGGCCCTGCCTGTTCATCTGCCTCTGATCCCGATCTGGGCGTTCCTGGCTCCGGATCTGAAGCCCAGCTCCTGTCGGTCGCCGGGTCCGGTTTGGGACTTTTCCTGAGGCCTGCTGGTGACGTGGTCGTCGTCCTGGGAGCTTGATACGGTTTTGTGTTTACTGTATACTCCCTTTTTCCTTTTTTTTTCCCTATATTTCCTGTTTATTGTGCTGCTTATATTTTCATTAAAGTAGTTTAGCTTGTTCTAAACTCTTGAATCTCTTTAACTCCTTCCTCTCCTCTCTTTACCCAAAGGGGGGGGGAACAGGGAGGGGGGGGCATCTGTCGCTCAGGTTTTGGTGGGTTTGGCTGAGACCACAACAGATGTCCCAAGTCAGGTGTACAATCTTAAGTTTCTCTCAAATAGCTTCCTAAATCACAGTTTCATACTGAAGTGAGAAATAAGCAGAAAGTCCCTGACGGAACTTGCTGACGATGAAAAATACTTCTGGAGAAAAAAAAAAAAAAAATAGACGTCTCACCAATACTTTTGCCTTCTGGTTCCCCAGCAAGACAGTATTAGATGAGTTTTGATATACGCTTATCTTCCCGACCTGAATGAAAAATTGAAAGCCAAAGAGTTTGGTCATGGTAATTTTTTTTGTAGCACTGTAATTATGGATATAACATATCAGCAGCAATTCCATTCTAATAGCTTTAAAAAAAAAAAAACCAACCACAACTTCAAGTTTTTGATTCTATACAATCAAAATTCCTTGGAATTGTACACAAGACACACTATGTAGTTCTCAATACCCAGAGCAACCCACTCTTATTTGACAACACTGTAGCATATCAACATTGTCAAGAATATTTTTTACCTTTTTTTTTTGGAAGCTTTCAGACTATCAATGAAAGCTTAAGACCTTTCAGAAATGAAGAATACCCCTTTGTAAGACAAATGTGTTCTTTAATGCAAAAAATTCCAAACATTTGGCTAAAATATATCAAAACAAATAATATAGTTGGGTTTGCCCATTCCTGTGTCAAATGAGGAGGAGCAGTAGCCACCCAGAATCTGTGGGAATCAAGAAATTTTGCAGCAGCTATAGCAAGCCCTGTGTGGCCAGTTTGACAGTGGTCATGGCTTCACAGTTCCTACTACTTCAGCCCATGCTGCGCATGAAGCATTAGGGATTTACTCTGCTCAACTATCTCAATTAGAAAACTAAAGCATTTGGTGGAATGGTAATTTTTTACTCCACAAGTAATTTTGCGAAGAAGATGGCTATGCAGACAGGATGAGTATTTCCAAAGGGGGTGACCTCAGATTCCTGAGGCTGGCAATCGCTAACAATAATCACCATCAATGCCGTATCAGCAATGTAATTCTGAATGCCAGTTGAACATCGTACAATGTCACTGACTGTAATGAGAGCAAAGCTGAAGCATAAAATTGGGCTCTTCAAGAGTAGGAGGTAAAGGGGAAAGACTATTTTCTACCCTTCTGAATCACACAACTTGGAGTACAGATTCTTTCCTATTCCCATGCATGGAAGAGATACGCACATCAAAACAAGCTATGCTTCCTCTAACAAAAGAGCTCATTCCCAATCAAAGGAAAAACACTAACAGCTGTTTTTTCTTGCTATTGTGTGAAACTAGAACTTCAACATGGACAGGGAGGTGATACAAGACAGCCACCCTAGCAGCCTTCTATAATGGAGTGACTACATCAGTGGACAAGGGAAGAGCTACAGATGACATCTATCTGGACTTCTGTAAGGCCTTTGACACGGTGCCCAACAACATTCTTCTCTCCAGACTGAAGAGATGGAGATGAGTGGACTATTCAGTAAAT